>VZRS01008984.1:86483-193228 GCA_013398055.1 Ifrita kowaldi
AATTTTTCTCAAAAAAAAAAAAAAAGGTTTCTTTGCCAAAGAAGGCCTGTTATGAAGTCCTCAGTGGATAATCAGCAACCACTTCTCTCATTGTGGTTCAGACTATGAACATTCTTCAAAAACTTGGTGAACTCTGAGGGCTTCAAGGGGACAGTGATATGGTGGATTGACGTTATCTGGGACCCAGGACCCCACCAAGCTTCCCTGTGACTCTCCTCAGCAGGGTGGGAACAGAAAGAAAATAACATGGGAAAAAATCTCTCATGGGTTGAGATAAAGGCAGTTTAATAAAGCAAAAGAGAATGTGCAAGCCAAGGGGGAAAAAAGCCTTGAAAGATTTTATTCTTTATTTCCCACCAGCAAGCAATGTCTGGCCACTTCCCGGGAAGCAGGGCGTCAATACACATAGCAGATGCTCCAAAAGGTGAACACCATAAGCGATGAATGCCACACTTTCCTCCTCCTTTCCCTTAGGTTTTGTACCTGGACAGACATCCTGTGGTGTGGAATACCCCTTTGGTAAGTTTGGGTTGGCTGTCCCAGCCATGTCCCCTCCCGCGATCCTGCCCACCCGCAGCCTCCTGGCCTGTGTGGGGTGGAATGTCGGAGAGAGAGGCTGGTGCTGTGCCAGCACTGCTCAGCAGCAGCCAAGGCACTGCTGTGCTCTCAACACCTGTCCAGCTACTAATGCAAAGCACAGCCCCGTGAGGGCTGCTGTGGGAACATGAACTCCACCTCTGCCAGACCAAATACGAGTGCAAAGGCTGTAGCAGGTCTGTGCAGAAAAAACCCTGGCATTTGGGTGAGTTATATTATTTGTGTGAGTTACATTATCCTAACCGAGAATTCAGCCATTTGACTGCATTTGAACAATCTGATTCTGCGTACATTTGAACTATCTGATTCTTCTATGGTTTCCAAGCATGCTAAAATGCAAATCTGCCTCTGGGTTGCTTGCAAGGCGATTGCAAAATCTCTCATTATGTAAAATAGTCACATTTGGACATTCTTAAGACAGCAGACACTCGATAAATGGGAGCAATTAACCTTATATTGAGTCCAATGGAATGAAATGTCAGAGAAGAGGACAGTGACTAAAGGCATAGGAGTAATTTATTAAAGAATCAGAGCTGTCTTGTTTGCCTTGCACGTGCCAGTGTACAAGTCACTGAACTATTTCCCTCTATAGAAGCAGAATTTCAGGCTTCAGTAACTATTGTGTGTATGTTTCCATTGTAGGAGCTTGATTATTATGAAACTCCTTAGTATTTGGTTTGGTTACAGGCCATTCTCCTCTTTTGTACAAGCTACAGAAGAAAAATGACCTATAAAATGTAGCTGTATGGAAAGGCAGGTGTCGAGAGGCAAGGTTCTTTTTGTCAACACAGTGCAATCAGGAGCTACAAACATGGTTTGTGTTCCTGCTGGATATTCAGAATCTGACAGGAAAGCTGTGAATCCAGGAACTTGGGAACCAGAGAAGGATTATAGGAGCTGTTTACTGCACAGGAGAGCACCAAGACAGAAAAACATGTTGTAAATGACTACTGCTGACTCTCAGAGGCACAAAGCAACACTTGACATGGATTATCTGGAATAGCATTCTTCTTCATTAGATCCACAAAGAGCAAGAAATCAACAGCAAAATCTGCAGGCCCATCTTCCAATAGTAGTATGCGGGTACACGTACGGTCAATCTGAAAAACCGAACTGCAGAACTGTTCCTCTTTCTGTGATATCTGAAACCTCATGAAAATGAGGTAGCACAAGACTTCTGAGAGTCGTCATTAATTCATTGTTCTGCTTGAACTAGGGAAATGTTAAAATACAACCGATAACATAATAGATACTCTGCACTGTAGATTTGGAAATGTTAGAGTCAAAGCTGCATGCAGAAACTTAATTCAATATCTTACTTGCAGTTGTTATGATTTAGCCTTTAATTACAGAATTATGCTTCATGTTTTCATAGAATCCAGACTCAATTACTGCACCAGCTGGATGGATTGCTTGTTGGAAGCCCATGTTCAACATTACCTTCCTTTCTTGCTTCATACAGACCAATTTGAAAAGAAGATTATGAAATTCCTCATATCTCTTGTCCCAGTAGTTGCCACAATGTATTTCAGAAGTATGATTACTTGCCCAGTTGCTGAGGCTGTACTCACTGTGCTGCAGTGTCTGCTTCCTTTCAGAGAGCCTTTCAGAGGAATGTTTATGGGTGCCTGTGTTAATTTCCTGGAGTCTCTGTACTTGAGCTATACCTCGATTCCCTGCAATTGATCAAGGCAGTTAAACGTTTTTTAGCATGCAGAACTGTCTATGCTTCTGTTCTAATGCTCTGCTGAGAAGCTCATTATGAAGAAAGTTCATTTCCAATCTCTGACCAGTGAAAATTGTTCATTAATAAATTATGAAGAGGAATCACCCTGATGTTCTGATATTATTCTGATAATTTTCTTAAGAAGTACATAAGTTGATGCCTGTAAAGTACTATTTCTTCTTCATTATCATATTGAAAAAGTAATTGGGTATTCTGAGCCTATGTGAACAAGAGTTAAAAGGAATGGAGAATTTTTTTCCCAATTTTTCAGCAAATCCGGGAGCTCTTTTTGAGTCTCCAAATTGCTACTTCCACATATGCCAACAATGTGATGTGAAACCCTTTAAACCAGAGGTATTTCCTAATTCGAAAACCTATTTAGGCCACAGAAACAAGAAATAAGTTCACAAGAAAGGGGAAATTTTATACAAATTCTTTTTATTTTTTGTTATCAGAAGGCTCTGGAATTTAACTGTAATGATTTTTTTATTATGCGTCCTGAACAGTGGACATAAAGCAAGGCAACAGTACCACTGCCAGCAGGATCTTGCATCTTTTCCTGTGCTGTATCAAAAAGTTCCCTCATGATTGAATCTAGGGGTCTGTTCTTCCGCTGCACAGTTTCTGCTGCCCTACTCCTGTGCTCCTGACACATGGCAATATGGTTAGCATGACTAATGCCATTTAATATGGCTAAGAGCTGTTCCTGTGACTCAGTGGCCACGTGTCAGCCCCCTTCCTCCCCTTTATCAGGTCTTGAAGATTCCGTACACCAGGCAGATTTATCCCCCTCCATATCATCCTCAAGGTTCCTGGGCACCAGCCCACCTTCTCACTTTTTACAGCCTTGAAGGTCTCAGGCACCTGGCCAAACAGGTTGTGATGACCCTGTCACAGAAAGATGAAACAAAACACCACAGAGAGAGAGCACTCTGTAAAATGGAGAAGTTACAAGCCCTAAGTGGGACTTGAACCACCACTGCTGCTGGACAGCAAAACCCATGATCCCCCAGGATGTGGCCGGGACACCTCCACTGTTGTCTGCTTCCTCTGAGGATTGACTGTAGATTATGATTGTTTTATTTATACTGCAAGCCAACCACCCAATCTGCAGAGAGTCAAGGTGATTAAGAAACATCAGTTAAGATGTGGTTTTAAATTTGGTGCTATGCTGCTTATAAAACTGTGCTACACTGATACCAATTACAAAAAAAAATCCTGTGCTACTGTGGTCATAAAATTATATACTGATCGTAAAATGATGTTTTTAAAAAATAAATCTTTAATTGTAATTACAATCTAATGCCATCATTCTGTTGAGGTTCTCCAAAAGAATCAGTTTGTCCTTACAGTTGCAGTTGAAAAGCAGAATTAAAGAACAACAGTTTTCAGTTTAAGGTTGAATAGTGACATCTCAGTAGGGTAGCAATCAGGCATATCCATATGGAAAATTGTCCTGTTGTGCCAGTGCAGGGTTTTGGTCAGTGTCCTGCCTTATGCAGCGTATGAACACAAGAACTGGAAAGAATATGGGTAGGAGAGCAGCTTCATTTTAGGCTGAACAGAATCTCCAGATATCTCTGGACCACTGTCTTGCTGAAAGCTGGGCCAGTCTAAACCTGTGTATTCAGGGCCCTCTCTATTTGAGGTTTCAATTTCCTTGAGAGATCTCATTACCACTCTGTAGCTGTGCTCAACTTCTCCTCACTGTGCAGGAGGTCCTGTTACTACCTGACAGTTCTGTGTTGCACTGGAACTCAGAGCAGAAAAGTCAGAAACCTGAGGTAATTGCACATTGAAATGTGAAGTCACAGGAAAAAAAAAAAAAAAAAACAAAAAACCAACAAGGAAAAGTGCTTGCACCAAAATGACAGAGCTCCATTTATCCAGTTGAGTTCAGGCTAATTCAAGGTCCCAGCCAAATTCTGCAATTCGTGGAGAATCCTGTGCTGTTACAGCCACATCTTTGCCAGAAATTGCCGTTGTCTGAAGAGTAGCTGGGATTGACGGACACAATTCCAATGACTCCAGGCTGCCTGTGCTCAAAGCAAATCTATGATCCAGATCATAGTGGTCACTTGAGCCAGAGCTTTCCAGAGAGGCACCTAAAGATGCAAGAAAATGACAAGTGGACCCTATACTCTAAATCCAGCTGACTTTATGAAGCTGCTTTTGCAGCTTCTGCAGGATATCTGTAGGTGTCAAAACCCTTCAAAATCTGACTTTGAACAGCCCATTTAAGAAAACTAAACATGACTGAATGTGAACTTGTTCTTGGAGGCAAAGAGATCATCACGAAAGTAGAATTCAAGAGGAGTATCTGGTTGGGTTTTTTCCCTGCAGCATGAGAATATGGGACAAATTGGTTTGACTTAAATAACTAACACACACTCACAGTACAAGAATTTCTCCTTACTTGGGAATAAACTAATTGCAGGAAGATGTCAGTCTGGAAAGTAGAAAAGTCAGAACTTTCTAATAATCCTATATTTAGCCATACATATGCACATAAAGGAAAACACTCAGCATTTTGATAGCCTGTGGATAACAAACTGATCTCTAATCATTACCTGGTTATGATTTGTGTGATGCAACATACACAAACAGGAGTAATCCAAATGTGTTATGGATGCTACACACCCTTTCTGAACTATCTGACATCAGTCAGCAAGAAAGAAGTGCCTCAAGAATGAGAACATTTCTCTGTGTTGTGATGGCCGTTCCTAACATGGTGAATGCATATGATTTTTTTTTTTGCCTAGCCTAAAGCCATATTAACCAGAAGGATTTTCTGCTTTCTATCTTTCTTGTGGATATTTCAATGTGAAGAGTTGATCAATGCTAAAAATTTTGGACTTGTTTTCATGCAAGATAACAGTAAAGTTAGACTTAGCAGCAATGCTTGAGTGTTTACTAATACAGAAAGTACTTTGCTCTGCATGTTACTGGCTACTTTTTCTTCTTTACCTTAATTTGAAATGCACTGCATGTACTGCAACACTTATTACACACAGAAATCAGAAGTATGAGAGGAAACATGACCTTATAAATTCCAGAGTAGATGCTACTTAACTTCATTATTTAATTAAATTAATGTGATTAGAAAGGTACATGCTTAGCACAAATTATTGACTTGTGTGCAATGACATGCCTGTATCAAAACGCCTCTTTTTTACTAATTCCCCAAGTTGAAACACATTGTAAATTATTTCTACTTCAAGAGATGCAGATCTGAGAAGAAGCAGATGTTCTATTGAGATCATAACATTTTAGGATTTGTTACTTCACAGAAAAAGTTCACTTTCACCATAACCCCTTTATGTTTGGTAAAAAAATATGCTGGAAACCTGCCAACCAGAACACAAAAATGTGGTCAAAGTTCTGAAAAAGATTAAGCCCGTTGCCTCCAAAAATCCATGTGAAAATGACTCAGAGCAGGGACTAGGAGTCCTGCAGGTGTAGATGTACCCTGCATGAACAGACTGGGATTGGAAAGCATCTTTTGCATATGCGAAAGTGTTGTGGGCCTTGCAGGCTTAGATTGGAACAATCTCTGAGATTAGACAGACAATGGAATTCTTGATTTTATTTCTCTGCTATGCCTGTTTTGCAGATTATTCTGTCCTCATTCGTAGGTATTTATCCTAGGGTTATCCAGTGGACCCGTAGTTCCTATCCTCTCACGCTGCTGGGAGGCAACGTAAGAGAAATTCTGAAGCCTTGGAGAAGCTGCCCTGCATCGATGTGCTTTTGCTCACTTGTCACCTCACAAGATGCCTGTCAGTGCAGGGAAGAGAACGTAGTTCCTGACTGAGCCACAAGGGACAGTATCAGGCTGAGTTTGGAGCTCTCCTGGGGCTTTCTTGCCTCTCCCATGACTGGCAGAACAGGAATTAGGGAGCTGCTAGACTTCTGGGTAATGAGATCCTTTGAATTTTAAAGAAATTGAGACTCATCTTGCTTCAAGGTAAAAATTCGCTCTCATACAAAGGGCCTAGAATATACCATTCCTGAATCAGCAACTATTGGGAGTCTTGCAACCCCCTGAGAGACCCAGGTACTAGCCAGTCAAGAAATAGGACACTACTCAGGCTCAGGCTGAGAAGTTATTCTAAGAAAAAAGCTATAGTCAGGCAGGATGAATATGCTGAGCAGAAACAGGAGACCAGCACTAAGGACATAAAAAGAAAAATGATTCCATTTGCTGATGACTGTAAAGGGAACAGGCAATCCTCCTTTCCACACAAGCTGATGAAAATTCTGCGGGAAGGAATTACAATTGAAGCCTGTGCTCACCGTGGAGGTTTGTTCCCAGGAGCTCACTAAAACATACAAACATGCTTACACTGAGCAAGCTGCAAGGATAGTGCCCAAACTCAGAGAGAATGAGGCAGAAGCAGCATAGAGAATATGCAGCAAAGAGGGAGGTTGAAAAGGTCCATTAAACTAGATAAAAACTTCATATGTAAATCCAGTCCCTCTTTATTTCGTAAAGATAATTAACTCATGAATATAACTGAGTCCATTTAGTCCTCATAATTAATGACTAGAGGTGGTTGTGTAAATACGCTACAGGTATGTGTCTGACATTGGGCTTCAACAATGCGAACAGGGAGCTACATAGATGTTTGCCAAAATGCAACAGGGCAATACACATATGACTTGTAATGATAAATAGGTAAAGGATTCCTCTTCTCTTCCCTCCCACTGTTCTGATTATAAAAAGGTTAAAAGAGCTTCAACTCCCAGATGATTAAAAACAACAATGCAAAACATGCATCTAGCGCCTGACATCTTCATACTCTCTCCAAACACTGCATGATATTGCCTTTCTCATCTTCAATAAATGGTTGCATCTCAAGTCTAATTTTGGGCCACCCTCCTGTGCAGACAGCATGTTAGGGAAGACAGACGCTAGCACTCTGAACATCTCCCCTTCCCTCTTCTCCCCCCAGTTTTATATAACTGAGCATGACACCATATGATATGGAATATGCATCTGGTTGGTTGAAGTCAGCTGTCCTGGCTTGTCCCATCCCAAGCTTTTGTGCACCCCCAGTCTGCTCACCGCTGGGGTGGTGTGAGAAGAAAAGGCCTTGGCTCTGTGTAAGCACTGCTCATCAGTAACAAAAAACATTCCTGTATTAATAATGCTGTTTTCAGCACAAATCCAAAACACAGCCCCGTAATTGCTATAGTGAACAAAATTAATTGTACCCCATCCAAAACCAGCACATCATATTAGGACATGTCCACAGCTCCTAGCAAAACTGTGATGTTCTTGTGCAGATTTTTGGACTATATTCTTGCTCATCTCTCTGCATTGATGGACTTGATAAAGCAATGGAGAAATGGTGCTTCGCATGAAGGGTTAGCTCTGGAAAACTGTCACAGATTTGAACTGGGGGAATGAAAAACTTTTTATTGCTTTTATTGATAAGTCTGATTTCTGATTAGTGGAAGACTCCTGACTCCTAAAATGCAATTGTGAGGCGTTCTCTAACTCTTCATTTGAAACTGCATTCCACTGTGCAGTGTAGACAGACCAGAGCTGCAACAAGTCTCTCCTGTCACAGATCAGAATGCACAACTGAAGTATCAAGCTATCACCTGTGTAGTTCTTCTGTTTGCTTAATTTTTCATTGTGGCAGATGCCAGAGATGGGCCTAGAGACATAAGCCTGCAGGTATTCCTATCCCCATTGGAACATTCATTCAATGCCTCCAACATTCCCTAAGACCAGACCAAATCAACACTGGGATGAGGACTAAAGATACAGGTGAGACTATCACAGCTGGGCAGGCAGAACTTGGGAAAACCTGCTGTAGTATATGTTTACCTTTGGGCAGATGGAGAAAGATGAAAAGAGCAATACTAAGTGCTTGCAGCTGCGGTGGCCCAGATGACAAATCCTTCTGGCAACACACAAGCTGAGCAGCACGATTCACACAAGTATCGTCTCTGCATTTGACTTACTGTAGCCCTTACCTAGGAACACACATGGGAAAGGTACCTACCAAAAAAATATGCAACATCCTGTTTTTTTACCATCAGCCCTAGCCAAAAACAGGGCTTTGTTCCTTTTTAGGCGCCAGCTGGAACCCTCCGACCCCACCACGGATAGGAAGGGGGACACACATGTAGCGGTAGAATTCAGAGTTCAAACTGTGCAGGTGGTGGCTGCAGGTATCCTGGCCACTTCAGACGACGGGTGGAGGCACATAGGAAAGGAACGGAGAGGCACCTCCAGCAGCCTCACGGCGGCAGCTCTGCTCCCCCGCCCGTTCGAGGGCGCAGCGGGGAAGCCCCGGNGAGCGGGGCTGGGGCGCGGGGCGCCTGGGGCAGCGCGCAGCGGTGCTGAGGCCGCGACCGGGAGAGACGATGGCCAAATGGCTGAACAAGTACTTCAGCCTGGGCAATAGCAAGACCAAGAGCCCTCCGCAGCCCCCGCGGCCCGACTACCGGGAGAAGCGCAACGGTGCCGGCAGCGCGCCCCGCCCCGAGGGGCCGCCGCACCTCCACCTCCACCACCACACCTCGCCCGGCTTTTCGCGCCGCCGCCTGCGCGACGACACCAGCGACCTGCTCCGCGCCTACCGCGCCCAGAAGGACCGCGACTTCGAGGACCCCTACAGCGGGCCCGGCTCGTCCCTGCGCAAGCTGCGCGCCATGTGCCGCCCGGACTACTCGGCGCCCGAGGACCTGGGTGAGGCGGCCCTCAAGGCGTCCTCCTCCTCCTCCTCGTCGTCGTGCTGCGCCACGCCTCCCACCACCGGCTCCCCGCACCTCTTCCGCAGCCACAGCGAGCGCCGCCCGGCGACGCCACCCGACGTGAAGTACATCTCCCCCAAGCACCGGCTGATCAAGGTGGAGAGCGGCGGTGGAGGCAGCGACGGCGCGGGCAAGAAGCTCAACAAGGGCTCCAAGCAGCCGACGATTGCTGCTCACTCCGCCATGAAAGATAAGGTAAGTGTTGTGCTCCTGTTCCCGCCCCTGTAGGCTTGGCAGTAGGGCTGGGCCCCTGGAAGGATTTTTGGCGAGGGGACTAGCTCCTGTACATCTGGAGCTGCCGCTCTTCTCAGCCATCCTTCACTGGGTGGCCTGGCCTTTTTTGATACCTATGGGCATGCAGGCATGTGCAGGAGTAGCACGTGAAGTGATGGTGCCCTGTTGGTTTCAAGCTCACCTTCCTTCTGATGGGGCAGGTTCACAGGTGTGTCTAGCCCTGCTTTGAGGCACGGCGCACTGCCAACCTCATGGCGGGTACCAAGGCTCTTGGGTTGGTATGCTCCTGCAGAACAGGATGTGCATCGTTAGGGGGGTGCTTGGGGAGCGATAGAATCCCTTCTGCTTGCGCGACCCCAGGTTGAGGCCTCAGCCCCATTGCATGTGGTATGGAGCACTCATAGATAAAAAATAAACTGGGAAAAAAAAAATAAAAGAGTGACGCTGTCCCGAGCCATACTGTGTGTTTTCAAGGGGACAATTTGTCACTTGTTTATTTGTAAACTTTTTTGCTTCCTAGTTCAGTGTCAAAGGTGAGGTAGTTCGAAGGCCTGTGTTACAACAGCATGACGACTTCCATGATAGTGTATTCCCATCTGGCATGGAGCTGAAGCAAGCTCCATAGACACTTGCCCAGTTCCAAATATTATCCTTTTACCGGTCATTTGCTACAAATTTTTACAAAATATTCTAGACACAACACTGGAGAGTGCTGGACTTGGAAACTCAAGTTACAGAGGGAAATAGAGTTAATTGTTTTTTTAAGCAAAGCACATTCTTCCACCTGTGTTGTTCTTGTGAATATAGTTTAGTTCTTCTCATATATCATAAATAAATGTTTCTCTATTTTATTGATTGGCATTTTCAACTCCAGGATAACAGTCACATCACAGGAATTTCAAGTATGTGCTGAATGTTATTGGTCTAAATGATCTGTGTGTACATGTTTAAATATGTAACATGATTGCATTGCCACATTACATGACAGCTTGATAAGTTATATCTGTCCAGGTGGAATTCCAAAGAAATCTGGTTGTGACAGTGATGATATAAGGTGAAAAGTCTAGGATTTCTTCTATTGTCTTAGTAGGTGTAGTTCCTGACTGGAAGCAACTTCTTTTATGGAAGTGATTGATTAAAAGTTAGCATTTCATGATGTTTTGCATCATATGTTACAATCTATGCAGTCTTCTTTAAATTTCCTACATTGATACTAAATATCTTCTCTTAGGAAACCACTTTCAGCAAAAACAGCTGCTTGGGGCAGAACGTTTTTCTTTTTCTTTTTTCAAAATCGTTGTTCAATTTTAGAGCTGAAGCAATTTTCAAATAGAAAATACATATTTGTTGCTAGGTAACCTGCTGCTTTGTGTGGTCATAAATCTGTATGCTGCTCCCAAGCCCTTGTTGCAGGTTCTAAAAGTTGTAGGCAAAATTTCTCAGTCATATTCCTTTTTTTTTTTTTTTCAATTGTTGAGAGAACTATATGGGACAAGCAGAAAATCTGAATATGTCTGAGAAACAGAATTGTCCCTGTGCCTCAAAGAGCCAACCGTGCCTCCCTCAACAGCATTTAGATGTGAGAGGCAACATAGCTTGCCTTTTGTTCAATTGTGTTTTCTCCCAGTGATGAATGTGAAACCTCTCTTATTTCACGGTCCTGAAATGTAGAGTTTGACAGGCAAACTTGGTAAGCAGTGGTCATAGTGGGCAGGCAGGGAACTGGTTCTCTTCTACACCTGTGATTCACCGAGGAAGAAAAATAAGAAATTTAGTAAACATAGTGTCTGTAGTTCAATAGCGAACAAAGCAAGTGAAAGTAAACTTCCCTAAGAAAGACACAATAAGGAAGACAGTAAAGATGGAATAAAACCCCCCAAAGCTAGAGGTCTGCTGTTGAGAAGAATTCATAGATACACTAAAAACACACTAGAAAATCTGTGTGTAACATAGCATAAGCTAGTAAGCACATTAGGAATGAAAAAGAAAAATCTAAGTGCCATAAAGTTCTGTCTTCCTGGCAGTATGTTAGTGTTTAATGATCCAATAATGTCTGGCAAATGCTTATATTTCATTCCAGCATCTGTTTCAGTGGGGTTTTTTTTCTGATTTCATTGATAAGGATAGAGTGCTGTTTTCCTTTATGTGGTAATGGAGAAGTGAGAAGTAGGGATTCCAACAAATTCAGTGAGCAATTTTATATCTTCTGTGGTTTGTCATCAGTAAAGAGTTGGCTGAAAAGCTCAATCGTGTGTCATACTTGAAAGAGTTACTGGAATGGGAAGGAGATTCAGGAAGATGCTAGTTTGGTGTGGTTACTTACAAAGGGCAAATGGCAAAGTATGGATAGTGGCAGGTTGGTTAGCTGAAACTCCCAGAGGAAAAGAAAAATTGTGAACTAGGTGATTCAGGGAATAAAGAAGATGAAGATTTAAAGCAGTGGCAGACATGATTATATTTTGCAAGATTTTAGACAAAGGCTGGTAAAGGAACCACAGAGATTTAATGTATCTGGGATTCAGGAAGTTTTGATGTGTGGCAGTAGAAATACCAGCTAAAGCTGAAGCAGACAAACCCAAATTGCCATGCACCTTTTAATGGTGAGGTGACTAACCTCTGCAACAGATGCCCAATGAGACTCATCATTTCCACATGTCTTTGAATTCAAATTGTTGGGTGGATTTTTTTATTATTTGGGTAATACAATTAAGTGGGTTTGGGGATAACTGTGATGTTTACCTTCAGATGAGGGAGAGCAGGCTGTGTTAGAATTCATGGCTGAAGCAGCTCGTGTCCTCCAGTATGGTGGGTAAAAAAATTATTGGCTTCCGTCTTTAGTGCTGGCTTGCAAGAACTTAACTTATTTGCTTGCCACAGAGGAGCAAGGGAATGTGGGCAAGTTGAAACAACGTGTGGTTGTATACTGGATCAATCTGGCATCTCCGGTATTTGTGTAAGAATAAACGCAAGACTTGGTTTAAGATCAACTCAATAGGCAAACCACTTGTGAAATGGAGATCAAAAGAAATGAGCTGAAGTCTTCCTGAGTGATTGTCCTCTATCCAGCATTGTGGCATATGTAAATCCATGAAATAATAACTGAGGGGGAAGTGTCTGTGTGAAAGGATACTTCATGTATGTTTTCACCTATTACTTATTTGAACCTAATGATTTCTCTGCCTGGTTTTGCAGCTGAAGAACCTGGGACACTTTTCAAAGACAAGGTATATCATACTTCATTGCAGGAGGTTCTTAAGATTTAAAAGCTGAGTTTGTAGCATATTGTCCTTTAAAAGGCATTTATTTCATAATGAGCAGCATTTTGCACTATCTCTGTTCAGTGGAGACAGAACAATGCAACAGTTCTGTATGTTGAATGCAGAAGACACTGCAAGTTGCAAGATCCATTTCCACAGGTGATAAAGAAATTTTTGGCTCTAATCTCTCTTCTCTATGAGATAGGTTTGTTGGCACAGGTTAATTATGATATCTGGTAATGCCTCAAGACAGGGAGTCTGAACAAATAAATCCCTCGGCAGTTACACATTTAAAATCCAAACTCCCTATCCCCCACATGACAGTCGGGATAAACAGCAACATTGGGGTCTGGGGTTGTCTTACTTCTGGTTTGCTGTTTTGTTACCAGCTGGTTGCTGTGTGTTCAGTTGGTTCCGCAGTCTATGTTGTAATACGGTTGTTGCAGTCCATAAACTGTGATCTATTATTTTTTAAGTAATATTGAAAATGCTAGCTTTGTCTGGTTTAATTATTATTAATGTACATACTGTTAGCCCCAGGTTGTACTATAAACTCTGTTCAACTTACACAGCATAGCCTTATAGTTCAAATAAAGTTCAACCTACAGCCTAACAATTCTAGCTACTTTTGTCAAGCAAGCACTTGGCTACTTTCAAATACTACAGAATTTTCAACAACAGGACATCTCTGATACAGTAGAGAATAACTTGATTCTGCACAGTCAGAGTGGATCTAGTACAAAATCATGTGAAGGTTGTGTGGTAGCAGCAATCAAGCAGGCAACTGTTCAACCAACCAGGCAACTGTTCAGGACAGCAGAGTTGCTGACTTGATGTACAAAATTCTGAAAACACTATCTATGTGTGAGAAACAAGTACTTTTGCACTGGACTAGCAAAGTAGTCTAGCTTTTTGAACTTCTAACATCTTGCATAAAAGTGATTAGACTCCATAGAACATTATTAATATCTTTATATAATTAAAATATTGTTTTAAGGTTGAGAAGATGCTTGTCTTATTTCTGTATCTGGAAGGTCTATGTTATATTTGATCTTTAAACTGAGAAAAAGTCATGTCCATTTAACCGAATCTTGCAGCTGGTATTTCAAGCTGCACTGAGAAAACACTTGAAAGATGTCTAAGCAGTGTTGGGATTATTTATATCAGAGAATATTGTTTTTAGAAATCCTAAACTATAAATGTGCCTCCATGTCTTATCCGCATGTTTAATCCTTTGCAGCAGAGTGTCAAGCTGCCTCTCCATACAATTGGTTCTACTCTGAAACAGTCTTCCTCGCTGCAGGTGGTTCCCATTGGTGTATGGCTCTGTCTTTGAGTAAAAGAAGAAAAAAATACTTGTGGCTGCTGGTCTTGCATGAATTGCTTGGGCAAGGCCACACATAAAGGCAGCAAGTTATTTTTTTTCTGTGTATCTATGTTGTTATAGGGCAGCTGTAATGCAGCTAGAAATGCAGTTTTTTTCACATACGTCAGTCTCATGGTTAAGGGACTACAGCAGTCTTGTGAACAGAAGATATTCAGATATGACCTGAGCCTTTGGAGTTTCGGTGACTTCAGGGTTTTTGGAATGATGTGGTAGGCTGTTCAGCTACAAGTATGCCTGGCATCTGCACTGTATGCACAGCTTGGAGCACTCTCGGCTTTGGAAGCCATCCAAATTGTCAGACTTTTGGGCAAAGAGAGATCCAAGCAGAAAGACACTATCAGGAAGGAGTATGAAGCAGTGGAAGATGTGGAGATTAAAGGAGGGAGTGGTAGAGTTCTAGAAGGGTATATCATGTGTGTACCTTTGCAGTAAGCATATCAACTCCACTGTAAGAAAGTACCTCAGCTACTGGCTTCAAACAAGGGGACTGACTTGCCTGTTCTGAGCTAAAATATCCTTGTTGCACTGTTTACTGGCAGAGCGTAACTGAGCACCTTTCATGTGGCCTTATTCTGTAAAAAGGCTAATACCTAAGTGCAAATGACGATAAGGGAATGTGGCAGGGTGGTGGGCTTTTGTCCAGTTTCCACCCCTTTCCATGCAACTTGTGTATCTAATCTCTGTGAATCACTTCCACTTGGCCCCCAGTGAGCAAGAACATTACTGCATCACTCTTTCATCTGTGGATTGCTATGCCACATAAGAGGACCCTGGAGGATTCCTCATAGAAGTTAAATTTTCCTCTGTGAACAAGCAGTAGCTTACCAAAAGTGTTAAAAGAACAAATAATATTAATTGCAGCAGTGAGCTATGTCCCTGTAATTAGACTTCTTTTGTCATTGTGTTTTTATCTTAATGTATTCAGAATGATAAAACCACTAAGGGTAGGAGACAAGGAGAAAATATATTGGTTATATTGTTTAATCTCAAAAGGTAGTAACAATCTGTATATGGCTAAATTTTGGATATGGCTAAATTGGATTGTGAAACAAAAAAAACTTAACTAAAAAGGAATGTAGTGTTGAAGTTTTCATGGGTGGCAAAAGAAGACAGGTGAAAAGAGTCAAAATGCCAACAGTAAGTTTATTGTCTCACAGGTTATGAGTTTAAATAGAAGCAAAAACTGTATGGTGGATACCATGTATTGCCTGTGAAAGGATTTTTCTAAATTACTGAACTGTGTCTGGAGCAGTCCATCAGTGTAGTACTTCCATGTCTTCCATCTTCATGGAACCATAATATCGATGAATGGATTCCATGTGTCTTACATCTCTCTGATGTACACATCTGCTGGTCTGATCTCAAACTATTGCTACGGTAGTCTACAAGTTTATTTAAGTGAATTTAGGTTTTCTTGGTACATATGTTGAAATTATTTGTAAAGTTCTGAAGTCTACGTTATATGTATGTGCAAACACATATGTAGACAAAATACGGTAAATACATAATATACAGTTATCATTGTTATTTGTTATTTCATACGCATAAATGTATGTATTGCTGAGGAAGAGGTTGTGGACATTCTGTCTCTGGAGACTTTCAAAACTTGTGTGGGCAAGGTCCTGGACAATTTGGTCTAGCTTTGGTATTATCCCTGCTTTGAGCAGAAGAGTGGTTTAATTCAGAGAAAATGCTGAGCTGGAAGGGACCCACAAAGATTATCGAGCCCAACTCCTGGCCCTGTACAGCACCATCTCCTAGAGTCACTCCATGTGCCTGAGAGTGTTGTCCAAATGCCTCTTGAACTCTGTCAGGCTTGATGCTGTGACTGCTGCCCTGGGGAGCCTGTTCCAGTGCCCGGACACCCTCTGGGGAAAAAACCTTTGTCTAATATCCAACCTAAACCTCCCCTGACACAAGTTCCTGCAGGTCCTCAGAGATCTCATGGATCCTAGGTCTTCATATAACTGATGTTCAAAAACTGCCATGAAGTGTGAGTGTTGGCAACAGACTCTCATTATGTGAAAATAGCACATTTCAGTAAGGACAGTTGTGCAGGATCTAGGTGCAGGTTCTTGCTCTGTCAAGCTGGAGTGCTTTTCCCTGTTCTGTAGATGAATTTGTTCAGTAAGTGAATATGGAGTTAGTCTGATGATAGACTAAGGCATAAAAGTATAGCTTGTTCTGCAGCAGCATGAAAGAATGAGTAGGGCTCTCTCTGTTCGGATCAAGTGCATGCGAACACAACTGGGCATGGCTGATCAAGAGTGATCACTTGGAGAGAGTTATATCTGAGGACACAAAAACAGGGCTGAGGACTGGTGATGATCAATAGGAAGGAATGAATTGTACTTGCTTCTGTGGATTGTCCTCTGATTTTTCACATGGGTATGTACAGGAGCTGGTTTAGGTGAGTTTGCGTGTGAACATGGAAGTACCAAGACTCCAAGCATTAGTATCTAAAACAGTGCTACACGATTCTGTTACAATGGTGAGGCCACTGTAAATGCAGCTTTCTTACTACTGCATGATAGCACACGTATGACCTGCAGAATTTCTTCAAAACTGTCCAGATGAGCAAAGAGGTGTGTATTACACTATTTTACATATCCAACTTCAGGTAAACTTGCAAGCCAACTGTTAGCATTAGGACTCTTGTAATGTACATATGGAAGTGAAACCTTCTATAGGCTGAGTAAGGTCATGAAATTTATTGTGATTCAAAGGGTATTCTAATCCTAAATAAGAAATTAGGCACAGCAAGAACTCTATGGGAACTCATGTAAGTATTTTAGCCTGATTAATGAGGAAAAAGGATCTAGAAAGGGAAAAGATGAAGCTGTGTTTCTCTTTTTAGACATCAACTTTGCATGTGATCTCCTTGTTTGCAATCTGATCTTGTGGCTGGTTTACCATTGTATTTGCTTTGATCACTGGAGAAATGTCTGTTTTGACAAGATTCTTTGCTCCCCAGGCTCACTGGCAAGGGGATAGGAGAGATGTTTGTGTCTCTGAACACTTTTGTATATGTCCTTGCTCGTGCTGAGCACTACCCCATGGCAAAGAATATGGTCTGACTTTTCACCCCTTTGCTGCCCTGTGTCAGTGTAGTTGTATCCTTAACTAACAGTGCGCTAGACACTGTTTGGAAGTGTAGGAAGTAATACGAGACCTAGCAGTTGAAACAGCATAATGGGTGGATTCTGGCAAGAAATAGGAAAGGACTGTGGTGCAGATCTTCCTGGATATGTCACTGTTTCTGTAAATGTTACTGTTAAACAGTCTCTTTACAAGGAAACAGACAGAAGGTGTGCTTTTGGAGTAGTTGTGCATTGTCCAGGTAGTGTGGAAAATCATTTTACAAAACATATTCTGCTAATGACAGTACATGGGATATGATTTATTTTTAACTTTTTTCTTTAACTTTGTTTTCCAAAGGGAACAATACCTGGTGATTGTTCTGTCTGTCCTTCCTTCAGTAACTCTTGGATCTACTGAAAAATTTTTTGAAGGTGTATTTTCAAATTTAAAATACTTGAGTAGGTGGGTCAAGGAAACACCTGTTTCTTACTGAGACGAAAGCAGGTAGAACTGCATTTTTAAATTTGAGTAGGAGCTGGAAGTGCTGCATTTCCTGACCTGTGTGAAGAGTGGTCTGCATTGCGCTATGTGAAGTAGTGACACATGGGATAGCAGGGGACTCCAGTTACTGCCTGGGAATAGAGGAGAGAAATCGAGGGGCAAGAAGGCAAGAACTGTTATTTGTATCAGCTTGTTAGCAGTTCAGTTCTGTCCCTGTGGGTGTGTGGGCTTGTAAAAACTGAACAGCAATTCACCTTCACTGAGCACTAAACCTTGCATGTGGGGGAGTAGTTCTTCAAATCCTGTTATTAAATACTGGCTTTTTTTTTTTCCCCCAGCAGTGCTTTTTTTTTTTTTTCCCCCCCAGCACCTCACTATCAGTTCGCAACTCTCTGAGAAATTTAGGCACTACATTTCCCAAACTGTGTTTCAATTACCTTTTAGGTGAGATGTGTCAGTGTCTGGAAGTCACCATTATGAATGAGGCCTGTGATTCCTTCCAGGTGCAGAGCTAGTGCTGGTCTTTCCAGTACTCAAATTTGGGACTAGAAGGAAAGGCTCTCTACACACTTCATCCGTAGACTAGTCCCTTAGAATCATACCTTAAATTTCTGACTTGTTAGCAAGATATTAAAAATCCTTGATTTATTTTTCCTTATTCTTTCGGGAGTCCGACCACATACAGATGACTCTATCAGCAAGTTTTCCAAGACTGTGAAATTCATTTTGAATAAAAAGTGGTACTTAGGCTACAGGGAGGATTATCCAACAGGTTCTTGAATTCAGTGCTTCGTGGAAGAAAGCTTAAGTGGAAGTCTTTATTAATATGGAAAACAAATCAAGACTGAACTTCACAGTCCTGCTGTACTCAGGCTGAGCTTTGTCCAGGCTTCAACATTAGAGATGTTTCTGATGTGTAGTTGCCTGAATATTACATGAAAATATTATTTTTAAGGAAGCATCTGCTTAGGGCATGTTTGGGATGGGAGACCTTGAGATTGCTTGGGGGCACAGAGAGAAATTTGGCATTTGTCAAAAATTTTATGTGGTTGTTGTAAAAAAACCCCAAATATACCCCCACAAAACCCCCCCCAACGAATACAACACAAGAGCAACCAAACAAAATAACAACAAAACCCCCTCATGTAATATTGTTAATCATTGTTGGCCACCATGATGATTAGATGGATAGAGCACCTCTTGTATGAGGAAAGGCTGAGAGAACTGGGATTGTTCAGCCTGGAGAATAGAAGGTTTTGGGGTCACCTGAATGGAGCCTTCCAGTACCTGAAGGCAGCCTGCAAGAAAAATGGAGAGGGACTTTTTACGAGGGCATGTAGTGACAGGGCAAGGGGGAATGGCTTCAGACTGAGAGTAGGTTTACATTAGATTTTAGGAAGAAGCTCTTTGCTGTAAGGGTGGTGAGGCACTGGCACAGCTTGCCCAGAGAAACTGTGGATGCCCCGTCCCTGGAAGTGTGTAAGGCCAGTTTGGATGGAGCTCTGAGCAACCTGGTCTAGCTGAAGGCGTCCCTGCCTATGGCAGGGGGCTTGGAGCAAGCTGATCTTCAAGGTCCTTTCCAAAGCAGGCCATTCTGAGATAATATAGAGTGATGTCTGCTGTAGCTAGTGACTGGTCTTTTGTGAATACAAATTCTCAGAGATGATGAAGAATTTTCATTACATTGTTTTAAATGTGTTAACTGTGGTGTTCTCAGAGACATATTCACGGTTTCTAAGTGCCCTTGCATTCTGTATCTCTGCTGACAGACACATGCTGTCATCTGTGATATTGGTGGACTTAATTGCAGCCCACAAAAGTTGAAAGACGAATATATGGTCTGCATTTATATGGTTATTTAAGTATGTGCCTGCCCATGGCAAGGTGGTTGGCAACGTCCCTTCCAACCCAAACCATTCTATGATCTAAATATTGATAATATAATAATATATATTATTTAATAATAATAATAATAAATCTTGAATAAAACCTCCCCCCTAATAAATTCCCCAAAGGTCTGGTAGGCAGGGGAGGTCTCTTAGATTTTTTGCTACATGCAGTTTATCATAATTTCTCTTGGATTCTTCTAGAATAATGCGTCCTTAATCACAACAGCCACTAAATTAGTGAAATAGCTAACAGTTCTGTGCTGATGTTGCTGCTTTAAAGATAGATTAATCTTCTGCATTTCCTTTCAATTCAAAAAAGGGATTATCCCTACTTTTTCAGTGTGGTAGGTTCTCATTTGTTTCCTTCTTTTTAATTCCCTTTAAAATGTTGGGTTTAGTCGGAGAGAGAAACATGTGAAATTATGCATTTAGGTGTGTTCTTTGGTTTCTTCCTGTGGCTGCATATGCAAATCATGCTTTTGTATATGCAAATACCTATTTAAACTTGTATTTAATATGATAATAGTTGTCAGACTGTTTTTTTAAGACTGTAGAAGAACAAAGACTATGCATCAACAGTGAAGCTTGCAACTTAGTTAATATATAGTAGAGGGATAAACCAACCACGAACTCAGCTTGTATTTAATTTTCTGGGGGGTGGAGTGATTATTGGTTTTTTGATCTTGTATCTGCTGATTAACTTTTTAGCTAGAGTTATGGTGTTTAATTTGTCAACTTGTTTGGTAACTGAGCTGTACTCTTTTTTCTATGTCTTCTAACTGGCAACCTGCTAGGAAGGGCCCCTGTGAGTGTTCTCTAAATCCTTATCGACTTCTTTTGATCACTGCACTTCTATTTATGTATTCCAGTTTCTTTTGCTTGATGTTACTGATGCCTCAAACTACTACTACTACATGTACAAAAATAGAAAATAGTATCGTATGTGTATGGGATGCTCTAGAACAGGCTTGTATAGAGCAGGAATGAATAGTTGTAGGAGCTCACAGTCCACTCTCAGAATGTAGGTCTTGCATTCTGTTAAGAGATAAGCCACAGGTCTTTGACAATAACCCTGACAAATGCAGCTGATTTAGACATTAATTTGAAATCTGAATGACTGCCTTCTGGGGATTCCTGATTGCCATGTTTTCATTTTGACAGATAGGACTCATGAGGAAGGTGGCAGAATTTGGCAGAGCAGGGAGCCAACTTAAATGTGTCCCGCTCCAACGGTCAGACTCTGTGTATGAATGCTGTCCTTAGCTGTGCTTACAAAACTTCAATGTGTTGCCATTCGTCTTACTGTGTCCAGGGTAGATGTGGCAAGTACAGCATTAGATCCTTGTTAATCTGACTAGCTGAGACTTTTAGGAGGGATGCATTGGTAGACGATGGATGCCATCCATTATCTTCTACTTCCTGTCCAGTATTTGTCAGTCAGTAACACGAAAGATCAATTTGTAGACCATTTGAATGAGTTCAGCCATTTGCCTCGAAGTGCACTACATCAAAGGTGTGGAAGGGGCACTGCATGCAGGCCCTAACCTGGGATCTCCTGTGCTGGCCTTGGCCCCTGGGCTGTAGAAAACAAATGGGTGACTGAGACCCGTTTGCTGGGCAGTGGTTGAAAGGTCGTTGGGAGAAATATAAACAAACAAAATCCACACCAGATATCCCTTTCTAGAAAGCTAATGAGCTCTGGTGAACACAGGGGCACTTTGATTATCACACAGAAAGACCTGCTCCTACGTGCCTGTGGGGAAGAGGTGACAGTGTGGTGTTCTCACAGTGCATCTTCCCCATGTGGCATTGATGTGATTAAGATCGTGATCTGCAGAACCCCACTGCACATGCAAGGCATGTACCTGTGATATCAGTGAAGAGAACTCGTGTGTAATATTGGCAAGCTTTTGCTTTCTGAGGATAGCATGAAGGGGTATGAGGACAGTGTATTAATAACATCAATCATGAAGCAAGTGTTTTTGTTTATTGGTACATGACTAGAAAATTCATGTACTCAGAGCCTTCTATTTCATCAAAAGCTTTTGTTTTCTGTTCTTTGTCTGACCTACTGCATAGAGGCTTGGATGGTGAGCTCATTAAGGTAGAAGTAATTTTTGTGGAGATGGCAAAAAGACTTGCAGAGTAGGAGCTCTTTTTCTGCTTGAGATCTCTGAAAACAGGAGAAATAATCCTCTGAAATAGGATTGTCAAAAGGAGTTCAGACACTTACAGTAAGTATGTTATAATAGAACTAGCAATCATACTCATTTGAGGTTTTCAAGCTTTGGCTTTGTTTTGAAAGAAGTAGAAATACTTGAGGCTTCCTAGAAGTGGAGAATTTATAGCTGTTAGCAAGTATAGAAGAAATCAAATTCTGGCACTGGCCAGCCGCTACATCTAGGCTGAAAATGACTGAATTTTAGTATATATGGAAACAGTAACAGTCAGCTGGGGAGTCCTCTGACAGCTCAGCATTGTAAATCCACTTGTAATGAGATATTCAGTTCCAGGAAGGTGGAGCAGACTGCTCTTTCTGCCGGACTTGAACGCTGAAAAGTGGGTTTGGGATTTGCTGTGGGAGAGTGTTGTTTAGGCTGGAGTTTTTTGGGTTGCTTTTTTTGGGGGCTAGTGTTGTTTGACAGCATCTTTTATGTATACTTTTCCTCCAAGTACACTTTGGTCAAATGGAGAAGAAATGTCAAATAGCTGTGCTAAGTCTGCTTTCTGTTTCTAGTACAGTTCTGCTAAGGATTGGCGAGTATTATTTGTCAACATTTGCAAAGGAGAGCAGCACAGAGCACATGCTACCACCTAGCAGCTCTTGACAGGATCAGATCAGGAGACAACATGGATGGCATTTCAACTGCACCACTTTTGGAAATAAATCTGCCCTTGTGACTAGGAGAAATTACTGCTGCATGATACACATTGTCGTCTTTGTCTCAAGTGTGTGCAGCTGCTTCCACTTGATTTGCTGCTTGGGCATATGTTGCCAGACGGGGGGGAGGGGACTTTTTCCCTTTGTGTTAACTGTTTTTCGAAATAATGAGGGAGTAATTTTGGACACCAAGTGAAAGAAAGAATTATGTTTTCCTCTCTCTATGATCCATGTCAGTCTGGTGATTTCTGATCCGGAAGAAGCTTCCAGGCACTTTAAACTCAGAGTGGAGGAAAATACAAAAAAATATAATTAAAACATCAGTCTTGGTAGTAAAATAAGTAGTATAAAATTGCAATGTGCCAGTGTTACAGGGCCTGAGTAATGACTCTGAAGTGTGTTAAATGTTTTGTTTCCTAATCTTAAAGGAGATCTGTACCTTTCCTAATACAATGTTCATTAATTCCGTGGCACTTGTGCAGGTGTTTGATCTGTGAATACTTGTGTGTCCTGTTTTTCTTCTCTGTCTGGTGGGGTATGCTGGCAGCAGGAGACAGAAGCAGATGCAGCTTCAGTCTCTTAGCTGGCAGTGTACTCCTGGTTCTTTGTTGAAAAGATTGAAGCTGTTGGAATAGCACTGTGCCGTAAGTCTTACTAGTGCTGGTCTTAAAAACGTAAAGTAACTCAGCTGATAAATCCCCCTTAAATAGAGTAAGCCTTCAGGGCAGAACCCTTTAGGCTTGTCCTGCTTGGAGTGATGATTTGGACAGGGTGATCTCTTGTGGTTCTTTCCCACCTGAGTAATTTTATGATTCTGTGGGGGTTCTGGTGCTGAAGCCTGCCTCTGTCTGCTTTGTTTGCTTCACTCTTGCCTGCTGTACATTACATCTTTGTGCTCTGCAATAATTCTCATATGAGGATTTTTGCCTTTGCCCCAGTCCTCTTGTCACATCCCAGAAACAAAGATTAGTTCTACCCCTTCAATTATAGGGAGAAATGGTTCCTGTGACTTTAATTGGGACCTACAGAGAGCATCCAATGGTTTTGCAGCGGTCAGGAGAGCATAGCAATGTAAGGTCAAGTGTGAGCTTTTCTAACCTTCAGATTTTTTTAGTCTCATAGTGGAGGAAGAAAATATGTTCAGACAGGTAATTTTTTTTTCAGGTGAGACTTAAAATTATAAGGCTTCTTATGAATGCAGTGAAAAGAGTAGCCTTAGAATATTTATTTTAAAAGTTTCTAGCAATATTTTCAGTCGTAGCCGATAAACCTTAAAAGCAGAGGAGATGAATATGTGCAAGGGAAAGTGTTGGGTTTTTTTCTTACTGTTAGAAGACTTCTCTGATAAGATTTGCACTGGGTTGAATTTGCTGACTGGTTGGCTCTTTCTGATTTGTCCATCCCAATTATTCCATTGCTTGTGATAGTCAGAAATCTTTTTGACATGGAGTCTGCCCTTGTGAGGTTTCCAGTATGAGTAGGAGCACACTTCTCTTTCAGTACCATTTCGTAACTGATCTGTGGCAATTGTGTATTTGTCCTCTGAACTGAGACTGTACTTCGAGGACGGCATAGGATGCAGCCATGTGAAGTGGGTTTTATTTGCTGATAGGATGTCATTGCCTTCTGCTTTGCATATCTGACTGGAGACTCCAGTAACAGTTACCTTCCTGTCTTTCAGGTATTGATAGCCGATGACTACTCAGATCCGTTTGATGCCAAAAGTGAGTTGAACAGAATGGGAAAAGGGGAGAACACTGGCTATATGGAACCATATGAAGCCCAGAGGATCATGGCTGGTAAGAAAAGACAGTTGCATGTGTGAGCTCCAGTTGCATGGCAGTTCACATGTATGTTACAGCTGCTATGAACCAGAAATGTCTTTGGCATGGAAAACCGTGTTTCTGAAGATGCTTAGGTAGGCAACAGCAAATGCCATGGAAGCATTACGTTTTCCTGCATGTGCCTTTAAACCTAAATTATACCTAAAAATACCGCTCTGTACCTTGCTTTTAAATATAGATGTTTTGCACTGTCATGTGATAAGATGAAAAAAATCAGAGCAGTGGTAGCTGGAGTGTGTATTGCTCATCTTGGCAATGTGAAGGCTGTCGTCTGTGTGTGTGGCAGGGATGGCCAAAGCATGCCGTTGTGTTATTTCATTAAAAACCAGTTGATCAGTTTGCTTATGGACTTTTTCCTCAATCGCATTCTGACTTCTTGGTGTCAGAGGAGGGCTGCAGAGCTACATCTTTCTGTAGATTCCTTCTTTCCTTCCTTGCTTCTCTGATGCTTTTTTACCAATGGTTAAAATGAGACACTATAGGATGCCTGTGAGCCTTTTAACTGCTGTTTTTGGAAGTGTCCTTCCTTTTCTGTCATGTAGGGATGTGGTTACTGGCGATGTTGTATGCCTTTGGACTATTTGAAGTTAATGCCTTATACTGGCATTGTGCAACTGTATTTTCCATGTATTTTCCTTATCAGGATCAATATCCTACTTGTTGGCTGTGCGGTCTGTAAAATGTTCTGAGGTATGGGGCCATATGTTTTTAATTTGTGATGATTTGACCAGTCGACACACATCTTTGTGCAGGTCAATTGTACATTTCTTGGATTTGTACAGCAGGCCCTCTTTTTCTCATTTTGGGGTAAAAGTCACTCTTGTGCCCAGTTAAGTTGATTGTATGCTTTCCTTTTGTATTGGCAGCTCCTGTTTTGGGCCCTCAGGAAAGATTAATCAGTGGGGGAAGATGAGGCTGTTGGATGCAAAGATCCTTTTTTCATGCAAGTGTTCCTATTTTTCTTTTCTTAAAGCATTTCTGAAGAGAGACACAGGAAATGAGATGGAAACTGTTCTTGGGAAGTTTTCAGTACCTTGTGGAAGGGCTGGGAGCTTTTATTTCTCATTAGTGTAAATCTGTTCATTTTAAGTTGAGGAATTCCTCAGAAAAACAAATTAGTCAAAATAATTTCTTGCTCTTTATACAGCAGTGATGAGTATTTGTAATTTCAGCTATGGAGTTTATAGTGCATTGGCTTGTTTCTTCCTGCATTTAGAACTGGAGTTTGTTCTCTCTCTGTTTCCAGATTAGCCATAACAAATGAGATGATTTAGTGGGCAATACTGGATGGCTTAGCTGCAGTATGGGACAGTAGGTTTGTGGGCCATTGCAATTACAAGACACCCTTTTGCCTATTTGGTGCTTGGTGCAACTGATAAGCTGTTATATCTGCTCCATGTTATTATAAAGGAAACATGAGGAGCTCTCAAAGATGCTTTATAAAGGCACTTTTGAAAATTGGGTTTAATTGATTATAGTGATAGAGTAAGTGTTCTGAATATGCATGTGACTGAGCTACTAGAAGATGATTGACACACCTGTGAAAATGTTTAGTGTTTTGAGATCCAAGTATTTAGTTTCCAGTCATCTTGTCCTAATGTGGAGAGAGAAGGTCTCCCCATAAACCTCTTTGACATCAAGTTATGTTGACTATATGCAAGCATGTAGTTTTATGTGTGGGGATTTTTTATTGCTCAGGTGCTGCCTTTGCACTTTACTTGATAAATGAAAATCCAAAGGCATCTTGTTGCAGAGTTTTTAAAGGTTCCGTTTGTATTTACTGAGTTCTATTATGTATCTGCTGCTTCTGAAGAAGACCTTTTGACTGAAGGTTGACTTGCCTCAAAATATTTACTGCTTTGTTGTGTTTGTTAGTTTTGTTGTCTGATGAATAGAAGCACATCAGATGGCTGTTTAGCCTGACTAATCTGATTAAGTCCTTCTGATTGCATTTAACATGGCTTAATCCTAAAAGGAGGGAATTTGCATACCCCAGTGGAATGCACTGCAGGAGAGACAGAAAATAAACCTTTTATCAGTTATTTCATGTTTACTGGTGTACCCTAACTCTTGAACTCTGGAAACAGAGTGTAAGGGTAGTTGAAATAGGACCCTGAAACTTCTGTGCATGCTACATGTTCCTTGAGTTAGTGGAGAATTAGGCAAAAGCAGGTGTTCATATGAAATAAGACCCTATGATTTCAATATTAGAAAGTAAGCTTACATCTGAATAGAAATGCATGATGTCTGAAATAACTAATATTTTTATTCAGAGCTTGTCCTTTCTCCCTAAAAGTTCTGTGGTTTTGCAATTGTCAGACAATTTGTTCTGAGCTGATTTTTAGTTTGAAAGAAAAGGCAGTCCCTGAGTTGATTTATTTCAATTAATTATTAAATGACCTATCTGTTTCCATGTTGTCTGTGGTTAGTATTGGGTTCAGTCAGGCTTGAAGTGTCTTTTGCTGATAGTGCCCCCCAAAAGTACTGTCTCCTCTGATTTGTAGTTGTGATGACTGAAAAAAAGCAACCTCTATGACAAGGTTTGGAAAGACTTCTCAGAGAAAGACTTGACCTGAGGCTAAGGTAGAGTGTGTTGATAATGAATGCATGTTGATAAGAAGCTACCATCTCTTGTCAGCCAAACACATCTGCTGTGGTATTGATATTCATAAGTGTCTGTTCTGTCTTCAGGAAGTCCATGCCAAAGGTTCAGAGAGAATCCCTGGCAATCCAGTTCCTGAAGTGCTGTGTGGTGAGAGTCTCAGCTTGGCTGGGTGTGCACCCAAAGCCACAGCAACAGTGGTTGCATCTTTGCCTTGTCCACAACCTGTTTGGAGATTTGATGTCCCAGAGTAACTACTTATGTATAAAGGAAGTTCTCTGTGATCTTCATATCTGACATAAAGTATCCTGGACTATGCATGGAGGGAGATTCTGGACTGGCCGCTATCATGCGTGCCTCACAGCAATAGAGATAGCTAAGATGCTGATTTCTCAGGATCCTGAGTAGTAGGTGGATCTTACTTTTCCCCTGGTGTCAGTTTGTAGCTGCTGCAGTGACATGTGGCCTGTCACAGAAACAAACCTCTGCTGCTTTACCTAGACTGCAACCAAGCATCACTGCTTGGATCAGATGTAGGAGGTTCTTCATGCTTCAGAGAGAGTTCTCCAGAGAAGCAGTAGTTGGAGATGCTGCATTTGAGCAGAAGTGAGTGGCTGAGACACTGTCAGGTCACTGCTGTATGGTCACTGCTGGTGACCATAACATCCAGGCTTCTCTGTCATCCATTCCTCTCAAGGAATGTTAGGGGAAGAGAAGTGAGGTTCCACCTGAGTATTTACTGTCATCAGCCTTCTCTGAATGTCAAATCCTGGAGAGGGGTCTGTTTGTTTTCTGTGGTAAGCCCTTTCCTGAGAGGAGAAAAGGTTTCCTCAGTTCATGGATATGACTATGGCTATGGTTGGGGAAAATGTGTGCAATTTTTTGCCTTTAAAATCCCTTAAAAGTCATAAGGCCCTATTCTCGCCATAGCCTTACAAGCATGCCTTTCCTCTTTCTCCTGACAGCTGTGCACGTTGACACAGCTCTTCCAGGCATCTCTGCATTTCAGAAGGAATTAACACCAGTCCTCAGATTCCATGAAACATTTGCGATCAAATGCCAGATGAAGGTTGTCTATACCACAGCCTTCTGTGTGCTGCATCATAGAGTGCATCTAAAGCTTCCCTTTGGAGAAGGATCGCATTTTGGATCATCATTCAGATGGAGATAGGCTGTCAGGCAAGTTGTTGCACAAAGAACTGTCATTTTAAGGTATGATAAGGAATACTGGCTACAAGAACGAGATAATAAAGTGCATCTGTTGTCCTTCTTGGTGCTTGGATTTAAAGAGAGCCCCTTGATTCCAAAAGGAGATATTTTATGCCCTGAGTAACCTCTGAAGTTACCGTGATCAGAACAGCTTATGATCTCTTGAGTGTGAGGTGCCTAGCATGATACATGCTATAAGGTAAAATTCAGCTTACTGAAACAACAATAAAATTAAGGTCATTTTAAGTCTCAAAATAATTTGGAACCACATCATCAGAAATGGCTGGGTAGGGGGCAGGGATGGTGGGGCTGTTTGGTAAGAGAGAAAGTAGAGAGCATTGTCGGGATATGATGCCTACCATGAGAAATGTGTGTTGGCAAAACCACTTCTGTCTTTTCTGGATCAGGAATTGTATCTTCTGTTCTCTAGAATGGTTAGGGAAGGAGAGATAGGGAAGGCTAAGCCCTTGAGTTAGGAGAATGATTTGAAAGTTGAGTTAAGCACGTGGTGCATCAGTGCCTTGATTTCTTGGAGACCTAGGGATGCCTCAGGTCTGTGCCCTGACGATTTTGATGTACATCACATTTTTCCTTTGGTTTTATAGGTATGACCTAGGGCTGTGCCAGAGACATCAGCCCCTTTATGGGGTTCTGGCCTCTGGTTCATGCACCTGCCTCAAGGATGTGGTAGCCAGGGAGAAAACCCTCTCCTCGTGTCTCAGAATTCTGAAGAATTAAATGGGTAGCATTTCTGAAAACAGTTACTGTCCCTGAGATGTAACATACCATGTGCTATTCCTCATGGAACAAATCCTGTGTTGTGTGCAGTCTTAAGAAGGCTAATAGTCATAGCACTATTGATACAATATACACTGTACCTCTGTTCTGATCAGGGTAATTTTAGAGGTAACTCAGGGCATAAAATATCTCTTTTTGGATGGCCAAAGTAGGTGTTTCAGTAAGAAGAAATTATATTTGTTATTGATGCATTTCTCATAACAGTCTAGTCACACATTTGTCCTAGGGGCTGGGCATGTTGGATCTTGTAGGTGGGATGTGCTAACCCATGACATCGGGGGAAGTACTCAGTGTGCATTTGGCGAGTCCCAAATCAACACTGAAGTATGCTGCCACTACTACTTGAAGACTGGAAAATCTAAGTAAGTCACAAAAAGACTTCTGGCCATAAATAGAAAGCTGAATTCAAGTTTCAAACTGAATAGATGAATTTATGTGCATGCTCCAGGGCTAGGTGAATGATATGGCAGAAGGCTCTGTGTACTGGACCTGAAGAGCTGGAATCTATTCCTAGGGATGCTCTAGAGCATTAGGATCATGGTACAGAGATACCTGTTTTCTTGCCTGTGTTGTTCAATGTGTTCATCAACCTGAGCAATGACATGTTTGCAGTACCAGCAAAAGTGAGCATAAACTAAGGGAAGCGTGTGATCAGGAAGGGCAGGGTTTTCATCTAGAGGGGCTTTAATGAGTGTGAGCATTTTGTCAACAGGAGCTTTTTTAAAATTAAACAAGGGGATATTAGAGAGAATTCCAAAAGAAAAATCACAGCTTTGTTCATAGGCTCACAACATTAGC
Organism: Ifrita kowaldi; assembly: GCA_013398055.1. Taxonomy (NCBI): domain Eukaryota; kingdom Metazoa; phylum Chordata; class Aves; order Passeriformes; family Cinclosomatidae; genus Ifrita; species Ifrita kowaldi. The sequence continues at coordinate 116,059 of VZRS01008984.1, forward strand.
ATCCTCTTCCTTTCTTCTTTTTCCATGTATTTATCATCCTGTCTCTATGTGCATCATCCTGACTGTGCAGTAGAACAGCAGTGAGCAAGTCTAATGTAGAGATTTTATGCTTGGCCTTCTTTCCCTGAAGATGCAGAAAGCTGAGACTCCTCTCCAGGTACAGACAGTGCTAGAAGGGTAAATGCCTTCCTGCACTTCACTGCTTCTTTCGACGGACTGAGGTAAGAGTCCATGGCAGCATCACAATGGAATCTTCAATGCATGACAGGCAGCCTAGCAAAAACAGTGCACCTGTCTTAACTGGGAGCTTCCCATGGATGTGCTGGGAGAAGTAGCTCCGTCTTCATGCAAGCTATCACAGAAATGCTGGGAGTATGGAGAAAACAGCATTCCCATGAACCTGCACCTACTTCAAAAGGTCTTGGGTGTCAGTTTCCCTTGTAACTAGAAAGGCTGTTTTTTTGTTCAGACATGTAACTTCATCTGAATAGTCACTACAGCACACTGGTGGTGAGTCAGATCTTGTAAAATTCTTTACCAGGTGGCCTCTGGCATGTTGCTTGTTGGCACTGAGTTTACAAACTGCAATACAAAAAGAGCAATGGTAACTCTTTTGATTAGTATGCCTAGATTAGCACGTACAGCATGGGAAGTTTAGGAAGAATATTTCTGGCCTGTTGAAAATCACTGAGCCTAGCAAGCTAACCAGATCTCTAATCACTATAGTGGCTCCGTGTAAGATTTGCTGTCTGACTATATTTGAACATGGCAGACAGCTGTAGCCAACACAGAAGAGGCAGTGTGTTTGTCCACTAAGCTCAACAGCTGGTATAGTTTTCAAAAAGCTTTAAGCTCCTTCTCTTGTTCCTACATTTGTGTGTTTCAATTGTAATTCTCTTTGAGGGTCTAACAATAGGCTAGCCATGGCTGGAAATCAGCCCAAAATGAGAATCCATCCATTGTCAATCCACCTCATGTGGTATTGTGAATTCCTCACTAGCACTATGTTTATTGTCCTGTTTCCAGATGATGTGAATAGGCCACATGCTGGTCATTCTAATAGAACAAGTTTTAAGATTTTTTTTTTCTTTTAAAAGTGTGGAAAAGTGCGAGGTAGCTCTTCACTCTAGAAATTTGATGTGTGTGTGCTCTCATCTCAACACTTGCAATGTGGAGAGCCACTGGGTAAGATTTGAAGAAGATCAGTAGCACACAAAAGTAAGCTTGTGACTGGTAAGAAGATGGGTTTATTTACATGTTGGGAGTTTCCTGTAGAGCAGCACTGAAAATCTTGGGAAGCTCTTCCTAGAAGAGACAAAGAAGGGATGTCTGGTGTGTTCCAAGCATTCCCATCATTTGGAGCATAGTGCTAGTGTTACTGTCACCTGCTGCTATCCCATAGTGCAAAATTCCCTGCAGCCTGTGAGAAGTGAGGACATATGCTCTGAACAGCTGTGCTCCTTTAATGTATGCTAGAGGTAATGTTAATTAGAAACCTCCTGGGCTTCAGCATCTATTTCAAGTTGTTTCTTACTTCATTTGGAATTTGAACAGAGATTCCATTGGGCAATGATTTAAAGGAAAGAAATTGTCTAGGAGCAATTACGGAAGAGAAGTTCTTCCTTGGCATTAGGTCTAATGTGCATGAATTGAGAGATGTTTGAAATAGTGCTGGATCTGCTTCAACACAAGTCCTTACCTTCTCTGAGCAAAGCAATCAATCTCACATGTACTGTGAAACCGGGCCAATTTAGAAGCATGTCCAGTTGCCAGGATCATCAGTACTTCTCTTCCTGTCTTCATGAGCACTTAGTACCTCATTGGTGATCGTGAGAAGATAAACACAGAAAGGATAGAGCTTAGTTCCTCATGTTGGGAGTGACTGTGGTGCATTGTGATTGCTATAACTAGGTGCCTAACTGGGCTGGAAACCAGCTGTGCATAAAATTAATACAACTTCTCTATGTTTAAAGGTGTCTCCTCCCATAGAAAGATTTAAAATGTTCTCTCTAATGTTTAATACTGCATGTTTAATTTAATATTGGTTTTGTTTGTGGGTTTTTTTCCCTGTTTCAACACCTTCATCTTGCTCTTATGATTTGACATAGTCTGGAAATGGACTAAATGTGAAACTTGAATCACAAGCCTGAATAGAAATTGAGTTTTTCACAGTTTCTGGACACTTGTTCAAAGTTCACACCTAAAATAATGGAAGCAAGATGTCCAGAACTTTGGAAAGGTACATCAGGATTGTAGTAGACTAGTTAAGGGTGCATATTGAAGGACTGTAACTTCATTCATTCAATTTTCTTGCTCACTGATGAATCTGGCCTATGTACTTCCACAAAAAGCAGAGTGAAGGAATAGGTGCTTGGATGTTTGGGAAAGAGAGACCAATGAGCTCAAAATTCTGTTTAACCCTTGCCTGCAGTCTGGAAGACTTGTGTTGGCGAAAAAGCAGTAGTTTCAAGCCACTTTTGATCAAGAGGGTTAGTTTGACAAAATCTGTCTGCTTTCCTAATGCAAGCAACATGGGTAATGTATGCAGGTGCTTTTTCCTTGGTGCCTACGTGTGCTTTACATGCAGCGTTGCCTGTGGCATAGGGAGTTATGATTGTGTTTCTTAATAATGCTGCTCTGATTCTGTGTCTGTTTTCACCTGCCACTTACCACAGGTCTTCCCTCTGTTCCATCCCCCTCACCCCCCGATAAGTTTCGAGATTTCGGGCTGCTTTTCTTAGGAACAGTGGTGCTTTTAATATTGGATGGGAATTGCCTGTCCCTTCAAGACAGTGATGTTTCTGGCAGCAGTTTGAGTAGCACTGAGGCATGTGTGGTCCAAGAGGATCTGTAATGTTAGAACTCCAGCATCTGTCTCCTGAGAAATACAAAAACAGAGAACTGTGATCCTAGAGTGAAAAGAATTCAGTGAAGTATTCATTGGAATATTGGTATTCTTTTGGCTACAAAGGTGAAAGATCTACTTGTTTCCTCATTTTGTGTCTTGCCCATCTGATCAAGTCCCTTTAATCTCCCTCCCTCTCTTCTACCCTCCTACCCTCAGCCCCTACCCTCTAGTACCAGGTATGTTGAATTTGAAGGTGCCTCACTTCTCTGGTCATCTAGTGGGATGGAAAAGATGTACTTCATCTTGGTGCAAAGGATTCTCTTAGGTAGAACACGCCTCAACTTGAAGGTATATGGCTGTTAAGGGACCCTCTGACTGTCCTGTAGATATTTGTGTGAGTTGTGTAAACCCTTAAATTGGGAAAAGTAAATGAAAAATGGAACTGTTTTGCATTTTCCCTTGTAAGCAGACCTCTGTAGACTGCGATTCCTTCTGATTTAATCAGTGTTCCGTCTGTCCTTTCCATGCCTGGAAAGGCTTAGAGGCAGTAAACATAAACAGAAATAAGAGGTTCATTGAATAGAGTGTAAAAAAAAAATCTCACTATGAGGACAGTCAAATTGTGGAGAAGGTTGCCTAGTGAGATTGTGTAGTCTCCATCCTTGGAATTTTCCAAGACTGGACTGAGAAACCAGAATGTGAGTAATCTTGTCTGACTTCATAGCTAAAACCTGCTTTGAGTAGGACATTGAACAAGAAGACTTCCTGAGACCTTGTTTAACCTAGCTTATCTTATGATCCTGCAACTGATTTGTGAAAGTGAGAAGTGAGAGTCAGCATATCCCAGACTAGGTTGCTGGAACCCATGTTTGTTCAGTCTCAGTTGATTTCCAGCTTTCCCACCATTGACAGTATGTTCCCAATACTGGTCCTTTCAAACTTTATCTCTGGGAAGACCAGACAGGTGACTGTGAGGCATAAGGAAACAGTCTGCTGAAATGCAGCTTGAGCAGGGGCTTATCCACAAATATTCTGGTTTGGTTATTTCTGGAGGTAACCCTAGATGGGTAGAGTCCATGCTGAAAGCACGCTGTTGCAGCAAGGGAGTATGATTCCAGACAGCTGTTCACTATCACTTCTTGGGGGGGAAGGAGCAGAGGCTGAACATACAGGCTTCCAGACTGGACTCAGCCTGTATGTGCACTTCTGGACTCTGTTGGCAGGAATTCTGGGTGCTTTCCAGGTGCAGGCGTGATGGAAGCATAGGTGGCTGATACCATTGTGGTCTGCCACAGCAAAGGAAGGGAACACTGTAAACTCATTTTTTGGTCTGGTTGGGAGGAGTGTTATTTTATTAGGCAGGGGGACATCAGGGGTACATTTTGCCAGCTTACCACTTCAGCTCTCAATCTTCTCAAACTGGTGCCAGTTCCATTGCATCCTGCAACATTGCTCAAAAGCAGAATGCAGAGAATTTGTTACATGAAGAATCAGCAGTGTATGGGAGATGTAGACTGTTGCTGAAGAGTTTTACAGGGATTTGTTATATGGAGCTGGAATAGTGACACCAAAAGAAAAAATGAGACTTGCACTTGGGACAAAAAGTGATACAAAAATTCCTTGTCACATTTGTATAGATCTTCAAAGTTATGTTTTCTTTTCCTTTTCTCTTTCCCCTCTTCTTTTGCAAAGAGGCTTTTAGCCAAAGGAAATGTGAAAATGTTTAAGAGCAGCCTTTTAATAAACAAGCTAGTGTCAGGATGACAATCCTGGGAATAGATACTTCTGGCCTAACCTGGATTTTTTTTTTTTTTTCAAAGACAGCTAGTGGGCATTACATGTGCTGTGAAGTCAGAAGGAATTTCTACCCTTTCCCAAGCTAGCTCTGCTCAACTCAAAGGTCCTTCTTGGGGGTCCTTTTTTTTTTTTCCCTCTAAACTAGTGAGGATTTTTTCTCAGAAGAACTTTCTCAATCATTCTTTCATATTATAGTCTCGCTTACTGAAATCACTTTGGGTTTTTTATCTGCACTGTACAGAAGAGTTAAGTAAGCTTAAAAAGCTGGTACAGGTAGTATCAGTTAAGCATGTGGTAAAACAGAGTAGTTCTTTGAAGGAACAAGATACCCTTTCAGCTCTGATATTTTGTCATCTTTGCTGTGCTTAGCTTGCTAGTAAATGAATAAAATTTTTGCCTGCTGGTTTTGCATCCAGACTCTGAAAGTCCCTAGTGGCAAAATATGAGTGAAATCTTCTGTAAACGAAGTCTGTTTCTGACTGACATCAGCTGTAATGTAGTAGCTACATTTCTCCTGTGCCTTTTTTGGTTTGGAAACCCAAACCAGATGAGTGCTTTCCTACCCTTAAAAGTAAACGAGAGTTGAAGATTCAACCAGTTAGTTCTGTAAATTCTTTTGCCACAGAGATTGAACTTCTTGCCACATCAGTTTACCAACAGTTTAATGTGGCGCCACAGCAGTGTCATAAAATGAACTTAAAACTTCAGTGGGAAGTGATGAGAAACACAACTTTTGTGCTCTGTGCATTTATGTAGGTTGGCAAAAACATACAGCTTCTCTCCTCTGATTTCTGGCTATGAAGAACTCTGCTTGAAAGTGCTCCTTTGGAGGAGCTCAAATATCTATGCAAACTCAGCTGGTCATTACCATTCTGGCTGCTAAAATGATTAGAGGCAATTGTCTGCAGGAGCAGCCTGTTCTTTCTGGCTGGGGTCAGATAAGCCTCATGTGGTTTTGGTGTGTGTTGGTGTGGGATATGTGCATTAATTTCTGTTATCCCTAGTCAGGTATAGACCTAGGAAGCCCTCAGTGTGTTTCTGCTTGCTGATGGACTGTGTTGTGCTACTGTGATTAAATTTGTTGAATAATATCAATGTGCAAATAGAAGATGGGAATATCCAGTCTTCATCTGGGTTTGAACAAGGCTGTGCATTGTTCAGTTTCATGTGTTGGTGCCCTAAGGTGGGAGAGTCCACATACATCTTGTTTTAATGGAGCAGGATGTAGGCATGCAAAGCAGGTGCTGTTGCAGGTTACAGTAATAATTAAGAGAAACGCAGGTAAACCTGGGGGAAGTTAGGTTTCCCTGAAGGAACTTGGCTTGCTTTCAGTTCTGCATTCATTTTCTGTGGAGTGAATAACTTGAAAATCTCTGTTATGAAGCAGTGCAAAGTTTTGTGCTGTTCTGGCTCTTGTCTTTTGTACAGTCTAACAACAGCTGCACTTGTCTGGGATGGGCTACAAGACAGAAAAGTGTGAGCTTTTTCTAAGCAAGTCCTGCAGCAGCAGTTATGGCTCTAATGCAGCCTGAGATTGTCTAGGTATCTGTGCTGCTGCCTCAGTTGAAATAGACAGGGAAGAATGAGATGAAGTTAAAAAAAGGTGACATCTTTCATATGTACCCTTGATTTTGTATGATATTTTTGCAGAGTAGCACATACTATTGCCCTTTCCTTTGGCTGTCAGATGCACCATCACTGAGAACCTGAATATAGAGCATATCGAAAGACAGCCTCTCCTAACCATTTTTTAAAGGATCTTTTTGTATTCTTCTCTTAAAACAAATAACAAAAAACCCAGCAAAAAATACAGCCTTCAACAGTTGTCTCCATGGGTGTGGTTTTGTCCATTGTAAACATCCGCGTGCACAGTGGTTAGTGGTTTAGAGATGCATATTGGAAAATAAGAGTGTAACTGGAAAAACTACCAGAAAGGGTTGACTCAGTTGTGTGCATCAGGATCATGACTGCAATGAATTTTTATAACATGACATTGACCTAAGTGGGAAATATCAAATATTGCCCTTCCAGATTTGTGATACTTCCATTGCAAGAAGTGAAAAAAAGTACTGATTTATGATGTTTGCACGTGACTGTCATTTGCTTTCTTAAAGCACCTGTTCTTAATGATCTGTGCTGAGTTCTAACCAGATTTATTTGCTGTTATATATCTGTGTAAGCACAAATGCTCTTGAGTGATGATGTGATAGACTGTATACTGCATACGTTCCAACACTGCTTGTCTTGTCCCAGGGGAAAACCCAAGACCCTGTAACTGACAGATTACTCTGTTGAGTGGGCTTTTAACTAGGAATGGACATCCAATCAGGGTTTACCTGAATAATATAATAACTACAGATAAATCTGCAAACACGGGCTACTGAATATTGGCAGCTGCACAGCTCAGTGCAGACTATTTGAAATCCTACAAATGCTAGACACGTTTCTCCTTCCATTATTTGCTGACCTACTTGATGCAATGAGTAAAGAGATCATAGGCCAAAGAGGATGAGTTGAAACATTTTCCCAGTAATTTCAGTGTTCATATCCCTGTCACTCTTTCTGTGCTGTCAGCTGCCATTTAATGCATGCAAGGCCTGGGATTGTGAGGAGTAAAATCTATGGTTGCATGTAATGACAGCTGAGCAGCTCTCTTTGTCTAATCATGGGAAGGTAGAATTCTAAATGAAACCATTTTTTTCTCCAAGGCTAAACAGCAAATGTAGACCATTTTTTATGTCTACGTTATTGATTCTTACTGTATGCATGCACAGAACCGTGCTGGACTTTTAGGTTTACATTGGGGGTTAACATTTGGAGTTATATCTAAAAGCTTTTATGTCCAAGAGGCAGTGACTCATCTTTATTACATGCTTAGGTGCTGATCAGAGTTCCTAGATTATCCCAGGAACTCAGCTTGAATGACAGAACTGGAAAATTGCAACTAGGATGACACTTCCCTTGGGGAAAGCAAGTAAAAGTGGGGAAAATTGCAGGTAAGGGTATGATCAGCCACGGTGGCTGATCTTTGCTTCTTGCAACTTACCAGCTGCAAAATTGCAAATTATCACTGTGGCAAATAACCACTGTGGCTGTTCCTTGCAGTGAACAGGAGAAAAACCAGATGGTTTAGCATGCAGATGCAGTGTGTCTTTTAAGTCCTGCCAAAGGGGGAAACAGTACTGATAGTGCCTGCTCTTCCTGGAATGCTGGCTGGAGAGAGAGGAGGGAAAGAGCTCTCGTAAATGCATCAGATACTGCTTCCAAAGCTTTGACTTCTCTTTGTTTTCTTAGCGTTTTTCTTTTTAAAAATTACTAATAAAGATAAAATAATGGGCATTAGTCATCAGGGAGGTTTCAGGCTATGTTTTGAGCTGGCATTTGGTTTGTTTGTTTGGTTTTCAGTTTTTTAATCATAGTGACACAATCATTCACAGGCTGGATGAAAACAATGTACAGTTCACGTTTTGATGTTCCTTTTAACGATGTAGCTACCAGGTCTGTGGAATAAATCCATTCCAGGAATTATTAAGTATCAATTCTTCTCCCTGCCTTGTACTCTCTAAGGCAAATACTAGCAGGTGGCTAAAAGAAGATAACATGTCTCACCTGGCTGAGAATACATCTCATCTGACTTTGTAAATCAGATATGGCATTTCTTCTGGCTACATAAGTCTACCTCCATACTGTGCCATGTAAGTTGTACCTGTAGGGAACTTTTTCCCACTATTTGTATCACAGGGCATAGCAAGGAGGAAGTCTGAAGTGAGGCCTCTATCTGCTTACCCTTCTCTGACCTCTCCCACATCCCTAGTAGGGCTGTGCTCAAAGTCAGTTACATGCAGAAAAGATAACTCCCTTCTGCATAATTCTCATAGAATTAAACCTCCAGCTATCAGGAAACATTGTGTATTTTGTCTTGGCCATATAAACTCCCTTTTGCTCATGTGTGGTTATTCCTTGCAATATCATCCTGAGTATAAAAATATATGTATTTATACTCACTAAAAAAATAATTTTGATCAGTGCTTATCTCATTTGATTCTTTTGAGTAAGCTTTCAGCAAACAGAGACTCTCACAGGCAGACATGATGCAAGAAAATTTCTTCCTTCTGTGTAAGTGTTGAAGGGCATTTAAGTTATGAATGGTTTCTTCTTCCACCCCTTTCTGCTCTGAAGGTGATTCCTGTCAAGGTAAGATACTGTGTTCATGAAGGGCACTGACAAGGGCATGGGGGGGCATCAGTAGCAGTCCTGAGCAGTGAGACTGATCTAACTGCAGGGAACAGTCATATTCACTACAGACTTCTCTGTCCTGACATGGGACAGTTTTAGATTGCTTAAAATAGACATTTAGACTTTGGCTGTTAGGATGGCTTTCAAGAAGAATTTATTCTGTTTGTGCTAGTCTTAAAGCAAATCTTTTGAGACACTGTAGTTTGTGTCCTGGGCTGATGAGACCCCTTGTCCTAACTGGTGTACATGGAAATCCTTGCACAGCAGTCTCTTTCCCAGTGAACTTCCCTCTTTTGCCACAAGGAATGAATGCTCTTTTACACAGCTTGGAAATTTTGGAGTATGGAATGAGAATCTTATGGTTTGCACTGTTGCCTCTTGGATTGCTCTGTCTAGGCCATGAAACAATGATCCTTGAATCCTAAAGGTCAGTACTCCAGACAGGTCAAGAAAACCCACAAACAAACCAGGAATATAGCACTGAAATGTAATTGGCTGTAGCAGCACCTGGAGTTGGCTCTTGGTCAAGCAGCTGTAAATGTACAGACCTGTGGAGTTTTTTGGGTTCTTTGTCCCCTCGTCTAAATAAAAAGGGCATTACTACTCTTCTTCTATGTCTTACTGAAAAATGTGCAAGGAGTAAGTAGGTAAGCAGCATCAAAGCACCTCCAAAGAGGCAAAGTCTGCAGAAATCAAGAATTTTAAACTGACAGAGAGTTTAATCACTGCTTACTTATCAGAAAATAAAGTGTTGAGGGGGAAGGCTTTGTAGAATAAACTTCTGCCTCCAGGGACCTGAAGAAATTTAAGTTTTTATTTCTTCGCCTCTGCCAAAAGAGAAATACATCTCCAAGGATAATTTTCATGTCCTTTAGAAGCAGTACTGCTGTTCTTCCAGGCCACTAGGATTTAGGTTTTCTTCACATGTGTTTTGTTTTTTTAATCAGCCTCCTTTGACTCCACCAACACCCACCCCTCCTCTTCCCCACCCCTTCCCACCCACAAAGACAAATGTGTGCTTCCTGTCTTCTTGGGCAGGGTAATGGTTGCTTGTTTTAATTTGGTACATACCTTCTGTGGAAAATATCAATGGGTTTTTTAGCTGTTTTATTGATTCTTATCATAAACGGTCTTCTCCCTGCCTGTCCCTGCTCTGACTGACCTAACAACTTTTCTTTATCAGAAGACTGTTGGAATGTAAGGTTGCTTTGAATGCTTTTTCCTGGGGTAATGAGTCATACTTGGACTTTAGTAGTATTTCCGGCATGATGCAGGCAATGCGAAGACATTGGTTTTCATATCATGGGGTTATGCCAAGCCCTCACATCAAGGCAGGGGAACAAATGTCTGTTCATTCCTGGAAAGTGGCTCACTTCTGAGTCACTTGGCTTCTGTTCAGAAAAAAAGATGAGGGAAGGAATATCTTCTTATATCCAGCTTTTCCTCAGCAAAATCTGGAGTAATTACCATTGGGTGGCAGTTGCTGCAGTCTCAAAGCAGAACAGCCCTCCCTGCCATTGGAATATAATTGACGTTCCCTGGTGTCTCAGCAGTTGGAGGCATCCAGCTGGATCTGGAAGCAGAGTAAAAAGCAGTTTGATTTCTGGTGACTTGATGCGAAATTTGAGCAGTGGTAAAACTTAGCTTCTCTAGTCAACAGACTTTGCAGTAATAAAATGAGAATTTTGCATCAGAAGTCCTGAAATACTTTCAGATTGTCTTTCCAAAATGGATGTGAAAACAAACATTAATGGTGAGGCTTGGATTAAGTAAGCAGTTGGCTAAGTATTTTGACCTGTTTATCTGGGAATTAATTCAGTGGAAGCAAATGTTCATATCAGGGTGATCTTTGCATTAATGATCTGTCTTATGCCTCTGGCAAACTGGCAAGTTACTGGTTGATGTGTTGCCTACCCGTACACCTGGAGCAAACAGCTCACTGCCCTTCAATGTGATTACTTGCCAGTTCAGTGATTTTCCATTAGGAGCCTCAAGAGCAGAACATGTATAAAGCAGAGGTTTGAGCCATTAGAAAAACTTGTTCCTTGATAACAAGAAGTCTTGCAGATGAGACTTGGTTTTTTGTGATCAGATCTGGCTCTGATGTGACCTTCAGCTACTAGAGATTGTCAGGCTGTCAGGATAATGTTGGGGGAAATGCATCAGATACTCACCACTACCTCTCAATGGGAACCTGAGCATTTTCAAGTTTCTTTCTGCTCCCACTGATAACTTCTGGTTTTCAGTGACAGGTGAGAATACAAGGAATGCAACTGGCTGTTGTCCACAAACAGGCCTTGTTCCTGAGTTATGTTCCCACATACCTGGGTTTTTTTTAATACATATATGGTATTTTATTTTTCCAGGCTTATCCATAGAAAGCCAGCTTATGGCAAGTCCAGCAAACACTTTGTGGACTACCCTTTTAGGGCTTTTGAATATAAAGTGTTCGAATCCACATTCCGAAAGTTGTGCTGTTCATAATTCTGCCCTGAATATCCTAGTTGAAGACAGGTTAGCCTGTTCTCTCATTGCAGAAGCACTCCCTTTCCTTATGGGGAATATTGTGTAAACAGGAGGACAAGATGCAAGAAGTGGACTCTATTCAGGGTATAGTTGTTTACTTGCTTTAATTAAATATCCATGTATTTCTGATGATAAATGTTTGGTCTGTCTGTGTGCCTTGAAAAGTCTTGTGAGTTCCAGATAAAGTCGCTTCAATGTTGACATCCTCATCACTGTAGTTATCCGGTAGATTTGAGTGACACAACTGTACTCAGTGAGAATTGCAGCACAGTATTTGGTGTTCACTGCAGGCTGGTTACTGTTTTGCGTGTAGTTAACAGCAGATTGTGTTGTTTATTTGGTTAGTGGGAAACTAAATCCAGGTCAGTAGGATTGAAGTTGTTTAAATGCTGACTTCTGGAAAGAGAGCTAAGAGATGCAACCATCTGGAGGAGACCTGTAGTCTGAATCCAGTGGTAGGAGGAGAGAAATTCTTAAAGCTGACAGCTTGACAGCTGTACTCCGTACAACCTTATTCCAGGACAGTATTTACATGTTAATGTGTGTTAAATAAATGAACGAAAAATCTGCTGGGCTTCCTGCAAATAACTATGTATCTGAACAAATTTAAGTGCATGCAAAAGTGACCTTGGAAGTCATTATACTTACATTAAAGGGTGTCTAGCAACAGCTGCTTGCTGGGGTTAGGAGTATTTCCAAGTATTTTGTTTCATGCTTTCTGAAATAGGATGAAGCTTTATTCAGCAATGTGGCCAGATAAACTCTCTGACTTCTGTACTGTCGAATGGAGATGAGTGCAGCTAAAGGGCCCCTGTAGAATCCAATCGGTAGAATTCTGTTCTCTGTCCTGAGTATTGCTCTTAGGCTTGTCAGATACAAAGGGTGTTGATAACCCTTGTACTTTGCTTAAAAGTCAATTTCAGTGCTAGCTTTTTAAAAGTTGGCCTTGCATCTTAGTACTGCTTCCAGCATGATACCTGCATAGTCAGATTTGTCTCACTAGGACAGGCCTTTTGGCTAGAGAAAATAGCTGAGGAACTGGTAGGACCGTCATTTTAATTTGGCACCAGTCTTGAAAGCTGTAGCTGAGATGGAGATGGGTCTGGTTTATCGCTTTTGCATCTGATATGTGTGGGCCAGTACACTTTGAAATCTGACATACTGGCGAGTCAAAACAGCTTTATTGTGCTGCTGTTGATTAATCTGTAATTTAATGTGACTATATCCAATTGCATTATAGTTTTCCCTGGTTTTCAGTGGAGCATGCATTAATTACTGTTTGCTGTCAGACTGATAAAGAAGCACGTGTGTCTGTCTTACCACCAATGCTGTGATTTGTTTAAAAGTTTTCCCAATAGAATAGCAGAGGTTGAAAAAATCAGGGCATTGATATAACTTAGTGCTTTTGTCTCTTGCAGGTTAAGACTCTTTCTGTATATTAGATGCAGACAAGCAAAATGTGCTGCTACCATGATGCAGGAACCTGTCTTTGCTTCCCAACCTGCCCGGAGAGTCTTGTTCATTGTCTTTTCACCATACAGGAGAACAAAAACTCTTGCAAGCACTTAACTTCAGGGAATCTCTCTGTATCTGACATTCCTTACACAATCGTGGCAGTAAGACTCCTGCATTTTGCTTGTCTGGGGTTTCATCAAAAGAAATGTTACAAAGGGATTGTAAAATGGCATTGAGTTTATTACTGCCTGGTGACATTTACAGATGTGTTTGATTTGGGAAAATGTGTTTTTATGTTATCATAACTTTTTTAAATAGTGCAATTGCATTGTTTGGCCTCTTGTTACTGCATGCTTTAGTTTGAGATGAAGGAAATATCTATTGGCATCTGGCCATTATAGAATGATCTGGTTGTGTTTTTGGTCTGTCGCATCCTTTTGGAAGGCAAGCTGTGGAAGTTCATGTGTTGGGTTCTGTAAGCAAGTAGTAATGTTTTTAATGTTTCCTTTTGTTGGCTTTATAGCGGTTCTGCTTCCCCGATGATATATCCCCTAATTCTCTTCAAACTCTTTTCAGGAATGCAGTGCATCTATGTGTAATGCTGTTGAATTATTTAGGGCTGTTAAGGTGTTTAGTGTGGCTGATGTGGCAGCTTGTCCTGTGGAGCTCTGTTTTGTATGTGAGTTTCAGAATTTTTCACCAAGTGAGAAGAGCAATATCAAGTTGAATCTTGTATCTCATAGTTTTGTCTCAGTTTCTGTACCTCTCCTGGTCAGGGTCTTGGTTTTACACAGGAGCCCAGATTTCTGGAGCCTGATTCAGTTTTAACCGCTGATCTGTGAGAACAAGAATTTTTTGTGGGAGCCTTCCAGACTGCTAGGAAAATTAGTGCTTTCAAAACTTCAATTGTTACTTCTTCTGTTAGCTATTTAACTTAATGCTGAACTGTACAAAAATGTACTTTTTATCAGCGATAAGAATTCAAATTATATCATTCAAAAAAGTGAATTTCTAAAGAGAAAGTTAAATTAGCACAGTTTTGGACTTCCTAGTCATTCCAATGACTCTTTTAACCCTTAGAGCTGTCACTATTAGAAGCTGTAAAATTACCATGAGAAGTGCTTCATCACAAATGTTCTTTTGTCTTCTACTACCTGATTTTTTAATATCAAGTTTGCATTGAGCTATCAGTGTGTATAATGCTAATACTGCTTATGGTACAGATTCAGCTGTTCTGTCATTTATTGAAAAGAACTTTTTCTGATTTAACTTTTAGTAAAATTACTTTCATCTTTAAGAGTATTTGTAAATAAATTTGCAAGCACATTAATAGAAAGCTTTACAAAAGAGATTGTAAACATGTGTGTGTAAGTGTATGTTCATACGCACATATGTTTTTATACATCACAGAATCATGGAATATGCTGAGTTGGAAGGGATCCACAAGGATCATTAAGTCAAACTCCTGGCCCTGCACTTCACCTCCTCTAGGTTTTAGCTTTTCCGAGAAAAACTTTTCTGCTTTAGGATCAAATATTTGTAATTTTTCTAATTGTGGTCTGTGAACATGAACCACCTTCTATATACTAGTAAACTTTTCTGTATGGTCTGATTCTTTGGTCTTCTGGGTAAAAGAAAAATGTCAGTCAAGAGTTCTTGTACTGAAACATGCTCACACACAAGGAGCCAATTGCATAGCTGTATTTGGCACACAAATTTGTGCTTGTCACTTAAAACTGATTTGGGTGAATCTTGGCTTCTGTTCCTCAGAAATGCACATTTCTTGGTATAGCATTGACTGGCTCCACAGTACTGAAAGACAAAAAGATACATACCACTTTTCTGACTTTAGAAGAAATAAAATGTTCATATTTTTGATCCAGAGTATTCAAGAGAGCTGTGTATTCTTTATATTACAGTTTTTTCTCAATGCAGCATTTTTTCTTGATGTGGTTGTTCATAACTAGAAATTAACAGAACATATCTTGCTTGTATTTACATCTTTATCAATTTTGGTGTATATTTCTTCAAATTTATTGGGTTTTTAATGTATAAATTAAATAATTCTTTTCAAGGAATAAGGGCACTCATTTTGCGGACTTTCCACCGTACCTTGAAGGTGTCTGCAGAAAGTACTTGATTATATTCTTGTTGATATATGAATTGATTTATGACTTTTGTTATAGTAATGGAGAGAGCTGCTCTAAATCCTTGTTTCATTTGTAGCTGAAAAAGTTCTCTTGCTGAGTCTTTTAGTATCTTTGCAATTTGCTACAATTATTGGCATTCTTATTTTGTCATTGCAGTGGTCAGTATAATCACACAACATCTGAAGCTGGAAGGGACCTCTTGATATCATCTAATAAAAAGCCCTGTTCAAGCAGGATCACCTAGAATAGGTTGCCTGTGATTGTGTCCAGTCAGATCTTGAATATTTCCAAAGATGGATACTTCACAGCCTCTCCAGGCAACCTATTTCAATGTTTGACCATTATCACAGTCAAAAAGTGTTTTCTTGTGTTCAGATGGAATTGCGTGTGTTTTGATTTGTGCTTATTACAGCTCGGCGTGTCACTGGGCACTGTCGATAAAAGTCTGTCTCCATCTTCAATCTCTTCCATCAGGTATTTATATGCATTGATAATGTCCCCACTACCACTTATTTTCTCCCAGCTAGCAAGTCTCAGCTCTCTCAGCCTCTCCTCATACGAAAAGTGCTCCAGTCCCGTTATTGAGCTTCATGGCCTTCTGCTGAAACTTCCTGCAGTATTCTGTCTTTCTTGTGCAGGGCAGGTGAGAACTGGACCCTGCAGTCCAGATGTGGTCTCACCATTGCTGAGTAGAGGGGAAGAATCACATCTCTTGGTCTGCGTTCAGCACTCCTAACACAGGCCAGGTTAGGTTGTCCCTCATTACTGAGGGTGCACTGCTGGCGCACGCTGAACTGGCTGTCATACAGGACTCCAACGTCCTTCTCTGCGGAGCAGCTTCCCAGCCTGTTAGCCTGCTGTTTTCCAGCATCTCTGGGTCCCTTTGAATGGTAGCACAACCACCTGGTCTATCACTCACTCCACCAATTTTTGTATCAGTAGATGGAGTGACTGTGGCTTTGCCTAACCAAGGCTCTGTGAACTCCAAAGAATGGAGACACCTCCCATGACCTACCTGGCAACCTGTCCCAGGGCTGCACCACACACCAGGGGAAGAGGGCACCCCCAATGTACCTCTTGGATCTCTTGAGCTACCTCTTGTGCCTGTTTCCCCCTACTGCTTCTTCTGGTTCTGCCCAAGAAGGTTTGGTTCTGACTGCTTTTTTTAGGCAGCTGAGAGGTGCTCTTACAACCCCCTTGATGTGAGCTAAGCTCTAGTTACCAATGCTTTTGCTTAGTGTTCTTAATCTAGTCCTAGTTCGTTTTTTGCTGATACTCTGTAGGCATAAATGCAGACAATTTTTTTTTTAAGTCAGCATATAAAATTATACTGTGGGACTTATTTTTTTATGTCCTTTGTGTCTTCAAATTGCACTTCAGAATGATCTCCTCCTGAAGAGTTAACTGTACACAAATTTCAGTGTTCTTGGGAATTTATGTACAGTTTTTTGTAAGTGTGCTTTATACCAGCTGACAGGGATTGTGTGGTTCCTGCAATCTGGCTCTGCACAAGCTGGGAAATGTTGGTGGAGGCATGAAGCTGTGGTTGTTAACTGGAGCAAACTTTTGCTTCCAGCCAGTTACCAATGTAGAGGTAGAATTTAGAAGTCTTGTACAAGCTTGTCATCTCTATAATTATGTGGCTATTAAGAAATGGGTGGAAGTTGAATGCTCTAAAATTACAGACTGTAATGATAAGACATGGTTAGTAGTGATTCTGATGCAATTTTCCTCCTTGCCAACAGAGTTTCAACAGCAGGAAGGCATGAAGACCCATCAGAAAAACATGCAGCTCTATGACACACCCTATGAACCAGAAGGCAGTGGTGTGGAATCCGATTCTGAAAGTGTGGTGAGTCACCGTTTACGAGAAAGCAAATTGCCACAGGATGATGACAGGCCTGCTGATGAGTATGATCAGCCGTGGGAGTGGAACAAAGTCACCATCCCAGCTTTGGCAGGTAGGATTCCTAGATCCCAGCCTCAAAATTTTTTCTCACAGTTATAGCATATGCACTTATGCTCTTCTGATGTGTATGTGTGTGTGTGAAGAAATGTCTGAAAAGTAAATGTGGGTCGCCTCAAATCTTTACCTGCTGTAGAAATATGGAACTGCACTTTGGAACAGCCATCCTGTTGCCAATCATCTTAGCACTTGTTTCATATTAGTAAAACTTCTGATTCTCCCATTCCTTGTGTGTACCCCCATTTTAATGGATGGGATGTAGATAGTGTTTATTGTTGAGTATCTCTATGATGAGGAAGTTGCTTTGCAGCGTCCTGAAATTGTGGAGCCATTCTCAAAGGGACAGTGTGGTGAAGTGTTGGGGATGAGGAGGAAAGAAAAGAGATGTGGCTCTGGGAGTGAGCATGGAAGAAGCCTGAGAGCAATGATTACTAAGTAGTCAGTGTGCATTTACCCTAGGTAAATCCTGCTTGACAAACCTGTTTGCTTTCTCTGTTAAAACTCTAGATCTCTTAATGGAAAGAGAGCAGTTGGTGTCATCTGTGTTGACTTTAGCTTTCAGCATGTAGTGCTGTGGCATCAGCTGTGTTTGGAATGTTATAGCCTACATGGGTGGACTAGTAGATTTATGAAAACCTATCAGGGTCATTGACCTCGAAGGGTAGTGTTAGTGATTCATGGCTTTCCTGGAATCTGGTTGCAAGCGTGATTCCTCGGAGGATATGTTCTGGAACCCTTCCTGTTTAGCATACTTATTAGTAACCCAGAGCAGAAGGAGAGGAAATGCTCCTTATCAAGCTTGGAATAACAGCCAAGGGAGGGGAGAGTGTGTGCAAAGCTGCCATTTTGAGGGACCTGAACAGGCTGGCGAAATGCACTGACAACAAGCTTACAAAATCTGAAGAGAACAGACCCAAAGACTTGCATCTGGAGGAAACTAACCCCCTGCAGTGATATGGACCTAGATCTGGTTGACTTGCTGGGATACAGCTTTGCTAGAAGGGGCTTAAGGAGTCCTGGGGGAAAGTGGACTAAATGTGGCTAGCAATGCTTCTGACCGTGATGAAGGCTAGCAGCATGCTAGCCTGTGTGAATAGGAGCAAGCCAGTGGATGAAGCAAAGTGACTGTTCCTCTTTACTTCGCATTTCTTGAACTATGCATAATGCTGTGGCAGGATTCTGATATAAGAAGGATGTTGATAAATGTTGTCAGCACAGAGCCAACAAAATGGCAAGAAACTGCAGCACATGACAGCACATGTGAAGAGACGCTGAGAGACCTGGGCTTGCTTAGCCTGGAGAAGAGAAAACTTTGGGTGGGACATAATGGGAACTTTCTAATGCCTGTGAGGAGATCCTCAATAAGATGGAGCCAGTTTCTTCACAAATGAGCAGGTGTGTGATGGGAAGATGAGATATAAGATGAATCAGGAGAGGTTCTGACTCAATATAGGAAGTTGTTTTCTCTGCAAGAACAGTTAAGCATTGGAAACAATTGTTCAATGAGCTCTTGCAGTCTCCATCTTCAGATTTTTTTCAACCGGTGTGAAGAAATGATTGGATAAACAACCTAATCTGATCACGTAGTTTCCCACACAAGGATGGTGATTGTGTGCTACCCAGAAGTAGTTTTTCTTTCAAAACCAGCAACTTCATTGTTGAACAATGCTCAGATACCAGCTGTGGGACCAGTATACATCTGTCTCCAGTGAGATCACATTTCACAAATTTTTCAAATAGTAATAGAGCAGCTACAGGAACTGGATTATTAGTTTTAAAAGTTAAGTCTTAAGAGTCATGTGTGTGCATGTGTAAATCATAGACCTTATTCTTCATGTATTGGTCATTTTATATGAAATCGATGAGTTTTACTTCATTTGGATTTTGTCTTAAGTTCTGTGTTCATCTTCGTGCCCACTTTTTTGGTCTTTATCAGGTAAATTCTGAAATAGGGTTTTTTTGAGTTGTTTAAAAAAGAAGAATCTTAGGTTTGGCAATTTTTTCTTTATATCTACTTTTCAGTTTTTACATATAACTGTAAGTTAACGAGGTCAGTCCAATACAAGATTTTACAGTTGGCTTATGTGTAAATATTCTTTAAAGTACTATGTAGTTATGAAAACACACAGAGCAGAATATTGCTTTACAGAACTAATAGACTAAAGAGAGGTTTACTTAAATGGTATTATGATATAGTTGGATTACTTACAGGTTCAGCATGGAGAATTCTTATTTAAAATAAGAACAGTAAATACTTTCTGAGATTAATTAGATTTATATGATTACATCTGCCATTCATTATAGACTAGTTTGTTTTAGGTAAAAGGTTATTTGTCACAAAGAAATGTCTAAGGATTGGCTTCAAGCACAGTTGCAAGCTGCTGTTTCATCTGGTGTCTCTAGACTTCATCTTGGTCCTAGGAGTTGTAAATGTTTAGAATAAGGAAAGAAGAGGTCCAGCTTTGAAGTTTGAAATGGTGGAAAGTTTGCAATGCAGAAGTGTTGACCCTCTGCTGAGATGTATGAAGTGCTCTTCTCACTTGTTCAGTGGTTCTATAGTTCGGTGGTTCTCCAGGAAAGGGTTTTTTCAGTTCTTAGCTGAGGTGGATTTTTCTGAAAACTGCAGTGTTGGTCTAACTGGTATTAAAAATTCTAGCAATAAGTAAGTTCCACTTTACAGGCCCACACTTACCATCTCCCAATTACATGGAACTGTGGATATCCTGGAGGGACCCTCTGCTGAAACTTTCCGATTTTGAGAAATTCATCTGAAGGGAACAACAGATATTTGTGATGTGAATTGCAGAAACAGAGATTTGTGCAGCAAATGTTTTTGATTTGTCAGGTGATAGATGTAGAAACAAACCAAAACGGCAAGCAACACTAGAATTATCATGAACCTAATTACTCATGCAAGTCTTTGAAGGAAAAATTTGTTCTTGTGCCATGATTTCAGGATTTGTTGCTGAAGCATAGCTAAAACTGGTGTATATCCAACCTGGACTTTGAGATTTGTCAGAAAGTAAGTGTGCACAAGCTATGAAATGTGCTGAGGCTGAGGGGAGTGTGTCTGTGCTCTGACTCCTAAGCATGGGGCTGGTGTCATGCTGGCATTGTTGGTGGAACAAGCTGTACGTAGCCTATGGATTTTGCTGTGCTAAAAGATGCATCTCTGTGTAGCAGAACTGGAATGCAGCATTTTGACCGTCTGCAGCTGGAGTTCTTTCTCAAACAAATTTGAGTTTGTTTTATGGGAGGCTGTACAGCTGATGCTAAAATGTGTTTTTGATGGCTTTTTTGGGAAGCGAGCAGGTCTTGTTAGAACTCTTGCTGAGCTGGGCAGACTGGTTTGCCCAGAAGAGTGGAGGTTGGCAAAGTAACAGGAACAGAGTAGCTTTCAGGTACACAAGTCTGGCTAGGAAAGGAGAGAGCACCAGGGAGAGCCTGCTGGGTAGACAGAAGATAGCATGGGCATCAGAGGGCCCATTCAAGAATGTCACTCTGACACTGGCTTCTACTGAGTTTATGAGACATCTGTCCTCATCATGCTGTCGTATGGGCACAGAAAACCTTTCAGTAAAGGAAATGCCTGTGAAGTCTGTAAAGCCCATCTTTGTATTGCTTTACAGAATATAGGGCCCTCTGTTATAAAGAGGGTCTCAATGATCAAGAGGGCCATTTGTTAGTAGTTATCAGCAATGGTCATGGACTCTTGGAAGGAGGTTTTATAAATGCCAGACTTTTGCTGACTTCTAGTGCTGTTGCACGGAAAGGTGGTACCTAGGACCCTGAGAGACTTAAAGCAAGGGAGTTCTGGCATGCCAGCGTCACAGGGCTATGGCAGGAGTTATGGGGCTGTGGAAAGTGCGAAAGCCAGGTATTGCAGTCAATTCCGTAACCACAATGGCTGAATATACTATAGCTCTGTTAAAGAGAGGATTCATAGCAGCCAAAACTCAGACCTGATTACAACGTTGTGTGGGCGGGTACCTAACTGGATATCACACTTGTCACTTTAATCTGCCTGGATATCCCTTCAAGTCTGCTTCTGCCTGACAAATTAATTCACAAATAAAAGGAAAACAAAAAACCAAAAAACAAACAAAAAGCCCAAACAAAAGCACCAAAAAAACCCCCAACAACAACAAAAACCAAAAAGCAACAACAACAAAAAAAAAAGGCCAGAAGTCCATAGACATATCTGAACTTTTCAAACAGAGAAAAATCCCCAACATCCAAAAGCATCTGAAATTTAACTTTGTCCTATTTTTGGAGAACAGTTCCTACCTCTAACCATCATGTTAGTGACTTTTTACACAGGCATACAGAGATAACAAAAGAGGGAGTGTTTTTAAACTAAAAAAGGAGACATTGAGATTAGATACCAGGAAGAAATTGTTTAGTCGGAGGTGGTGAAGCACTGGAACATGTTGCCCTGTGTGACACTGTGGATGGCCCATCCCTGGAACTGTTCAAGGCCAGGTTGGACGGGGCTCTGAACAATGTGGTCTAGTGGATGAAATCACTGCCTATTGTGGCATCTTCCTGCCATTAGGGGGTTGCAAGTAGATAATCATTAATGCTGCTTCCCATCCAAGCCATTCTATGATTCTGTGTTGTAAAGATATAGCTGGTAACAGTCAGAACTGAGTTTGTTTTGTGAACTGAATTTTTTGGTGTCTGACGGGTGTTCCTTGTTCAGAAGGTGACATTAAGCTCACTGGGTTTCCGAGAGTACCCAAGTTAAAATAATAATACTGCTCAAATATGTCATGGGCAAGTATACACATGCAATGTTTCTCCTTGTTACGCTAATCAGCTCTCATTGTCTAGTAATGAGGTTAAATCTGACTTTATGTTAAGAAAGAATCAGCGTATTTCTGCCATGTATACTTAGGAATGTGATCAAATGCATTTACCCAAATTTTGCAGTAAAAAAAAATTTATTTTGCAATAAAAAAAAATTTTAAAAGCAGCTCCAGAACACTTTCCTCATCCAGCATGTCTCTGTGTATTATCTTTTTTACCTTTTCAAACATTGCAGCTGTCTACTTTAAAAGACTGCTTTCAAATCCTAAATACTAGCACCCACATGCCTAATTAGCTGTGTGTTACAGTAAGTTCACATCTAAATGCACAAGGGCTGTAAGTTTTGTAGGGAGTGAGTCCCTTCAGTTTTTCTTGTAACATTTTCCTTCACTATTGCTGTTGAAACTCACACAGGTGCTGATTGAGCTGTTTGTGCTTGTGGCCACTGATTTTTACCTCCTGACACAGTGAAGGTTCTCTGTCTCGTCCTCACTAGATGACCTTAAAATAAAATCACCTGCAGCTGGGAATGTTAGTTTTTGATGAAGCAGCAAACCATAGGAGGTGATGAGAGTCAGGAATATGGTGTGGGTAGATTCTTTCACTATTCCTGTGAACATTCTGTCCTTTTAATTTTTTAAAAAATTGTAAATATATGGAATCTGTAAGTGTAGAATGAGGATGCTGACATCATTAGCATGTGCTTGGCTACAGGTGTTGCTGTGCTCTAATAAGTTACATCTTTGCAAAATAAGTTGTATTGCTTTTATTGGAATAGTGTAGTTAGTGAGAGAAATGATGAAAGGCTATTTTTCTTTTTTCCTCTCTCTTTCCTAGATTTTAATGGCAAAAGCTTTGTCCCAGCAGTGTGTAAGTGGGTGCACTGTTAATTCTTTTCTGCTTGACAGTATTTCTGATATGGATAGATGGGTGTTAGCCACCTGATTTGCACCCGGATCACTGTTAGGATGATACCACATAAACTGAGGCAAACTGACGTTCTCACTTACTTGCTTTTGGAATTATGGCAGGTGACTGAAGGCTTGTTACTGTTACTTGTTTAACAGCATCATCTCTGAAGGATCAGAGTATCAAGTGTTAAGATAAGCACTAATTATTGTAACAAGGTCTAGAAGAGTGTGAATTTTGTTACTGGAAAAGCAGGACAGTTTTAGGACTGTACTTCACATAGTAGGAAACACTTTACATGATACATATAACTTTGTAGATAAAGCATCTTAAAGCTAGAGGGTATATGTTTATTCTCTGTAGGATGTGAAAACCTCTTTAAGTGCTACAACTCTTTTGGTCTTTGCTAACCTTGCCCGGAGAGGTAATTATTGTGTATCTTGCAGCCCAGTTTAATGGAAGTGGGAAACGGCAAGCATCTCCTTCTCCCTCAAATGACCAGCACAGGCAATTAAGAGCACCTGGAGGAGGCTTAAAACCCATGAAACATGGCAGTCCAGAATTTTGTGGGATCCTGGGAGAGAGAATAGATCCAACTATTCAACTGGAAAAGCAGATGTAAGTAAGCACAGTAATTGCTCTCTAGCTCTTTCCCTCCCCACTTACAGGAGCAGCAAGTGCTCTGATCCTAGCGTCGAGCTTACCTCCTCAGTGTCCCCAAAGACCTACTCTTACTAGTCCTGCAAAGTGTAAGTAATTTTTGTTGAGGAATAAAATAGTGTTAAACAGGAAACTCGTCTCAGGGTCAGTGAATTTTATCTGTCAAGTATGTGCAGTTATTCCATTTTCAACCTTGTTGTTTATACTGCATAAGGGAAAAAAGTCGTATATCACATATAACCAAATTCTGCTTAAAAGCTGCATGAATTCCATGTATTTGTGTCTGCAGAGCATGTTTCTAACACATCAGATGTGCCTTGCATCTCTCCTCCAGGGAGAGAATGATAAGACCACTTAAAAAGCTTTCAGAAAAGAGAGTGTTATTTCTACTCTTCTGGTATCAGACTTGAGAGTGGTATTTAGATGCACCTCTATAAGCTCCAAATTCAGATTCTGGGTGAATTCCCTGTAGTTAAATCTGTTATCCATGAGAGTGGACCCTGTTCTGCCTCACTGTTGCCCTTCCTTGAAAAATTTGGCCAGACTGGATTGTGTGATGGAATGACCCGCTGTCCTGTATCATACCAAAGGTGCAGCCTCAGAGAAGGAGCCAGAACTCCTGCTACACAGAGAAAAATCCCCATGTGGAGTAATTTAAAAAGGTTAGACTGATAATTATGGGCACTGAGAAGCCAGTGGATTCATGCAGTAAAGTGAAGAAGATGTGTCTTGAATCCCTGAAGACAGTCCACTCCAGAAACTGTCATTCTGAGTTGGAGGCAGAATTTGCACTGGAGAGGGAGGGCATAATTTAGCATGGATGTGAGTGTGCCCTTTTTTAGAATACTTTGTTCCTTAATGCTAGTGGTATTAAGAGAATTAACAATCCTTTCACACTTCGACTCCTCAGTAGGAGGGAATCCTCTCCTAGTGTTTGAGAGGAGGTAGTTCCAGAAATTGCTTTTCCCTGAGATTCTATTTTTCTAGGCAGTATTTCGAAGCTTAAGTTTGAAACAGATAATAATATCATCTGCATGTTGTCATGTTCCATCTAATCAACTTCAGCCTTTGAACCGTCCGCCCATTGACAGATTGTATGCTTATCTCCAGTAGAGAAAGTAGCAACCTTTATTGTGAAATCAGTCACTGATATTGTCAGGCAGATGACTAAAAGGCTATTAATTTAACTGTAAATTTCATCCTCCAATTTGGGCAGTTCCAGCTCACCAAAGTTGCTCCCCCACCCCCAAATACATCTAAAATAACTGCAGGAAGGTAAGTTTTCTGTTACTTAATTTTTGACTCACAAATATGTTGTTGTATTGTTCTGTCTTTTAGTGTCACCACAGTTACAGGTAACAACTGAAAAGTTCAGGTCTAGTTTTTCCGTCTTTAACTATTCAAATGCCAGTGACATGACGTTATTTTTGATTCTTATGATGGATCAAACCTAAAATGAATGCACAGTAAACAATAATGTGTCAGAAAGCGGAAGAGTTTACATTTATTGTACCGTAGATTATTAATAATAATTCAAATTCTTCAAGCTTTAGTAGTGTGAGACATCTCCACAGCACGTGCCAAAACCTTCCTTCTTTTTCTGCAGAAGTAGAATCTGTTTTTGCAGAAAGGAGTACAAGATCTAAAGGAAAGGAAGCACACAAATTAGCAAGTGGATAGGTAGGAACCAAACAGGCAGAAATACCAAGGTGTGTTAGTATATCGAGAAAATATTTTTAGTTACTTGTGACTGAGGAATCTGTGACTATGAACTTAGTAACTCATGGACCCAAGGGAATCAAAGTAATTTGTTCTATTTCCTCAATAACACTGTAAAGAAAAAGTGTGTTCTGCTGTTTCCATTGTCTTACTGAAAGTGAATCCCTCCCAGCCTTATAATCAAGATCTGGTGGTTTCCTGTTTTGCTCTAACTCAGAAACAGAGTAGTGTTGTGCATTATGTAAGCTGTAATAACTTACTATATTTACTGTATAGTTGATGCTGCTCTCCTGCCTTCAGTGGAGCTGTGGCCCTTTAGTGGCTGACACCTGACCATTGACAAAGTAAGGGACATCAGGAAGAGCATTCTGTAAACCACAATCAGGGTACTTAAAACTTGGGAGGACATCCTGATAAGGGTCAAAGTGTGTGATTATGTTGGGATTTTGCTTTCAGGTTTGCATTGTGTGCCTGTATTTTCCAGGATATCTTAGAAGACATTCAGGTTATTCCGTGCTTTTGCACTGGTGTCTTTCACAAGCTGCCATTGTACTTTTTAAAGACCACATCACTGATGTTTGGATCTTTGACCTTTCTTCACAAATGCCTATATGCTGACATTTAAAAAAATAAGCACACCCAGGACAAACAGACCCAATACAGTTGAACAGCAAATCTCTCAGGAACTTAAAGCTGATTATCGCACTATGCTTATCACTCTAGGTAGCTGGAACAGGAGCAAATCTGAGTGTCCCATTTACATGGGCGTATGACTCACAAGCAATTACACTTCTGGATACTGCTGTTCACTGCCAGCTGTAGCCAAAACAGCTTCAGATGTCACATATGAATCAGATGGTCTCTTATCAACTGTTTTACTTTCAACTCTTAAAAGCAGGCTTTTCTTCCTCAGACCAGCCCTGTGTTCTTTTTCCATTTCTCTCTGAATATCAGAGTCCAGGATATCTCCCTGATTTTGGTAAGGTAATATTTTACTTTTGTTTAATTTGGCCCTTTGAGGAGAAAAGAAAATAAAGATAATTTTAGCTTAATAGGAATGGTTTTTAAATTCTCCTAAATCCATTTTCTGATTCACACATGTGTTAATATTATTCCCTCACACTCAGAAGGCAGTCTAGTATTTAAATTGTTTATTGAGAAATATCCTTCACCAGTAAATATCTTATGGGAGATGAGGAGGAAGACACTGCCTGAAATAATTTGCATCTGTGTCTCCATCTTATTTGTGAAGTGATGAAGCCATCAGGACCTCCCTTTCTAGTCTGTCTTGACTATACAAAATATAACGTCTTTTTAGTTCCCTCTAATAAAGGGTTTCATTCTAATCAAGCACACAATGAATTTTTAATTTGAATACCAACTCTTTTTTTTAGCACATTCATCAGATTTGACAATGGAGACACCAGCACAAAGTAGTTAAGAGCATGATTTCTGTCAAAGAGATTTATCTGGTCTTGTTTCACTTATCTTTTAGTTGGAGCATCTTTCTTAGAATAAGAACAAATGGAATAAAAAACTCCTTTACACAAAGCAAACAACAGTTCCTGGGAAGAACAGACAGAGAGCATTTCTGCTGTGTGCATTGTCTTGCTTAGGCAGACGTGGTAGTGTCACACAGTGTTTCAAAGTGCACCTGGCCGTTGCAGGGAGGGAGAGATCTTCCTCAGGGACTTGTTCAACCCAGTACAGGGCCAGACACACTACATTGCTCTGGAAGCTTAGGGGAAGGGTCAAAGTGCTTACTCGTGGAGTCTGAGATTTTGAAAGCTGATACAGAGCAGCACGTGCTGAGAAGCTTCCTTGTTTGCAGGGGTTAGTTTAATGAAGGACCCACCTCTCCTCTCCCACTTTCCTTTTTTGCCCGAATTGTTCACACCCATTCCATGGATCCATCAGAGATTTATATAAAGCGCTCAGAGTTGCCACAGCCTTGTTTAGAATGTGTCTTTCTGATAGATCTTCACACTTTATCACTCTTCTCCTTTTTCAAAAATTTATTTTAGCAAATCTTTTCCACTGTTAATTGTTCATGTTCTCCATGTGTGATCTTCTATTTCTTTGCTTTTGTTGTCTTTTCATCTCGTATATTATTTAAAAACTGATGTATCCCAGGGGTGAAATAGACCAGATGTGTGTATCATGGATCTTCTGTTTGCAAGACAGATTTTAATGTGTTGCTCTAAATGGAAATTTCTTGCATAAACATGTACACCAGTCTTGTTGCGTGGTCTCCTGATCTGAGTTTTTCCCTTCAGCTGACAGGAAATACAAGCCTCCCCTATTTGTAATAACTTCATCTAGTGCTTTCTATATGTAATAAATTAGATTTTAAAGGTAGCCATATGCTATTGATGACAATTCATACCTTAAAAAGGAGTGAAAGCAGTATGAGTGGGAATATTTGTGGGTGTATTAACCTCTTTGCTTTTTTTCCAGATGGTATCATGGAGCAATCAGTCGGACAGATGCAGAAAACCTGTTACGTTTATGTAAGGAGTGTAGCTACCTTGTAAGAAATAGCCAAACAAGCAAGCACGACTATTCCCTTTCACTGAAGTAAGTACTTGTCAGTAAAACATGGTGAATGTATTTTTAAGCCCTAACTTCTCTGGTGCAAGTCGAGAAATTTATCCGGTTTATTGCTGTACTGGTTTAGCTCTGAAGGGGTCCCAGAGAGTTTGGGACTGTCAGCCTGCATGATGTACAGTTACAGTCACTGAGTTAGTACCTTCCTATCTGGGGATGTTAAGAGATTTTTAGTCTTCATTTGGTGTCTGCTTTACTAAATAAACTTGGATTAATTTTATTTCTGGTTCTAATTTGAAATGCTCCTGCTGCTTCTGCTTTAGGCTGAATAAGGAACTGTATTGTTTGGGGATTTTATTCCTTTGGTTTTGTGTGCTTTACTGGAGTAAAGCTGTACAAAGTAAAGTTCTTCAAAGTAAAAAGCTCAGGATTGAGGATGAAAGATCTACAGAATTAGGAAATGAGCAGTGTTCCAGTCTTACTGCTGCTCTGAATTTGCTTTATCTAGCTTAGGCTGAGCTGGTACATTACAGATGTTGTCTTCAAAATACCATAAAATAGATTCATAGAACAGTTGGGGTTGGAAGGAATGATCAAAGACCATCTAACCCAGCTCTCCTGCCCATGACAGGACCATGAGTTCACTTCATTTTTAGCTGAGGAAGATTGTCAAGGTTTTCTGTGCAGGAGAAAAGCCCCTTGACCTTGGTATAGGCTGTACAGGTGCAAAGAGAAATATTTCCTTTCTTTCTGTCTTGAAGGATAGGGTTTGATGTGGAACCTAGCCTTCCAAGCAGGTCTGGGATACAGGCCAACTTGCCCTTTTCACTGGCATTACTCCTGCCAGTTTGGCTTTTATGCCATTTCTTCACAGGTGTATTCTGGAGGTACATTTTGCTGCTGGGAATGATGGTGATACCTGGTGGTAACAAGCAGTTTTATAAATAGCACCAAAGTTGATTCTTTTTTTCACATTCATAGGTTCATTAGAAAGACAGGTCCACATCTACCCTGCCTTGGTTGGTCTGATAGTCTAAACAGTACATTTCAGACTGGTGTTATATCCCCACTTTGGGTTGAGAGAAAGTGCATCAGTTAAACTAGTTTAAGATTCCATTCTAGGTCTTGAGAAGAAAAATATTGTGTAGGATATTTTCAGTCATTATTCTTTTGCTATTATTTTTTGGATCTCTCTGTAATGCAAAGGTTTGCCTTGAGTTGGAACACATCTGCTTTAGAATTGTGGTTCAGTTCCTGTTGTCTCTTTTGTGATTTGATTTGTGTATTTTCCAATATAGGTGTCCTCTAGATATTTTCAAACATTGAAGCATTAATGGCACAGTCTTTGCAATAAATTTTCCCTCAGGTTTAAATTTTCCCTTAAAGTCTTGGACTATGACCTTGTTTTTAAAGTATTTCACTTAATTCTTGCTTCAGCCCGGTGAGTTTTATTATTCAACTAGAGCACAACTTCCAGAGGAAAAGGTGACAGTTAAATTTGTATTTTGCTATTTTGGACAGCTGAGTTCACGCCTTTAGTATCCTTTTGTAGTGTATTTGCACAGAACTATAAGGTTCACTGTTGTCTGTTAAGTGTGTTTGTGCTTCTCAGGGACCTTTACTACCATGTGTGAGTCAGCATTTTTTTTTTCCGGTAAATGTTTCATTTCTGCTGCAGGGAAAAAGTAAGAATCACACCCTGATTTTGTATTCATATCAAGTAACAGTGATTTAAAATCTATTCTTCAGCTTCATGTGACAAGCATTTTCTAAAAACAAAACAGAAAACAAAAACCAAAACCAAACCACTTCACTCTAGTTTTTGAGTTTTCTTTTCTCTAGTTACAAAAGATTGTTTCCCAAAACACAGCAATGAGAATCTAGCCAGATACTACTTGTATTTGAAAAGTGAAAAGATGGTAGAACTTGCTCATTTTCATTTAAAATAACTGAATATTGCGCAATGGAGACATCTCTGAAGACCATTTTTTTCCAATAGCAGGAAACCTTTTTGTGTTTTGTGGACACTGAGAGGGCCAGACAGGCTTAAATTGCATGAGGAATTTGTGTAAGATATTTGTCTGATTCAAATTCCAAAAATTATCATTCCAAGTACAATGAAATGAGCTTGAAAATAGCTTCATCACTAAATTAAAATGCACCTGTGTATATATAGAACAGTCATTGAGGTAGTTTAAGTTGCTCACATCGATGCCTGTCACTTTGGGATGGTGTAGTTTACCCAGTGAAATTTAATTGCATGTGGATTAGCTATCTCTTGGGGCATCAAAGAAGGTCTTACTGAAGTACACATTTATGTTGCTCATCTCAGTTAGAAACAAGGAATTGTTATTGTTGGTGACAAGCATTTGAAGCTAAAAGCATCTTTCTATGGATTGTGATCTAAAGAGCTAAGTCTCCTTGACAGCATTTTTTAAATTCTCCACAGCAGAAGAGAGAAAGAATATGATCCACCTTCCCAGAACAAAATTATCCCAAAGGCATGAGGGGCAGCTGTACATTCTCTTGAATCTCCTCTCAGCCCTGGATTGTTCCCTCTGTTTCCTCTTCTCTGTATTCCTTCAGGATTGTAGCTATTTGGCTCACTCATACCCACCCACTCTTTCCTTAAACCCAGTTATAATTGCACAAGGCTGGGTAAAAGTTGGAGACCCATACTCCTGGTAACTGTGCTGTGACCAGGAATTCCTGGGTGCTATTGAAATGCCTAGTTTCAAAATCATTGTCTGAGACCTGTTCTTTACTAACAAGCAGACTGGTGATAAAGGTAGGTGTGTAAATTAAAGAGGGAGAGCCATTTCTCACTTGTAAATGTTTTAGGTGTTCAGCAATTACTTCAGTGCACATCAGGCTCACCAGAGAAGCCTTCCTGATGTAACCATGGAACAGGATCTCAGGATAGGGTTGTCATGTTTCAGTCTTGCTCAGTGAAGACCAGGCACCAAGTGGGTTCTACTAGCTAAACCTTTCAGTTGGGATTTCCGCTTCCCAAGGCTCTTGCAGCAGTGTACGCCGTGCCCACACCACTTCATCTCCTGAGTCGCATTTCAGTTTTGGGAAATGTGACTGTTCTTAATTTTAGATTAGGATTATCTCACAAATTAACTAAATGTGCGGGCTGTGAGTAAAAACAGCAATAGGCATTGCTTTCTGTTCTGTCAGATAGCTCCTGCACAATCATAGCCACTGGAAGTACAAAGCTGAGTTCAGAGAGGGTGGTGCCTGTTGACATCCTGATCCTGTGGACTCATAAACAGGCATGTGGTTTCCCTGAATAGCAAAGGAAACTGCAAGCTATGTTTTTTTGTCATCACAGTTTGTAGAAGTGGTCCTGATTTCCAAAGCTGAGTACATAAAATTTGGATAGTTCTGGGGTTTGGATAAATGCTGGACTTGCATCTTTCTGTTGATTTTTGTTCTTGGAAGTAACTCTTGTAATATTGTAAAAATTACAAGTTTCTTCCTGTCAGTATAATTTACAAAGAAGTAGTGAGATTTTTGATATGTCTCTAAATAAGCAATTGAATAAAAATATGTAAAAGTGTATTACTAGTCTGCTGCTAGCCTAAACCATAATGGGTCCTGGCTGTTAGCAGAAAGCATGGATTCTGTGACTTCTCCAGAAAATCCAACAAGCTAAACATTCTCACTACCTTCACAGCAGCAGATGGGAACTGGTTATAGAGAATAGAGCCTGGGCTCGGTAGTGATCTTCACACATTGGGAGCAAATGAACACTTCTAGACCTTGTTTGTAGGGGAAGAGACATTGTTTATTTTATCATGGAGACAGTGTCTGTCAGGTGTAGAATGACAGCATTGTGTATAATGTGCTTGAAAAAGCAAAACTGAAACAGGAAAACCAGTTCATAGGCCAGCCTCTGAATGTCTCCAGTAAATGATTTTTCAATTTTTAATTTTTTTGTCTGGGGTTAAGTAGTGGGTTTTTATTTTTCAGAGAAGGTTTTATTTAATTTTCTTGTCGTTATACATTAACATGAAACATTATAGGCTTTGTTCAAAGTAACAGCATGTAATAGAAGTTAAAATTATGAAATGTAGTTCAACCCACTACAAATGGAAAAGCATTTCTGAATGGAAAAAGAACACAGCATGTATTTCCTACATTGCTAGAAATTTTTTTTCTGATGTTGCTAAAAAGTTTTTACTTCTTTCTTTGTGCAAGTGACATTTCATCAAAATGAATGCAGAAAATCTGTTCTGACAAAACAGTGCTTTCTTCAGCAAAAATAGTGTTCAGAAGACTTGGCCAAACTTTGATTGTGAACACTGAATGATGTTTCAAAGCCATTAATATTCCCTGGGAAAAATACTAGGTTTAATATCTAATTAATATTTATTAAACCTTCTTTTATCACAGTTCATGCATAAGATCAAAAAGCACATTCTGATCAACTGTCTGCCCAATTCCTTTCCCATCCTCACTGAGTTTTGAAAACTGAAAGAAAATATGTGGGGAAATTGTAATTCAAAGTCTCTTGGTGTTATGGTTGTGTTGCCAAACGTTTTAAACAAGGTGTGACCGACTATTAGTCATGTATCAAGTATTGTGTCTGTGTAAACATCTGTGCTTGAGAGTTCCAAAGAACTTTGATGCAAGTATTAGCAATTAGCAATTTTCTTCTGTATTTGAAACTCATGGGAATGGTTCCAAAAAGGAAAGAAAGGATAGAATATTGTCTCTAGTAGCACTGTTTTCCCTCAATTGAATGAAAATGTGGGGAAGAGTTATTGCAACATTTGAAAAACCACCATGACATTCAGAATTCACGTGGTTACAGTATCACATGCCTTAGTTCTAGTCCCAACACCTTCTCTTGCAAAATGTGTATGTCTTACCTCTTCAAGGCTCTCATCAGTGTTCACATATGTGAATTTGGGATCACTGTTTAGGTTCTTTTCTTTGAAACCCTTGGGCCTGGCAGGTTCTAATAGTTACTGCTGTTGAAAGAGCTGAAAAACAGGCATTACAAAACCAGGACTGCTCAGTCAGGCACTTGTTCAGGTAGACTCCAACAGTGCTTCAAAAACTAAGCAGAAACTTACTCACAACCACTTCAACCATGAAGCTTTTTTCCCCATCGTTACCTGAAATTTCAGTAATTTCTTTTCATACTAAAATCAGAGCTTAGATTGAAAGAGTTTGGAGGAGAGGAAGAGGGAGTTTGACTTCCAGGTTCCTTTTTGACATGGTCCTGTAATTCTAGTCACTGGTCTAGCAGCAATAGTGCTGTTAATCAAGTGCAGATGCATTCTGCCCTTACCTGTTCCTAAAGGCACTGATTCTCTGAGTCCAGGCATACCAGAAGAGGGGAGACTGTGAGGCAGATTTCAAGGACAAATAGAGAAGATGAGACAGCACAGAAGGATCCTTGATATAGATGTGAATAGTTTCACAGAATAGTTTACAGTTGAAAGTGTTGAATTCAAGGGCATGATTTCAAGGTGCTAAGTTGACTTTCTTCCAACTTAATTTGTTCTACATTATAGAAGATGAGAATTGTCTGGTTTGTTATGTTTACTTGCAACCAGTGACAGTTCATTTGAAACTTAAAGATGGCAGAAAGGGAGTGAAGGAGAAAAATATTTGAAACATAATCTTTGCTTTCATCTACCAGTAAGCCTGAAATAGGGCTCAGTTTAAAGAGTTCTGGACACCCAGAAAAGTAGCCGGGATAGAAATCAGGTCTATCATTAACCATGTGGTATTGGCTGCAAACACTTGCAGTAAGTAAAACCAGTTCATTGACTGAAAATGCTTGCCTCTCAGTTCTACTCCTTTGTGAACAGAAGATCTGTGTGTGAGACACTGCAAAGCTTTGAAGTCAGTTTCACACACCTTCCAGTTGCCTAGAGAGATCTAATTGTGACTGGACCTCTGGAGGAGTCTAGTCCAATCCCCTGCTCCAAGCAGTACACACTCACCAGGTTGCTGAATGCTTTGGAAACTTGTGAGGATGAAACCCTCCTGACCTGCCTGATCCTGCTCCCTGGGCTCTAGCACTCTTATGAGGAAGAAGTCCCTATGTCCAGTGGGAGCTCCCTTGCAGCCTGTGCTTGTTGACTGAGAAACTTCTGTTTTCTCTGTAACTCTCCCTTTTAGGCAATGGGTGATTGCAACTTGACACCCTCCATTTCGCCTTTTCTTCTCCTGGAGACTAAACAGGCACAATCCCTCCAGTCCATCCTCGTACGTCATGTACTTCCACCCCCAGACCACATTTAGTGGTCCTGCTCTGGGTATGCTCCAGTATTGACATCTCTTATAATGGGACACCCCTCTCACCAGTTACAGATGCAGCCTCACAAGTGCTCTGTAGAAGAATTAGTCACTTTCTTCCAGCAGCTGTCTGCCCTTTGCTATGCAGCCCAGGCTGCACTGGGCCTTCATGGGCAGTCCATTGAATCATTCTCCTTCCCACCATGTGTCCTCCCTACCGTAGTTCCTTTTCTGGCCCGTTGTGCCCCAGCTTGCACTGCTGCTTAGGTTTGTTCCATCCCAAGGGCAGAAGCTGCAGATTTGCTTTGGCTACATTCCATTAGCCTGCTATTCATGACTTCTAGTTCATATTCCTTTTCACTCATCTGTGACCTTCCAGAAGGCTCAGCTGTCATGATATAGCAGAGATTATTTTTGTGTAAGCTCAATGACTATGTGCTACTCAAACCTGAGTATATACATAGGTCCTTTTTGGGGAAGCAACAGCTGTCTGTCATGAATACATGGCTTGTGGCAATTAGTTCCTACTACGTGCATTGTCTTCCTGTTCTAAAAAGGGCTTGTGTCTTTTCCTTTTCTTTGCTAGAGTGCACTTAACAGATTGTTCTCCAGACCTTGCTATACTTCTGAAATTAGCATGCACCTGTGATTCCATTAATTTATCTACACACTTTCAAGTCATGTTGTAGCAAAGCAGATTCATAGTGAACTGAAGAGAGCAATACATCTGTCCTCATAAGTATTTAAAGATGTTGCTCTTGTTTAAGGGAAATAATTTAGAGATCAATTATGACTTGAAAGGTATATTTTCCCACTAAGAAATTGATATTTAAAGCAAGATTTTAAGCATGTAGAGCCATAATTACAGTGTCTGCGGTGGTTTCTGCCCACCAGAAAGGTTCTCTTCATCGGGGAATTGTTGAATACATCTCAAAGACATGAGCTTGATTATGATACAGGCACTTACAAAGGGAACTGCTGCACCTGCCAGCTAGAATATGGCAGATTTTAGAGAAGCTGGTTTTAACATAATTTATTTTCCTGCTGCAGCTTTCTGTGTCATCTTGAATTGGGTTTCTTTGCTGACACAGACCAACTCCAGTTTTAATGCTATTGTCTCTGTCCCTGGACACACCTAGAAGATGCAATGGCTTGGAGCCAGAAGGTTAGGGATTGGGACATCAAACAAGCTGTAAAAACCTTCTAAGCCTCATTTAACATCTTCACATGTAGAAGCTGTTCTTTGTGCTTGTGTTGTCCTGGCTGAACTCTACACTCTTTAAGTAGCCTATAATGTATGTTAAGACAGGAGACACTGAAGGGTCACTTTTGGGAAGAGCTGAGGCCAGCTTTACCTCTGGTGCTGTGTGGCAGAGTGGGTGCTACCCATCAGAGTGGCATTATGTTGGACAGGTTGCTTTGCCAAGAGCAGGCAGGGCAGTTCCATGACACTCTTCTCCTGCCTGTGAAATCATGAGCCTTCTCTCCAAGAGGCAGTGCATTGTGCAGGTAGACTGGTCACCTAGGAATTGAATGCTTCTGCTGTGGAAGTCACACTGTGGTTTCTGCCTGCAGAAACACCACAGGATAGCAGCCCTTGCTTGCTCTAGTGCTCAGTGTAGTGTAGTATTATACCGTGAACCTTGGGAACATTCTCATCTGAAGAAGTTTTCCCACCTGAAGCCACCAGGTTACACAGAGAGACATGTTCTGGACATTTACTGCCAGGGTGGGACGGGTAAGGTCCGTTCTGAGGCATCTGCAGGGTAGAACAGGACATGTCTTGCCTAGCTGAGCAAGGTTTATGGCCCGCTCATGCCTGTGAAGGGGCCCTCATGCCTCTGACAGGCCAACAACACAGATATCTTTGGGTCCAGAAGTAATGACTTGCTATAGTGAAAACTAAGTGTTCATAGGAAAATATTGAAGGGGCTGGAGGGAGGGGCCATGGGGAGGAAATGGATTGTCCTCTGGCACACCGCTGGATCACTTTCTGGGTGAGACAGCCTTGCACGTGGATCCAGGCAGCACAGGTGCTGAAAACAAAATACTACCTTAGGCTGCCTTTGTGGTGGGCTGTCCATGGGGATTTGCAACTAGCAGTCACACTGTCAGGCTGGCCACTGTCTCAACCTGTCACCCAGCAACTACTGGCATTTTGTTCTCCTGCATTCCCCTCCATGAGGAGAGCCTGTCATGGTGCTGCACCCCTCCTCCCTATGCACAAGAATGAACTTACACTTTGCTTTCCTTGCAGGAGCAGTCAAGGTTTTATGCATATGAAGCTGATGAAAACCAAAGAGAAATACATCCTGGGTCAGAACAGCCCTCCCTTCGACAGTGTTCCTGAAGTCATCCACTACTACACCACAAAAAAGCTGCCTATCAAAGGAGCAGAACACTTGTCCTTGCTCTACCCCGTGGCTGTACGGACTCTCTAACAACCTAGTCTCACCCCTTCCTGTGGATGGGAGGTGAGAGATAAGCTGGGTTGCACAAAATTCGTTGCCAGAATTCAGAGCTTGAGTCTATGATGGGGAGAGGCAGCCTTTAGTCTTGTGAATGTGGGCTCTCTGCAGAGTTGTCTGTGGGACTGGGTGTGTGATACACTTGTGCTGCAGCATGCCTCTAGAACTGTATTGCTGCATAAGAGAAAGAACACTTATTTTAGTGCAAGGAGAGCAGATAACCTTCCCAGACCTTCTATGTGAATGAAAGTGCTTCCCAACGAAAGTTCTTCCTTCATGTTTTGAGAAGAATCAACAAGTTCTTCTCAGCAGTAAAAAAACAACAACTTTTATTCTCTTGCTACCCTGAGAAACTTCTCCATGAGAAAGAGTAACCTTACTCTGAGGGACCTTAGGGTGTTCTTGATGGACCTGAGAAGGAGCTACTTAACAGGCAAGTCTCTGGCTCTGGTCACATAGCTTGATGGATTTGGGTTTTTTTAATGCAGTTTCTCAGGGTAGTCAAATATTGAACTTCTATTAGACACACAAAATAATTTTGTGAGAGTAAATCATGGTCAATTACTTACAAATAGGGGATGTAATTAAACAGTAGTTTGTTATATATTTTTATCCTTTTTGGTACAATAATCTCTTAATGTTTACTGTCTTCATTTGCAAGTTTCATTTGTAGGTACAGGCAGCTAATTCTGTTTGGGGCAGTTACACCATAATGTTTTAAGTAGTTAGGATAAGTAATTTTGATATGTGGGTTAGTATTTATGCATGAGGGTGGTAAAAGGCTTTTATAAAGCTTTAGTAGGCAAAATCTTCACTTGCTCATTCATCTGGATCAAACAGCTGTCCTACTGATGTAGCAGGCTAACATGTGTGTCACACTGCCTTTCCACAAGATGGCTTTTGCAGCTGTGAGAACTGTGGTATGTAGCAGAGCAGAATTTGTTTTTCACGTCTGCCAAGGCATTCTTAAAGCACAGCCCCACTGACACATACCTTCTGGCCAGGGTTCTTTTTCACCATGAGCAGAAAAGCCTGCCTCCTGCTGTGTATTTCAGTCACTGACAGCCAGAAGCACTGTAGAGGCTGCTCTGTATCTTAGTCCTGCCAACTCAGTGCCCATCCACTTGGGACATGTTTTCTACATGCTCTGTGTGCTCATTCAGTGAGATAAGTGAAAAGTTATAATTGTACACAAGCTGGAACTGGGGAATCTATAGCCTTATAGTCCTCATGTTGTGCCATCTCCCACATACGTCTAGAATGTTGTGCATTAACCCATCAGCTGGTATAGTAGCAAACTGGTTATATGCAGGTTATGTATTTTACAGACAGCAATAGGACTGTGAAATTGTGTGCTATTTAATTCAGCTTTCTTAGCTACTACTATTTTTTTATGTATGCTTAGAAAGAACTGCAAATCTGAAAATTGTAATGGAATAACCACTTACTGCCTGTAAAAGTAGTGCTTCATTGTATTGTCTACTCTGATAAGACCCTCAAGGATGACCCATATACTGTCACTGGTGCTAAATATTCTGTTTCCTTTTAAGCCTGCCTTATCCTTTATAGGACATCCAATGCAGATTGAGCAGAAGTGGATCATATGTATGTGAAGAGCCCAGTGTCATTCTGTGCAGCAATGGTAGCGGGTCAAACTGTCTCTGTCTCACCCAGAATCAGAAGCTGTGTTGAAATAGGTTTTCCAGTTTTCCGAGAAGGGTGGCACAATGGAGGACAAAAAGACAACGTTCCTCTTCAAGTGAAAACAACCATCCCCTTTTTCATGTACTCAACTACCTGCTTTTTTTATTTCCCTAAAGTCTTTGCATAACTCTTAACATCACCCAACTGACAAGAGCATACAGGCACTTTTAAATTAGTATACTCTCTCACCAGAGTAGGAGTTTATGAAGGTGGCAGAGCTCACGCAGATTAGGAATGAGGTGATATCTGCTCTGTCTGAATCTTGGGCTTTGTGGGCTCGAGCAACACTATCATGCTCTTTGGGACAGAAATACGTCATATTTCTTGTTTTGCATGTTGAATCTGACATGGTTGCTGTTCCATGGTCTTTTTTTCTTCTTTAAAGGAAAAAAAAAATGTATGCCCCTACTCTGTCTAACAGCAATTACCAGTAGAAACCAACAGCATCAATAACTAAGGCCTTGTCTGGCTTCCTTAAGCACTTTGTCTTTAATACATGGGGATAACTATTGTACCAGACCTATCTTGTCAGGGGTCTGATCAAAAGTCAGATGAAGCCAGAAAGTGCCATTTTATTGCTGTCTGCAGATTTTGGGTTGGGATCCATTGCTTCATACAAATCATGGGAATATGCATCATACAAAAGTGTATACAGCTTATTACAGCTTCAAGGATCAGATCAAGGTTCTTGGTTCAGCAAGAGGAAATCATCTCAGAAAGTATTGGTTGTCCGTGGGAAGGTTTTTTTATTATTTTTCTAAAAGACTTTTAGAAGGTATTCAGTAATTGCAGAATAAATAAAACCAGGATTTTGTTTGCACTGTAATGTTGTCTTTGTTTATTTAAGTGATTGTATGATATTTTTTCAGTGAAGGAATATTCTTCCCAGATTTTTTAATGTACAGTGAAAATGCAGTGTGTTAACAGTGTGTAGTATTGCGTATAGGTGGAAGATCTTGTAGTGATCATGCCTATATAGCACATTAAAAATTTATTTTAAAAAGAACTATAAACCTCTCCCTTTTCTTCCTCTGATTGTCCTTGTGTACTCAGATTGTCATGAGCAGCTAATAATTGAAGCAGCCTTTTAGAACAGCTTGTGTTTATTTGTCTTAACTGTGTTGTGAAAGTAATCATTAGGTTATAATTTGGAGTCTGGAAAATTATATGTCTCAGTTCTACCCTGACTAATTCTCTTGATAATGTGCACCTTTACAAGGGCTGACATGGGTGCATGTGTGAATGGTATTGCTGGTGATGTCCAAGGAATCCAGTTATTGCTGCTCGCACCATAACACTGGTGAGTCACTTTTTGCAGACTTTATAAGAGGTGTTAATTAGGCTTCTATTTTGGTGAGTATTTCACAGCATGAGGTAAGATGTGAACATCTGTATGATGTGTAGGAGAGCTTTAGTGGCCGAGATTGCATTTCACAGCTCCTTCCATAATTGGAAAAATCATTTAGGTTTGTGGAAGTACAGTCATCACCATGGTTTCTGTACTTGTTAAGAGATTATTCTCTTACTTTGAAATTAAGTCTTTAGAGGCAGGATGCAAAGCGCAGGGCTGTCTTGAGTGCCAAGGTACAAACCAGACATTTTCAGCTTCTCAAAGAACATGGCCTGGATCTGTACTCTGAAGAAAACTGGTTACTGCTTGGAAGATGACACATTGTGTGCTTCTCCTCACCATCCCAATGGGTTTTGCACTTTATCTTGATGTCATGGCTCAAGCTGGCCACAAACACCGTGTGGCAATGTTGGTGGAGTCTACAAATGACATCTTTTAACCAGGCTCTGATTCCATTTTGACGCTGCTACCCTTCTAAGCTATACTCCGGTGGACTCAGTCCTCTGCTGCTGTAAGTTACTCATACTCTCCTTGGGTTGTACCTCAAGGGGTGCCTGAGCAGAACAAGCAAGGTCTTAACAGAAGTTTAAATAAACAAATTAAAGACCTCACCCCACACACTACTCTACTATCTCCCCGTAGAGGAGGTAAAACAAAACAAAGATGAAGCAGAACTGTCTGTAATCCTGGTCTCAGCAAGGGGTGAAGGAAATAAGGGGATTCAACTGGTTATTTTACTTTTTTTTTTTTAATGATCTGCAATGATCCCACATAAAATACTGCATATTGCTTTCTTTTATTACTTATTTCTGGAGTCCCCAGTAAGAAGGTAAGAAGAAAGTAAGAAAGGAAATCGCAGCAGCTGAACAAAGTTGTTGATCTGAAATAAAGCCAAGAGAAGTCTTACTGAAAAAAAATGTTCATACGTTGCAAGGGATGAACAATCCAATTTTCTGCAGCATGTGATTTCCTGTCTTGAGCCTTGAGCTTCCTCTGAGAACCAGCTATGTACAGTCTAGAGATGCTGTGGTGACTTCAGTGCTCTGCACCTTGTATTTAGTTCAGTGATAAGATTACACCAAACATTGCCTTTGCTTTCAGGGTCCCTGAATTGCATTTGTTGCTGCTGACAATTCCAAGACATAAGCTTGGTGAAGGTTGTTGGCAAGTTGATTATATAACCCATTCCCCAAGTCTGCCTCCAAGAAACAATGATTCTAACTGCAGCAGAAATAAAAGCATGGTTGGAAATGTACTGAGTTTCATAAGGCATGGGGATGACTGAAACTTGATGATTATATGAAATTAACATATAGGAAGAGTTACAGGATTGTTTATGGAATAAGGGCTAGATTGTGTCAGGTGGTATGGGACAGGCCTGGCTGAAATTTAGCTATGAAAGAATAGAGAAGAATAAGGGAACCATTTACAAGTAAACAGCTTGTTAACTGCTATGAAAGTTGTAAAAGCGTCATGGAGAAGGTGTGGACATGTTTTCAGAAAGGGCAGACTGTGAATGCCAGTGAGACAAGAGCCAAGTGTGAGACACTGAGAGAATTTGAATAACTCTATCAGGAATCAGGCATTCTCTACCAGTCTGCAGCAGATACTGTCCAGGGTCTCTCAAGAGAAACACAGAAGAGACCTGGGTTACAAGAGGTAACCCAGTTGAAGAGATTATGACAAAAGACTAAAGGAACTTGATGAGAATCCAGAGAGACTCAGAAGAGAGCTCAAACAAAAGCCGGGGGAGGAAAAGGGGAGAATTCAGGAATACCTTGGGAGAAACACAGGGGACCCTACATCCTTTGAGACTATACACGGTAAGGCTGGAACTACTACACTGACCCTCCTGACTTCTCTCTCAGACTGTGTGGTCTCCCACGTAGGACAAGGAAGTTACATTAGAACCACTACACTGATCAACTTTTCTTCTGGACTGTTGTGTGGAACAGGAAAGTCACATTACTCATGGTTGATATCACACACATCCATGTCTAAAATGTTTTTGGATCTGGCTTCATTTAGACTCTGCACTTTTGGTTTGGTCTTTAACTGCAATAACCAGCCCTGCCCTCCCTATTTTCTTATTAATTAATTATTGTTCATTATTTTCAAATACAAACATATGTGATATAATTGTATTAAATTATTATAATAAAGGATTCCAGTTAGTAACTTTCTAGGGCAGGATGGACCATGGTTTCAACCTGTTACCAGTTCTGTGAAAATAAGGGCCATGTAAACAATGTCTTTGATTTTTGTTGTTCATTCATAATCTCCTTTCAGCACAAATGTAGTGAACTTTCCTCTGAAATCATCTTATTATTTACCTCCAGTAATTAGATCCATTTATAGAGAGGACAGCCTCTAACATCTTGTCATCTGTCTGTTGTATCTACACATTAAGCCTATTTTTATTTCCATATAAACATATCAACATAGAATCATTTAGGTCGTCAAGTGAACATTTAACCTAACGGCTTCCAAATTAACCACTAAACCATGTCCTCAAATGCCACATCTTTTAAATGTCTCCAAGGACAGTGACTGAAGCACTTCCCTGAGCAGCCTGGTCTGTGGTTGACAGTCCTTTCAGTAACAAATCATTTCCATATTAAGGCCGTCTAAACCACCACTGGTCCAACTTGAAGCTGTTTCTTGTTGTCCCCTCACTTGTTGGGAGAAAAGGCCCCACCTCACTACAGCCTCCTTCTCAGTAGCTGCAGAGTGAAAGCTTCCCTGAGCTCCCTTTAATCCAGGCTGAACACCCCCATTTCCCTCAGCCACTCTTCACAGGACTTGTGCTCCAGACCCTTCCCCAGCTCCACTGCCCTTCTCTGGACTCACTCCAGTACCTCAGTGCTCTTTTTGAAGTGAGGGGCTCAGAACTGGACACAGAACTCATGGTGTGGCCTCACCGGTGCCGAGTACAGGGAGACAATCCCTGCTGTGGTCCTGGTGGCCGCACTACTGCTAATACAGGCCAGAATGCCACTGGCCTTCTTGGCTACCTGGGCACACTGCTGGCTCATGTTCAGCCAGATGTCGACCATATCACCCCCAGGTCCTTTGCTGGTCAGCTTTCCAGACGCTCTGCCCCCAGTCTGCAGTGCTGAGTGGAACTGTTGTGACCCAAGGGCAGAATCTGACGCTTGGCCTTATTGAACCTCATACAACTGGCCTCAGCCCATCGATCCAGCCTGTCCAGATCCCTCTGCAGA
Source organism: Ifrita kowaldi (assembly GCA_013398055.1). NCBI lineage: Eukaryota > Metazoa > Chordata > Aves > Passeriformes > Cinclosomatidae > Ifrita > Ifrita kowaldi. The sequence goes on from VZRS01008984.1 coordinate 158,689, forward strand.
GCCTTCCTGCCCTGCAGCAGGTCAACACTCCCACCCAACTTGGTGTTGTCTGCAAAATGACTGAGGGTGTGCTCAGTTCCCTCATCCAGACCAGCGAATTAGATGTTAAATAAAACTGACCCCAATACTGACCCCTGGGGAAAGCACTTGTGACTGACTGCTGGCTGGATGTAACTCCACTCACCACCACTCTCTGGACCTGGCCATCCAGCCGCTTTGTTACCCGATGAACAGTGCCCCATCCAAGCCATGTACAGCCAGTTCATGAAGAATGAACTGTGAAGCGACAGTGTCAAAGGCTTTGCTGGAGTCAAGTTAGACAACATCCAAAGCCTTTCCCTCACCCATTAAGTATGTCACCCTGTCATAGGTCAGGTTGGTAAAGTAACACCTGCCTTCCTTAAATCCTTGCTGGGTGGGCCTGATCCCTGGTTGTCGTGTATGTGCCATATGATGGCACTCCGGGCAATCTGTTCCATGACCTTCCCCAGGCTGAGAGGCTTATAGTGCCCCAGCATTATACAGCTTCTCCTTCCCGCCCTTGTAGAAGGGCATCACACTGGCCAACTTCCAGTCTCCTGGGACCTCCCTGGCTAGCCAGGACTGCTGCTAAATGATTAAAAATGACTCAGTGAGCACTTCCACGAGCTCCCTCAGTACCCTTGGGAGGATCCCGTTTGGCCCCACAGACTTGTGTGTGTCGAAGTGGTGTGCCGATTGCTAATTTTTGCTCCTTGGATGATTATCAGGCCATCATTCTGTTCCCCATCTGTCTTCTAGCTCACCAGATGTATTGATAGAAACATTTTGCTGGCTACTGCAGTAGCCAAATTAAGTTCTAGTTGGGCTTTGGCTCTTTTAATTTTCTCTCCATACATACTTGCATCTTGGTAGTCTTCCTGAGTGGAATGCCACTTCTTCCAAAGGTCATAAACTCTTTTCTTTACTGAGTCATAGGCAAAACTCTCTTGTTCAGACTGGTTTTCTTCCCCTCAACCCCCCCACCCGCCACCTCCACCACTTGTCTTTTGGCATACAGGGATGGTACTTCTGCACCTTTAAGATTCTTTTCTTCAAAAATTGCCAGCCTACTTAGACTCCTTTGTCCTTCAAGACTGCACAGAATCACAGAATCATTTAGGCTGGGAAAGACCTCTGGACTATTGAGTCCAGTCTTTGATCACCACCTTGTCAGCTAGACTATGGCACCATGTGCTGTGTCCAGTCCTTTCTTGAACGCCTGCAGGGATGGTGACTTCACCACTTCCCTGGGCAGCCCTTGCCAGTGTTTAACAATCCTTTCCATCAAGACATTCCTCCTGATATCCAACCTGAACCTCCCCTGGCACAGCTTGAGGCTGTGTCCTCTCATCCTGTCACTAATTGCCTTGGGAGAGGAGGCCAACCCTCAGCTAGCTACAACCTTCTCTCAGGGAGTTTTAGAGCAGTAAGGTCACCCCTGAGCCTCCTTTTCTTCAGATTAAACAACTCCACGTCCCTCAGCTTCTCCTAATAGGACTTACCCTCTAGACCTTTCACCAACTTCACTGCCCTTCTCTGGACTCACCCCAGCACCTCAGTACCTTCTCTGAAGTGCCTCCAAAGAGACTCTGTCAACTGGGCCAAAGTCTTCCCTATGGAAGTCCAAGCTAGTAGTTCTCCTTGTTAAACAAATTAAACAGTCCCTTCCCCTACTTGTCTTCTGTGCTGTCACCATGTGACTGCCGGAATAATTCTGATTTCAAGGTGCTGAGTATTGGGTGAATTAAAGAGTTTGAGTTGCAGAGTCCAGGGTCTGCTCTGTCACTAATAGGAGCTCTTGTGAGGAAAAGTAAAGGTGAGAGTATGCCCCTCTTGCACTTGGAAGCTGCTTTTAAGCTCAGGCTTTACTGCTGACCCCTACCTGTGCTACTCTGTAGTATCTTCACTTACGTAACTCATCACCTTGTATCTCCTTGACTCTGACCCTAATCCTGACACATCGCCTCGGTTTTTGGGCTCAGCCTCAGGCTTTCTGTGTCCCTATGCACCTGCTGTTTTGCTACTGGACTGAGACTGGCTTGCTGGCTAAGAATCATGCCTGAAAATACAAGCAAAGAGATAAACAAACAAAAAATAACTCTGCCTCCTGTTACATCTGTAGGTTTTGTTTCTATAGAGGTCATGTGAAAATGGAGCTTGACAGCAAGAGATACTATTCTGAGATTGCCAAAGCTGCTGAACTGCTCTGATTTTTACACACCGAGGCGCTAAGTGCTTGCATGTGCATCTACCCTTCAGTTTTTATGTCTTCCGTTTACAGCTGTGGCCACCCAGTGGCTGGAGAAGGAGGCTGGTTCATGAGCAAAACAAAATGTTCTTGCTTTTAAAGAAACGACATGTTAACCAAGCCCAGAGCATTTATAGTGGGGACTATTACGATTTCTTAAAGTTTTTTTTATCTATGCTAAATCCTAGCTTAATGTTCATCATATCATTATTTTTCTCCACATTGAATTTTCTTGGTTTTGAATCCGAGAATTTTGGTTATTTCAACAACAACAATGAAAATGAATGATGTGTTTGGCCTGCTTGTGCTCATTTCGCTTTTTCTATTTGTCTCTTCAAATGCATTTCTTCTTTCCTTCCTTCATCTTAATCTCCTTCCTCCTTTTGCCTACCTGCTTGAAAAGCTGAAATCTAACTGTCAAGTGCTTTGGTTTGAGTCTTGGAAAATTAAAAAAAATTATGAAAATTTTTATGCAAAATGAAATTTTGTGACCACTCCCAGCATATTTGGTCCTGATGCAGCCAGTGAGACAGTGCAATCCCCAGGACCCTGAAGAGGATAGGACTCTGTGTTCTCTCTGCCCAGAACTGCCAACACTCTCCTAACCTCAATGGGCCAAGATGCTGCTGGGCTACAGGGAAGGTCCTCCAGCCTTGTGAGGACTGTACACCCCCCAGCTTGGCCTGAGGTGGGGCCCTGTTCAAGACAGAGACTGAGCATAAGGAAACTCCTCCAGAAGTGGATCTCTCCTACAGGCAGGCAGTGATCCTGTTTTCCCCCCATCCTGTCCCCCACAACCTTAAATCCTCATGTTCTCTGCTCCTGTGTCTCTATGGGACACAACTGGGGGCTGTGTAGAGACACGCCTTCGACAGGGAGTACGGGAAGAGGGAAGGGAGATTTCCTTCAACCCCATTCTGGATCTCCAGGACTGATATCCTGGGGGAAATCAACTCACTCCCTTTTCCTGGGAACACAGCTCCCTCATGAGGCAGACTTCAGCAGGGCCATTTGAGGCTCCAGGTTCAGCTAAGCAATGGGACATGGATGCAAAACTACCCGCAACACACCAAAGAAGCAAACACAACCATCAACCCTCAGCACAGGTACAACTGACAGAAGATGCATCTTGTAAGAGGTGAGGCTGGGGAAAGGAGCGGTAGATCCTGCTATTTTCCAGGAAGCCCAGGTGCCCTGCTGCTCGCTAGCCGTGCTTTGCTCTAACTGCTAGCCCCAAATGTTTTCTCAACATCAAAAGAACTCAGGCTTGACTTCTTCACCAGATTCTAGAGACTCTGTAATTTAATTCATTAGAAATCAAATCACAGACTTCCACCCCTATAAACCCTACTGCCCACCTAGTACACTTTTTTATCCTACCCATTGATGTTGTTGATGTGTAAAAAATGATCAGGCAGATCATCCTGGTAACTGTGTGGCTCTGGTTAGTCCATAACAAATGGTAGGACTGTGCTTCCAGCCTGGGGCGGTTCATTCCAGGCGTACTGACAACCCTTCACATGAAAGCAAACCATTGCTTCTGCTGTCAAAGGAATTGAGAAAAAAACATGGATAGTATCTGTTGTAGCACACCTCTTGTGTGTCCTTGGCTCCAGCTGGCACAGGGGCTCCAGCATATCAAGTACAGCAGCACTCAGCAGCGGCGTGGTATCTTCATTCAGGACACGGTAGTCCCTGTTAACTTTCACCCTCCACCAGACTTTCGCATGGGCCATATGATATATTTGAAAGATGCTGATCGCTCTTTGGGTCTCCAGTGGATTAATCAGCCTGCAGGTGGGAGCCAGGGAATCTCAGCTGCTGCAGTATTGCTGCTGGTGCACTGGTGCATGCACTGTCATGGTGGCAATCAGCGCCTGCTGTTCATCCGCCCACAGTAAGGCCTCAACAGAGGAATGTTCTGAGAGGCCAGACAAGCTAGTCAGCTGTTTAATCTTCTCTATATTCATGATGGCTACACTAAAAGCCCATTTGTACCCTTTTGGGTCCTTGAAGTACACTTCAGGTAGTCTATGCCCAGAATACGTGGCGCCTCCAGGACTGTCCAAAATACGGTGTTTTTGCCACAAACTCAACAATGTCAGTTAGTAGAACTAAACACCTCTCATAAGGGTGAACAAGAACCTTGGAGTCCATGCAGTAAAACCACCAATATCAATCTCAGCGAAGAGGAAAGTGTATTTTCTCATTCCTCAGCATAGTTAAGTGCACAAGGCCACTGTTTGTATTAACATGTTCCAAAGCTCAACAAAATAAAGACGTATTCAGTGTAGCAAGCCAAATTCAAAGACACAGAAATCTGCCAATTAATAACTGCTAGAGCTATAGCATGCTCAATTCACAACTCTCATTGTCTCAATCCACATGCTGGGTGCCAAAAAGGACTGTGGTGGGTTGACCTCGGCTGGATGCCAAGTGGCCACAAACAGCTCCATCACTTAACAGGACGGGAGAAAATAAGACAAAAAAGCTCGCGGGTCAAGATAAAGGCAGTTCAGTGAAGAAAACCAAAGGCTATGCATGGAAACAAAGCAAAGCAAAAATATTTGTTCTCTCTTTCTCATCATCAGGTGGTGTCCTGGGAAGTAGGGCCTCAGTATGTGTACTGATTACTTTGGAAGACAGACACCTTAATAACAAGTCCCTCCCATGATCCTTAACTTCTGCTTTACTGCCAAGTACAACATCATATATTATGAAATATCCGCTTTGATTAGTTTGAGTCAGCTGTCCTGGCTATGTGTGCTGCCACACTCTTTCCCATCTCCAGCCTACAGGCCATCAGATAAAGTACGAATTAACAGCCTTGATGCTGTGTGAGGCCTGTTCATCGTGACCAAAACATTGGTGTGCTATCAACACCATTGTAGCTACAAGTAAAAAGAACAGCTCTATAATGGTTGCTACCAGGAAATGTAACTCCATCCCAGCCAGACCCAGTACGTTCACCATGCTCATCTGCGAGTGCAGTGTCACCCAGACGCAATAAGAACCCCATCTTCCTCCACTTCACCTCTGCAATGTTAGGGAAAGCCCTGTCCTCTGCCTCTCCAGGCTGACCCTCACACAAAAGCTTCCCTTTCCCCAAAGCAGAGGAGGAGGCATTGGAACCTCATTCCTGCACACAACTGACAATTGGCACTGCTGGCCACACTCCACTGGGCTTCCCTTCCCAAGCCCAGGGAACAGGGCAGCAACCCACCAGGACCCTGCCTGTCCCAGCCATGAATGTTTGTTCCTCTGCTTCCTAATGGGCCTAGAGCTGCCTTCATCAGAGGTCTGCTTGCCCCCGAGCCTTCTTCCCTAGGCCATTTTTGGAAAGATGCAAAGACTGCAGCAGGGATGGGATCTGGCTCTCTAGCTGGCCACAGCAGGTCAGTCCTCATAGTTGCCAGCAACTGTAGCAGTGAGAACTGGGTTATGAGTTTTATATCTGCTCCAGGGAAACACAGTGTACAGCTGGCCAGGCTTTCAGCAGGGCTGTGCCTTGGAGCAGCTGCCAGGTTGCAGAGCAAAGTGGCGGCTTTTCTCTCCCCAGGCTCTGTTGCCCTTTGCTGAGGCACAGCCAGCAGCTGTTCGTGAGCCTGCTGTGGGCTGGCTTACCTGCCTCAGTCAGCTCCTGACATCTCTTCTTTGATGAAGACACTCACTCAGGCAACCTGCATCTGCCTCCTCCCAGTGCCAGGGAATGCTCTGCAGCCGTGGGCTTCCTTTGAGGAAGGAAGCACAGGTGGGCACAGGTGAGGGCATCAGCCAGGCAGTGCCCTGAAGTTCAGACCTCCACCCTGCCTCTGTGGGCTTCTGTCTCCACTCTCTGTTCTCTTCTGGGACCTTTACCACCAGGCCTGTGAAGGCACCATTTCCACAGGAACACAGTGAGAGCCCAACAGGCATCCCTCCTTGACCTGGGCCACTGTCCAGCTGCTTTGGGATACTACAGAGCTAGTTGGGCCTTCCAAAGCTGTGATTCACCTGGAATCCAGCCCTGGGTGTGCTGTGGGTTCGGGGCCTGGATCCCAGCATGAAACCCTGAGCCCTGGTGCCAGTGCTGACTCCATCACCCACCTCACAGTCCCAATTCTGCTGAGTATGAAATAGTGACAGCACTTCCTGCACCAGAAAGAAATGTTTTCCAATCCTGGAGCTGCTTTGTTGGCCATTTCACCCTGTGGTCCTTATTACCTAATGCTACCCAATGCAATGGAGACAGGTTCTTTTAAGGAACCTTTACCGAATTAGAATAAATCACAATGTTGTAATTACAATTAGATCTTTATTATTACATAAACAGAGTCAATTTCAGACTGAAAATCTTTTAGAAACTCTTCAGGAGCATTCCAGGTAACTTCAAGCATAGCAGAAATATTTAGAACAGTTGTTTCAAGTTCAATGGTACCTAAAATTAGAAAATTCTTTCAGAATTTTGTATTTTCCTGCAGTCAATTATCTCCTGAGTCCCCTAGTGTAATCACATGTAGAAAGAAAAACTACTGCATTTGATTGGCTTTGAGCTGTGAATAATTTAAGTGGAATTTGGTCATCTGACTGAGTAAAATATTGGAGGGAGTGTCATTACATTACGGAAGCTTTATGATGCTGCGAATTGATTTAAAAAACATAGAATGAAGAATATGTTCCAAACTGAAGACTGATTTAGTTCAGACAGTGGAAGTTGCCTTTCTTTGTAGAAAAGCAACTGTCTTCATTTTTACGTTCTGTTTTCAAGAAGAAACTTTCATGAAGCAACAGATCCTTTCATCTTTCATCAAAAATCTGTTCCTTGCAACTCATTTTCTGCTAGAATATTTATTCCAGTTTAAAGTATTGTAAGTGTCATGGGGGAAAAAAGTCAGTGAAAATGTTATTTGCAACTCATAAAAAAAGTATTCAGCTTCAATCTTTCTCTCAAAATAGATGAATCAGTCATTAAAAACTCTGATCATGTGTTTTTAAAATTGGGAAGATAGTCTGAATAAAAAATACACATTTGAAAGTGCTAGGTAGCAGGAGTGGCTTAAGGAAGGATTGTTACGAGGTCTCTCTGTTTGGCAGAGACCTTTGTGAATTTAGGAAGGATCCAGAATAATATTAGTTTAAAAACCCATACTCTAGAATCCACCTAGAAAACCACAGTATGTCAAAGATCTGTTACAGTTGTATATACAGAAGATGTGAAAAAGCAGGATTTAATTATGAATGGCTTCTTTTAAGCATGTACTTTAATGATGTAACACAGAAGTTCGGATGTTGTGAGACCTTTACAAGATTTGGTGTTGGAGAAAAATGTCAAAGATGGTATGTTACAGGAAAAGGTGCAAAAAAGTTTGAAAGTGACAGTTAAAAATTGCATTAAAGGGAAAATCATGCCGAGCAATCAAAGGAGAGGTTTTCCTTGTGAGATTTTCCTCATGGCAGTATGGCAAACAATCTGCTTGGAAGGGTATCTCATCCAACCATTTCCATCTTTACAATGGCACTCTGGGCAAGCTTTGGTGATTAGCTCCTGGTGAGCACATGCATTTAAACGAGAAAGAGCTCTGAATGACAACCAACAGACGTAAAATAATGAGCCAGAGACGGATGCCAAGACAATGCTCATGTATCACTGCGGCCAGGGCTGTCCGCCTCTGGGATCAGCCTTCCCACTTGGTCAGCCCAGCGACCTGCCTGCAGACACGACTTACAGAAAGCGTGTCAAGTCAAGGCCGCCGCTGGACAGGCGTCACTGCCGAGAGTGCGCTCTGTCGCGCAGCAGGCACGCTCTCCACTGGCTGGATGATGTCACAACCCCGCAAGCCCGAAGGCAAAGGAAAGCGAAGGAGAGATATCTCTTCCAACGACCACACCGTTCATTGCCCAATCTGGGAGAAGACGATATCCGAGGGTCAGGGGAATGCACACTGGGTTTTACGGAGAGGGAAAAGGGGAGGAGTTTACAACCGGGACCAATGGGAAGGGATCAAATAGAAGGAGTCAGGGTACAAACAACCAATCACAATTTAACAGGGGAGGGAACAACCAACATCAGCCAATGAACAACCGAGTAACACCGAACTTTCTGGAACAAGGGGCAGGTACTAACTTCGGGGGCGAGGCTTCAAACCTGGGATCCGCCCATGGATCCTCCTTCAGACTCCGATTCGTCCGCCCATTGGAGGACCATGGACGGATTGATTTGGGGCGGTCGCCTGGTGGACCAAAGTGACGCCCCAACACGCACGTGCTGCTATACTTTCGGACAAATGCAGTGTGATCAGTCAAGCAGTTAACAGTAATGCAAGAGAAATGCATGACAGTTCAGATGGCTTGAGTATGGTGTAAACCAGACCAGTGGAGGTAGTGCATTGTTCTGCAGAACTAAAAATACCTTCTCCTGGGAGCTATGCCTGCCCAATTAAATGCCTTGCAAGTCTGAAAAACGCATAAAACCGTCTGCGTCCCGACAGACACGGGAACACCTTGTCAAATTTACATCATTGTAATTTCATCAAACCCCATTGCACTGCAGGAACTGCACAGGCAGCTGAAGAGAAAGCAGCTGAAGAAGCTAAACATGGCTTGTAGCCATCTAGTCCTTTCACACCCAGTTGTGGGGGAGAAAGGGTGTATGGATCTGCCTGATTACTGCATGCTTTTACAGGGAAAGCCCACTTAATCTAGGCTTTTCTGCAAGTGGCGTGGATATCACTTAACCGTTTTACCAGGAGTAAACAGCCCATGCATAATTATCCCTTCCAGAGGGGAATCACACTCTCAGTGCAGGGGACGCTGCTCCCGATTTTTCATCGTTACGTAGTAAAACCACCATTGACAGCAAAGCACGTTCATGCTGCCATCAAGAGGGGGCAGCCTGTGTTAACTGCATCTCCGCTCCTCACATCACAATGCTGTGTCTGCCTTTTTAGGGTGTGTTTTCATGCCAAATTCTTGTCACATGGGCTTCTCGCCTGTTTGCTAAGCTCTCGGTTTTTGTCAAAGCTGTTCAGGACAGATACCATCTTCTGGACTGAGCTAGACCAGCATGGCCCATGTGGGCTTCCCAGGTAACGGTGATGTGGCTGATGGCAGCTGGGAGTCACCTAACTAGTATGGTATGTAATCAGGGCAGCTTCAATCACACAGAAACCAGGACACTGACACCAGTAAGAACCAGATCTCCTATAGAAGTTCTCGCAGACTTTGGTTTTCTTCTGTCAGATTAAGTGAATCCCAGTTAGATATAGATCTTCCATCTGATGACCTCATAGGAGTGTTTCAGATTGCACTGGCAGGTCTAGATAAGCAGTGAAAAATTGATCTGCTTGTTATAAGGCCAGATATAACCTTTACCCATTCAAGATACTTTTTCCTCAATTGCACATAATAATTATGTCCTTATTTTCTTTTTAGAATATTGACCATTTATTTCTACGGCTTGATTTTTCAGATTTCAATGAGAATCCACATGCAAGGGGCATAAATAAATTCATCCAAGGACTTTAAAAATATATTTTAAAGTTTTATTGCCTTCAGTTATCTGTGTACTAGACCCTATTTTTTTTTGCAAGGATCTGGTTATAATTGAATAAAAGTAAGATAAAATTCATCTCCATGAAGTGCAGAGGTCAGCTCCAGCTCATTAGTGATCAGTCTGGGTTCACGAACATTTCCACTGAGCTCATATTCTCAGTAAGAGTGGGTCAGAAAAGGATCAGGGAATTTTTAATGAAAACAAATGGAGAAATATCTCAGCACGAAATTTAGCCAGAAGTCTGTGTCTCTTTGGGGTTTTTAACTCAAGAAGAGCAAAGAATGAGGAATAATATATCATCAGATGCAAAGAATCTTTAGGCAGCTGCTCTAAAAAGTAGTGCACAACTGCCACCTCTCAGAGCTCTGTGAAGAATGATAAAATTTGTTACCCTTGTACAGCATCCAGATATCTTGCAATTAGAAACATAACACCTTGCGAAAACATAGAAATTACCTAGCCAGATGATACTGAACAGATCTAGGTAGTTGCTACACTTGTGACTGTGATCAGCCGTAATCCAAAATCCCAGTTTTGCAATTTACCACGTTCTTTCTCCCAGATCAGTGCTATTGTCAGAAAACTTTTTCAGTGAGTTATCCACACTTTTCTAACAGGGAGTGAGGCATACAGCAGTCATTTCAACTTGCATTAACATGTGCCTGACAGACATGCTTGTTTGTTTTTGTCATTTTTGTTGTTTTAGTGGCATAAAATGCAATACAACACCTAGGATAGGCCAGGGAAAGTTCACAAGCATTTTTCATTTCTTGACAATAACTGAATCTGGTCTGCCATGTCTCTCCAATGGAAAGCAATGTTGATGCTGGATTTCTGCATAAATTATCTTATATTATCCCATTTTCATTATTTTTCCTATGTCATATCATGCAGCCACTCTAATTGGCTGTAAAACAAGCAGTATAGGTGCAAATAAATGTGCCCATGTCTTTACTAAGGAAATATATTTTTTCATCTGGGAGAGATCCAGAATAATATTAGGAAATTGAGAATAAAATATTCCCGAAGCCACTGGAGGCCAAATGGTAGTATTCTCTGAAATGCATGAAAGCTGGGAAAGAAATTGTCTTCCAGGTAAAATTAGTCATGTTATTATAGTTGACCCAATACTTCCGTCAACTATTCCATATTCATGCCCCTCTGCTCCCCCAGAGGCCAGCTGTGAGAGAAGGCTTCAGGAAGCACAAGGCTAATTATTTGCATGAATAGCATTTTCACATGTCCTCTAGCAAAAGCATCTGAAAGTCTCTGTCACAGAGTGTTTTCAAAAAGAGATATCCTCTGAACCTCCCAGGCTGTGAACAACACATAGCATCATTAGGGCAGTAAGTGGCAGGAGAAACAAAGAGTGAAAACAGAATCACCACCACTGACTCAGCACCTGCTTCTGCTCAGAACAGCTTCAGCACAGCTTTTTGATTTGTCTTTCTTGGGGTGGCTTTTGCACAGATTAAAGCTGAGTCTTAGTATGTGGGTCAGATTTAAACAATGATTATGCATTTTGCGAAACTGAGGCATGGAGATGAGATCCGAAGAAGAATAAGTTATTTGATTGACTTAGATTTTGTGTTATTGTTGAAAAAATTGTTGAGGAATTCCATTAAACTGCTCATGCCATATATCTTGTCACCCAGATAGCAGTGGTGAGGTATTTATCCTTTACATTGGTTGAAACGGACCTCATTTAGCATTCAAAGTTCTCTGGACAGTTTTGATTATTTGAAATAGTATGGCATGTCCCAGAGATAAATGTTTTTACTCCAATAGTGACTGAGTGGATGCCTTTATATGCACTTTTACAGATTACTAGCACAAATTGTTACATTCCTGGATTATTTGCCTTTTTTTCTTTTTTCCCAGATATTCTTATTTCCTGTTTTGGTTTTTTTTTCCGGAATATTTCTAGAAGTCAGAGTTTACAATGCAAATTTTTTTACTAATTCCGGAGGGATGAATATGCATACAATTTATTTAAACCTATTTATAATATTTCAGAATACCCTGAATCTTCTGTTTCACTTTGCCTTTGTTACAATCAAAGGAACCTATCTTCCAAGTTCATTTTCTGCAAGCTTCTGGCTCCGTCTGCCTACACTAGTTTCACTGATGAACCAACACCACATCTGAAGCATGCACTTGATCTTTCTGTGATGAGATAATTTCAGTTAAGCAGGTGCAACATGTGTAAACCAGGTGTAATGGTTTAACGCCAGCTGGCAGCTGAGTACCATGCAGCTGTTCCCTCACACCCGTCCCCATGGTGGGGTGGGAATAAGAATTGGAAGAAAGAAGCAAAACTTGTGGATTGAGATAAGAACAGTTTAATAATTGAAACAAAGTAAAGATAAGAACAACAACAGTAATAAAATAGCAACAACAACAACGATAACAACAACAACAGTAGTAAGTAGGAGAGAAAAAAAAGAATACAACTGAAGGAAAACAAGTGATGCACAATACAATTGCACACCACCTGCTGGTCGGTGCCCAGCCCGTCCCTGAGCAGTGACTGGTGACACCTGGCCAGCTCCCCCCAGTTTATACACTGAGCATGACACTCTGTGTGATGGAAAATCCCTTTGTCCAGTTCGCATCAGCTGTCCTGTGTCCCCTCTCAATTTCTTGTGCACCTGCTCATATGGCAGAACACAGGAAACTGACAAGTCTTTGATTTAGAGCAGGAACTACTTAGCAACAGCTAAAACATCAGTGTGTTACCAACATTATTCTCCTAGTGAATCAAAAACACAGCACTGTACCAGCTATTAAGACAAAAATTAACTCTATCCCAGCAAAAAAACAGGCGAGGATCCGCTTCTTATCCCACACCCTTTTTGCTGTGCCAGGTACCATGCTCCCCAGCACCCCATCACCTTTCCTATCTTTTATTGATATACCCACTGCTATAATTCTCTAAATCTATAGATGCTCCCTGTAAGAGTCTGTTGCATTCATTTAGTCCATGACCCTGGACTGCCATAACAGTCAGGCAGAAAAGATGGTGTGTAGTGTCTGATTGTTGCACGATGTAGACAATTTGTATTCCATCACCACTGCGCTCATGCAGTTTCATCAAAATTCATTAACGCGGCGATTGAAAATCTGGAGTTGAGGAGATGGATGCTGTGAGGCACCCAGTGTGATGAAGGTTGTATAGCAACCGTAGAAATGATAATGAACAGTATGTATATCTTTATATGCATATAGCAAATAACATCGTACAGTTTAATCCATTGGCTATTCTCACCCAAGATGAAACCCCCCTGAGGTGCACACTGGACATCCTGCATTACCCACTAGGTGCACCCAGGGTCTTAAGCAAAAGGCATCCCACAGATGGGTTTGCCTATGCCTAAGGCAGGGATAACCCAAACTGTTATCCCTTTTTGGTCTGTATGTACGGCACGGCCCCACGGATCTCTTGGCCGCAGCATAAACCCAGCCAGTTCCACACAACAGAATGCCCTGCCCATCCCACTTGGAAGTAGTGATTGCAACTCCTGCCTTTAATGGTGCAGAAAGGTGCTTTCAAGTGCACTTCATTACAGTTTTGACTGCAGAAATAAATTATAATAAAGCTGTTCCTTGCAAGAAAACCTGTAACTGCTTGGAAGTCCAAAAAGGGATCATGTCTGCACTGGGCCGTTGCTGCATGGCGTGCTGCATGTTGGAAGCTGACTCATCTTGAGAGCAAGCAATTTGCGCAGTGAACCGTCACAAAACTGAAAGTTATCGCATAAGTCGTGTAACCAATAACAATAACTAATTACGAAGTTACATGAAAACCAGAATAATTTATGTTTAATTGAAACAAAGACTTCAATGAGATTTAGAGCCCAGTGAAGCATCAGCTGCAAACCCCAGAGATGAATTTATTCTCTCAGGTTAATTTCCATTTGTATAACTTGTTTTGCACATCCACTTAAAAATGACATTTTTTTGATTCAGGCCTTTTCTTGACCTAAGATGATTTAAACATTGGGAACACAAGTATCTTTGCTGTCTTCTGAGTTCAAAACTCTCAGCCAAACAAGAAACATCATGGCCAGCATGGAACCAGGACAGCCTCAGAGGGGAAAGGAAAAACAGTGAAAACAGAATTTTCTACTCACTACCCATATGACATGATCAAGTTCTTAAAGCACTCAGTGCTTATGATTACAATTTTGCTTTCAACAGGCCTCAAATTGTGTTTCCCATGCCTAACTAAAAGATTTCTTTAAAAATCACCTGAGCACTCAGACCTTAGCACTGCAGACCTGGACATGGATTCTGTCTTTTGTCATTCCGAGGAAGAAAAGGATGAAGGGGAGAGTCAGTTTGCAGTGGCTAATATATGGAAAAGTTTGGGTGGAGATTATTTTTTTGTCCAGCTTCACAGGAGAATCTTATGACTTGGGCTGTACCTTCACTACAGGCTTCACTCACAAAATCAGTGAGGATTTTGTAGCAGATGCAGAGTTATGGGCGGAAAAGGCAAAGTGCAAAAGTCAAACTGATTAAGCACTGAAGGCCAAGGCATCCATTCTGCACAGTGCAGCATAGCACTGTCCAGGATCTACTCAGGTTTTGTGGATCATTAGCTCTGAACAATAATCTTCTGTTCAGGATCACTACAGTGGCCCATTCCATATTCCTGAATATGTTTTGAGTTTACCTAAGCATACAGCTGTAGAATAGGATCTGAGCTGTAGGATAGAATCAGGAAAGTGAACATAATTAATTAGACATCATTGACATTTACCACTTCAGTTTTCAATCTAAATTTCTATCTGTTGTTATCACTTGTTTCTTGGATGCCTGGTGAGACTCCAGAATGTTGTTGTGCTTTATGAAACTAAAAAAAAGTTTAAAGTTCTTCGAGACCATCTTGCTTTAATGGTCTAATACAATAGGACTGGAAAACATAGTGGAAAACCTATCTATGGAACAAGATGAAAGTTAAAGTTAGTAAAACAACAAAACCTTGCGAATATCTGACAAAGCCCAAGTAACTGTTGTTTGTCCTGAAATAAGAAGAAAATCCAGGAAACAAGTCAGAGAAAGTGAATTTCCCCAGCACAAAATCCATGTGAAAATTCTTAGTTCAGCTCCTGCATTCCTACTCTCAAGTTTCCACTCATCTAATGGTATTTTATGTTCCAACTTTCCTAGGAAAGAAAAAAACCTGGAACAACCTTAACAAAAGCACTGGAGCCAGTCAACACTTGCGTGAGCTATTTACTGTCTTTGTGCCACGGAGAGGCATGAGAGCCAACTGGAAAGGCTGAGGCACTGCTTGTAGTGGTGGTGCTTCCTCTCAATATTTGCCTTTGCTGTGGTCATGAACCTGACTTTGGATAATGCAGTCAGAAGACTAAGTAGGGGCTATGTTACAGAAAGGTGCAAATGGAACTCCACCCCAGGACAGCATCAAAAGGGCAGCTTTCTTTCCCAGTACACCTCGTTTGTGGTGAAATTTTCTTATCACCTCTTGGCCCATTTATTAGAGCAGTCTGAATGACCAGCTCAGTGGGCAAACTTTCCAGCAGAGGCATGCACTATAGCATTTCCTGGATCACAAAAGCTTTGGGATAATTCAGTGGATATATTTGCAAGACCAGGGAATCAGCTCCCAGGCGTTCTCACTCATAAATGAGAGTTCTCAGTTTTACAGAATGCAGCTCACACCACAGCGTTTAACTCACAACCTAGCACCTCCCACTCAAAACAATGGAAATTCTTCCTTCAACCCCCATTCTCAGGAGAAGAAAATGGGATATGATAATGGCCAGGATTTTTAAAATCTGGATGTCAATGTATCTTTGGGTTTTTGTTTATTTTTGTTACAATTGCTTGAGTAAGAGAGAAGATACTGTTTTCCAAAACAAGATTTAGTGAGGAATGGAATATCTGTAATACCAGGGAATTTATACTGCAGTGATAAACTTTTTTATTTGTTTTTCCTTATTTTCATTCTGTTTATTCCATGTCCACAGTGCAAGAAGGATACAACTGGCCAGACAAGAAACATCATGGGCAGCATGGAACCAGGACAGCCTCAGAGGGGAAAGAAAAAACAGTGACAACAGGAACTATGAATAAAAAACAGGATACATGAATAAAGTTATTAGTCAATATACCAGATTACTAGTGCAAAATACATATCCAGGTGTGAAGCACTGTAGTTTAGTTTTACAGTCTCCTTTCAGATCAGCTGATCTGTAGCTCATTTAAATTCACCATTTTAAAAGAGACTTGTAGCATATGTGGTAGTGCATTCCTGCTGTCTCCAAGACTGCTCTGAGATCTGAGGAACTCTTGTTAGGCTTTGTCCTGGATTAATTGCACCGGGGTGATGAATCTCCCCTTGAACTTATCAGAAACATCTTATCCTGGTCCATAGAAGGAAATTCTGTTGCCTAAGCAAGGAGTGGGACAAGAGATAACCAAGAGATAACCCTGAAAGCCTTGGAACTTTACTTGCCTGAATCATAGCCCAAGTGAAACAATATTATTGTTACTGAAATTTTGAGGAAAATTACTGATCTGGATGGAGGCCAGGATGGAGACTGACTGATGACTAAAGCCAAGCAACTTGCAGCCCTGTGAACAACAGTCCAAAGTGAGGCCCTTTGAGCTCTCCTGGGCTGCAGTGGCTGCACCAGCATCTTGCTCAGGGTCTCTTGGAGCTCTCCAATTCACAGATTTGAAGACTCAGGACAGTCATTGAAAACTGAAAATGGGGCCTGTGCTGGTACCCAGCTCCTGGAGGCTCAACCCTTCACCCACAGAGACGCAAAGACATTTGGTGTCAATCTTAACAGGTACCTTTATACGTGTATATCCGTATGCACGTCTGGGTTTGTGTGTGTCTGAATTGATTCAAGTACCCTCTGTCAAGTAGAGTATGAGTCTGCCATCTTGAATCTATTATCAAGTCACTGTTGTAATTGTAGTAAATCCTGTTGCTTCTCTTTCTAAATGTTAAATTTGTCAATGATCATGCACTGTCAAATCTTTTAGACATAAACCATTGACCAGGGGGCTGGGTCTAAGATTGTGCTCTAGGAGCTGTACCTAGGCTCCACCAGGAGTTTAGAAAGCAAAGGGGTCCTTACTGAACTTCATGGCTCAACGGGAGGGTCTCCCTCACCATTTTGGATCCTTATCCTTTTGCATCCTCAGTTTATGTGTGAATCATTCTAAACTGATTCTAATCCAATTGTTTTAAGTATGCTTCATAATCTGATTGTCCTCTGTACGCTTCATCTACATAGTAGGTAATAGAGTGAACCTTGCCACCAAACCTCCTTAAGTCACGCTTTCAGAAATTTATATCGAATGTGCTTTTGTCAGTACCTTCAATGGTGATTCTTTAAATGACCTAAATCACTCATTTGTGACATCATTGAAAGAAATAATCTTATTCAAAACAATGGAGCTATAACTGTTTCTTCACACTACTTACAGACCTAAGAGTATCCTGGATACTGAAATATGAGATTAAACAGAAAAAATTCAATGGAGGAAAAAGCAGTTAGAAAATTGAAGGTCACAGCATGAGGTTCAGAAACCTCAACTCACAGGTTGAAGCAACTCTGGTCTCAAACAAGTCCTAATACCTCCTGTATTGCCCAGTGTTACAGTCAGGGTTCTGGGCAGACTCACAGATCTTCTGAAAGAATACAGAAACAGCATGGTTGTTTCTCCCAGTTAAGAGAAGGCTTGAAGGCACTTGATTACTTTCTGTAAAAACATCAGATTACAAAATGCTGTGTTGGGTGAGGAACATTTTGAGCTAAAACCTGATATTGGTATAAGAACAAATGAGTACAGACTTGCTATCAATAAGTTTGGAATAGACATTTGGGAAGGTCACTGGAGCAGGGAGGTTCCAGCAGTGCCTGCCGCCAGGACTGATAGAGACAGGCTGCCAGTCTGGCTTTCGAGAGCAGCATAGCTGAATTTTTCAGAGGGCAGAGAGTTTGATGAGGTGCCAGAAGGAATGAGGCCTCCTAAGCCAGGAACCAGTGCCAGTCTGGATTCTTTACCTCAAAGCTTATCAGCAAAGGCATCTCTTGACTATAAATCATTTGCTTGGCACTCCAATATATGGCAGTTCCTATATTCAGAATAGGTTACTTGAAGTGGAGGTGAGACATTATATCCTTGTCATAATCTGAGCACTTGAAATAATATATTTATTTTCCAGGAATTATTAGCTGGAAATGACACATACAAGAGATTTTCACACATGGTTTTTCCTAGGCTGTATTATTAATAAAAGCCTGAATTGCAGACCTCTGACCACTTTTACTGCCTGTAGTCTGTCCAACTACTGTAATCAGCCATGAGGTAATGATGGCAGCTGACATCACTAAAGGTCAAGCAGTGAATATATTTTCTGTCACAGAGATGTGCTTATCCTTGTGTCTTCACTGTTATTTTGCAAATCTTCTGTCAGAGTTGCTACAGAATTCACACCACCAATTTGTATGGGAAAAAAAGAGCCAGAAGAAGCATGACAGGATTTCTCTGATGTAAGGTTTGAAACCTCCCTGAGTAAAAGAACTACATTTCTTTCAACATTATGAGTGGAGAAGTGTTTGTTATGCCCATGTGAGCATGGCTCCACTCAGTACTTTCGGTATTAAAAAAGCAAGTGACACTGATTGGTGTGTAGCGGAAGTCTACCTCGCTTCTCTGCAGCACTCCCTTTCATGGTGCTGATTTGTCATCGTGTTCTAAAAGAGAGCTTTCCGCAAAACACTTTGCATTTAAAAACTTTTTCTCACAGGTGATGTGCGAGGACTGCAGGTCCTCAGGGTGGCTGTATGAGTCTGAGAGGAAAACTGTGTCCTTAGAGTACCAGGTGGCCCCACTCAGGGGCTGTGCTNATCAAGTCACTGTTGTAATTGTAGTAAATCCTGTTGCTTCTCTTTCTAAATGTTAAATTTGTCAATGATCATGCACTGTCAAATCTTTTAGACATAAACCATTGACCAGGGGGCTGGGTCTAAGATTGTGCTCTAGGAGCTGTACCTAGGCTCCACCAGGAGTTTAGAAAGCAAAGGGGTCCTCACTGAACTTCATGGCTCAACGGGAGGGTCTCCCTCACCATTTTGGATCCTTATCCTTTTGCATCCTCAGTTTATGTGTGAATCATTCTAAACTGATTCTAATCCAATTGTTTTAAGTATGCTTCATAATCTGATTGTCCTCTGTACGCTTCATCTACATAGTAGGTAATAGAGTGAACCTTGCCACCAAACCTCCTTAAGTCACGCTTTCAGAAATTTATATCGAATGTGCTTTTGTCAGTACCTTCAATGGTGATTCTTTAAATGACCTAAATCACTCATTTGTGACATCATTGAAAGAAATAATCTTATTCAAAACAATGGAGCTATAACTGTTTCTTCACGCTACTTACAGACCTAAGAGTATCCTGGATACTGAAATATGAGATTAAACAGAAAAAATTCAATGGAGGAAAAAGCAGTTAGAAAATTGAAGGTCACAGCATGAGGTTCAGAAACCTCAACTCACAGGTTGAAGCAACTCTGGTCTCAAACAAGTCCTAATACCTCCTGTATTGCCCAGTGTTACAGTCAGGGTTCTGGGCAGACTCACAGATCTTCTGAAAGAATACAGAAACAGCATGGTTGTTTCTCCCAGTTAAGAGAAGGCTTGAAGGCACTTGATTACTTTCTGTAAAAACATCAGATTACAAAATGCTGTGTTGGGTGAGGAACATTTTGAGCTAAAACCTGATATTGGTATAAGAACAAATGAGTACAGACTTGCTATCAATAAGTTTGGAATAGACATTTGGGAAGGTCACTGGAGCAGGGAGGTTCCAGCAGTGCCTGCCGCCAGGACTGATAGACACAGGCTGCCAGTCTGGCTTTCGAGAGCAGCATAGCTGAATTTTTCAGAGGGCAGAGAGTTTGATGAGGTGCCAGAAGGAATGAGGCCTCCTAAGCCAGGAACCAGTGCCAGTCTGGATTCTTTACCTCAAAGCTTATCAGCAAAGGCATCTCTTGACTATAAATCATTTGCTTGGCACTCCAATATATGGCAGTTCCTATATTCAGAATAGGTTACTTGAAGTGGAGGTGAGACATTATATCCTTGTCATAATCTGAGCACTTGAAATAATATATTTATTTTCCAGGAATTATTAGCTGGAAATGACACATACAAGAGATTTTCACACATGGTTTTTCCTAGGCTGTATTATTAATAAAAGCCTGAATTGCAGACCTCTGACCACTTTTACTGCCTGTAGTCTGTCCAACTACTGTAATCAGCCATGAGGTAATGATGGCAGCTGACATCACTAAAGGTCAAGCAGTGAATATATTTTCTGTCACAGAGATGTGCTTATCCTTGTGTCTTCACTGTTATTTTGCAAATCTTCTGTCAGAGTTGCTACAGAATTCACACCACCAATTTGTATGGGAAAAAAAGAGCCAGAAGAAGCATGACAGGATTTCTCTGATGTAAGGTTTGAAACCTCCCTGAGTAAAAGAACTACATTTCTTTCAACATTATGAGTGGAGAAGTGTTTGTTATGCCCATGTGAGCATGGCTCCACTCAGTACTTTCGGTATTAAAAAAGCAAGTGACACTGATTGGTGTGTAGCGGAAGTCTACCTCGCTTCTCTGCAGCACTCCCTTTCATGGTGCTGATTTGTCATCGTGTTCTAAAAGAGAGCTTTCCGCAAAACACTTTGCATTTAAAAACTTTTTCTCACAGGTGATGTGCGAGGACTGCAGGTCCTCAGGGTGGCTGTATGAGTCTGAGAGGAAAACTGTGTCCTTAGAGTACCAGGTGGCCCCACTCAGGGGCTGTGCTTACTTCAGGGAGGCACCAGGTCCTGGGTCCTCAGGCTGTGCCAGCCTAAGGCCAGGTCTTGGCAAAACAGCAGTTTACAGACTGCTTGGAGAGGCTCCAAGATTCTTTCCCTCAGTCTGACTGCTTGTGGCCTCAACACTTTTCACTTCCTCAGGCATTGTGCCCTTTCTGCCAGCCCTGACTGAGTAATCATAGTTATTTTCTCATCCCAGAAGACAAAAGGGGAAATGTTAATTTGCTACTCACAAACTTGCTCTCCTTAACTTGTTTTTCTTAACAGACCTGCAATGTGTAATGAGAAACTGGCTAAGAAGACTCACATTGGAAAGCTCCTTCCTCACTCTCATGGAAGGGTTTGCATGAACTTCAGTGAGAACCAGGCTAGCAGAACAGATGAAGGTAAACTTTAATGCAAGAAGTTTCTAAATTAATCTCACATTCAGGAGAAAAATCTCCAGCTTGCCAGATCAAAATGACCGCTACTAGACTTATCCACCCCAAGCAGAAGTAATGCAACTAGAATGTGCACGGCAAAGGCTGACACCAAAGAATTGCTCACATTTTTTCCACTTTAATTTTTTGGCAGCCCTGAAGCAATCACAGTTTCTCCCACCATCTGGAATGATGGAAAAAAAAATTAAACTATTTCCAAAATCAAATAACAGCTATAGTCCTTAGGTGGTCCTTGTGGTTCTATGTTGGTTTCCATGGCAGTAATTGGTAAAGATCCTCTTGACTAGATCAGCAATCACACTCTCACATATAGACCTTAGGAATATAATTTCTCAATTGTAAGACTGATTATTCTGTTTGAATATTTCAAGATAGATCCAGCAGATTATAGTTAAGAGGAAAAAAAAAAAAAGGTGAAGTTCCAATTTTCCTTTTCTAGGCAAAAGATAGGGGAAAAACTGAAACAGGACACTTTCACCACTCATCTGAGACTAGGATGTTACTTTACTGAGGGCTAATGTGAAAGTTAGGGATTTGATACTTGAAAGTGGGATATTTTCATTCAGAAGATGAAATACAGAAGTTTTAACTTCTTACTGCTTCAAGTTATCTAGAGCGGCAGTATTTGACTGACCATGTTGACAGGATTTTGCTGAAGTACTAGGAAAAAAATTTATTGTTCATATAGATGGAGAAAAAAAAATATTCCACCTGGAATGTATGTAGCATTTAATAGCTAATGCTCTAGAAGGAGAAACAAAAATTTAATATTCCTACAAGAACCTTCTATTTTTCTAGAAGAAATGTGTAAGAGATTCTAAGTAAAATGACAATCATCTGAGGAAAGCTGGAGTACTGTAGTGTGATCGAAGGTTTTGTTCTACACTTTGCACGGCTGTGTTAAAACAGAGCAGTATTGCAAAATTGACTTGGCTTATCCTTTTCAGTGGTATTCACATTAAAAAAGGAACTGCACTGCAGGTTTTGTGCCAGACTATGGGTGGTTTAAACAACATGTATTTCTCATTCCTAAGTGACTGATACTATTTCCCGTTTTCTCTAAAAGATTGTGCAGCTCGCAGGTCGGTCCTAAGTATCAATATCAAAAATCGTGGATATTGTGCCACTTTCTATCTAGCTTTTTCTTTTAAAAAGAAACTAGAGAAAGAATTTAAATATTTATTCAAAGTTGGAACATAAGCATCTGAGCGCAAAAGGAGATCCAGTACCACAAGCAGGCAAACAGCTACCAAACCTCACTCAACTTATTTCTTCCTTTGTTGCTCATTGCCAGAGAGTGGTATCTGTATGCAAACAGATGTTTCTAATCAGCCTCATTCAGTCTCGTTTGCTACCTGTAATTTACAGTCTCTAATACCACACTCATTTCTATGCAAGTGTAACTCATGGAACAAGATTCCTGAATAACTGCCAGGGTACCTTCTTCTCCTTTTGCATTTTGGACAAAAGTACTGATAGCCCTCACTCCAGCTATAAAGCCACTTCCCCTGCAAGTGGTGAGCAAACCAATCAGATTTATTCAGAGCAAGAGAAACCACTAACTCCTGGTGTAGGCAAGTTGACTAACAGTGCTGCATTTTGCTGCAATTAGATAATCACATCAATTCATGCAGAAATGAGAAGGAGCTGTTTTGGCCAAACTCTGAATTTTGGGGAACATTTCTGTGCTGCTCCTTGAACACATAGATCTCACACAAGAGTTTCTTCAAGACTCAACAGGTAAAACTTCTTATGTGTACTATACATTTCACTACACATTTCAGTTTCTTCTTTAGCTACTATAATATTGCAGGAGGGTATCTGACTGACTTGTACGTGAGGAGAAAAAGCCCAGGTGTAAAAACAGTCTGGAGGGGTAAACAGAATGACACAATAAGATGAAAATGTCAAATAAATTTTTTTGATTGACATACTGAAATGGTGCCCCAATGGAAATTATGGCCAGCTGAAAAACATATCCTGGAGTAAAACCAGCCTGAAGCATCTATAAAAAAGAACTCTATCTTGTTGATAGAAGTTCAGATAATGGTGGACAATAACTCAGGCAGGACCAAATTAAAAAACAAATACCAAGGGGACTGTTGATCATCATTACTCTCTGAAGACAGTCTGCTCCTGCGTACCAAAAATTCCCACAAGGATGCCAACATCTAAAATTATCCATTTGTCTTAAAATTCAGTCCAACAGGTCTCATCTCTTGTACATTTAAGCCATACTCTTCCAAAAACCGTAATGCACAAGAAACAGTTCAAACTAGCAATACAGTCCTAAACAGGATTATCTTTTTTTTTTCCCAGGCTTTCTTCTTTTGAAAGAGAAGCATTTAAATAGGTGGTGACATTTGTGTTTTTAAGAGGCAGATAATGAAACAGCTTGCAAAAAATACCACTTTTTCTCTACTAGAAAGGCCTTATACAAGTAATGAGTGAAAACATTTGCAAACTACTCAATTTCCTAACAGCTCAGTTCTCTAACAAATGAATCCTGGGTCTGAAAGTATGTGTTCTCTAAGAGCTTGTTATTTCCAAAGTCTAAAATATACCTGATCTCCTTAACTTTTCTTGCTGGAAGAATAACCCTCTCAGTGATGTGGCCTACAGAGAAAAGGTGGAGTGAATCACTGAAAGACTCCTAACTGAAAGATACCTCCTAGAGTTGTTTCCCAGCTTCTTACAAGATCTGACTGTGGATTCAAATTTATGGTTCTGAGCTACTGGACAGAAGAACACAGGTCAGTTTAGCTAGCAGCAAACTGCCAGACAACCATTAGACACGTCCAACACAAGACCCCCAACACAAGAAAGAATTGGACCTGTTGGAATGAGTCCAGCAAAGGCACACAGATGATCAGAGGGATGGGGCACCTTCTCTATGAAGACAGGCTGAGAGGGCTGCATTTCTTAGGCCTGGAGAAGAGAAGTCTTCAGGGAGATCTTACAGAATTTTCCAGTACCTAAAAGTGCCCTATAAGAAAGCTGGAGAGGGACTTTTTACAGCATGTAGTGACCGGACAAAGGAGAATGGCTTCAAATTTAGAGAGAGCAAGTTTAGATTACATATAAGAAAGAAATTCTTTATTGTGAGGGTGGTGAGGCACTGGAACAGGTTGCCCAGAGATATTGTGGATGCCTCATTTCTGGAAGTGTTCAAGGCAAAATTGGATGAGGCTTTGAGAAACCTGGGAGGTGTTGCTGCCCATGCCAGGGTGTTGAAACTAGGCAATCTTTCAGGTATTTCCAGCCCAAACCATTCTATGACTCTATGAAATGCTGAGATTCCAGGGCATGATGAAAAAAAATCAGGTCCACTTTGGAAAAGCAGACACATTTCTGAGAAACAGGACATTCAGATCACAAGGGGTCCAAGAACTGATAGAAAAGCTGGAAGCCTGTGCACCATGCAGAATCAGTTATCAGTCCAGTGCTCAGGGCAGTCTGCATGATTTCCTGCAAAGTCTCCACTCCGTGTATGTGACAGCATCTGCTCCAGGGTTGTGAGCTGATACCAGTTCTGCCTGTGACACTGGACCTGCCCAGAGGTGTTTGTGACACGTATTTTGTTTATGCCTGGTTTTAAACCCATGGTTTCCAGGCTTTATTTGTCTCCTGTTTACGGAGCACAGTGCAGCTGCTGCCAGAAGAAGGCGTTTTGCATCTCCTCTTCTGTACAGCGAGATAGGAATGTTGTCTAGCAAGGTACTAAACCCCCAGGTTGGGCGCAAAAATATATCAAACCATTATTCTGTCAAGGCAGACACCAGCCATGGGAGTTAAAACTGCTAACTTTCAAGTTAGTACATTTGGCAGATGGCTTACTCAGGTCTATAATGTCAGTGTGGATACTGTAGATTTTGTATCTTTTTAAAAAGGGATCAGACTTTCAGTCATGTCTGGCTGACTGCTGTGCACGCATCTAATGTTATGATTAACATTAATAACAGCAGTGGGAATAAAAGAACAATGGCAATTAGTTCATATCATTAGCTACTCATTTTCACTTCTTTTGGTTTTAGAATCTCAGGTCGTAGAGAATAGTACTGTGCTGAACCTGCATTCTCACTGATCTAGAAGTGTTGTTGCATGCCTAGTTTTTGCAAGAATTTGTTGCAGTTTTCTCTTATGCTGAGACACTTCAGTGAAAATACTGCCATGTAGCTGTTGACAGAAATACTCTAATATACTAATGAAATTACCAACTGCTTAAAATTTGAGCCGAATATCTGATTTCCCACTGAATGCTCTTAGTAGAATAAACGTAGCTATTAATAAAGTGAAGAATTAATCTTGTAGTCAGTATTAGGCTTAGGTAGAATGACCAATAAGCTCCTCTCCTCTCTTTGCCACTTACTGTTGCATTCTGTGGTGCTACATCCAACACACAGATCAGTTTTGGAAACATCTTCTAAGAACTGATCTCTTGTCTAACACTGGCAGTTCACCACTCTTTGTTGCTTGAAGCAAACTTTCAGCTTACCAAGCACAGCTTGTAGAGAAGTTTGTGGTTTATTCCAGTCTTTGATTTGCTGATTGGTCGTGTTTATCATAAACCGCAAGGGGTTGTGAACTGCCATGCACTGAAGATCCTCCTTTCTGTTACCATAGCATCCAAATTAGGGTGGTTTTGAAAGCCTCCAGTAAGGTGTAATCCACAGTCTGAGGCATTTCTACTCTATTGCTGAAGAAAATGTAGCCATAAATGTTTAATGGGTTTAGGTAAAGTCTGAACACTGTAGAGGAAAGTATATAAGGGCTTTACATACTTCTATACATAGGTGTGTTCATGCTCAATAATATTTCTGATTCAGCCTCCCATTTAGTACCATTTCATTAATTGATCTCTGGACTCCAGTGTAAGGAAAGGCACAGCTCCACTAAAGGCACCCACAAGAGTTTTTTATACGTTGAAGGTCCACACAATGTTGTTCTGTAATCACCACCAAATATGAAAAAAAAAATATCAGAAGCAAGAAACAGAAGGAAACAGGGAAAAGGCAGAGAAATTGTACCAGCATAATCAACACTTATCCTTAGTAAGTAGTGTGTAGGTGATGGAGAGGAAATGCAAAACATTTTGCCCAACTTCCAGTGCCAGCTGAGCAGGTACATATAAATGTCAATATATTTCTCTGCCTCAAAGATATTCTCTGTTCATTGAAACTGTAAAAGTATCTCTGCTGATTTAGGCAATGCAAACGTTTTGTGTTGTGTAGTTAATATTTTTAACAAAAGAATGGAGGTTTTGTGTAACAGTAGTAAAAACTGACAAACATGCTGCCATAAGCTTTTTATTTAAAAAAGGTAGTGGGGTGGGGGAAACCACCATTCATGCCCAGAGTGGGTCCATCACATAAGATGAAAAGTTTAAGGGTTATGTGGAAAAAACTCATCTCATGCTGACAGACAAAGCTGAAATGTACTTCTGTACAGGGCCGAAGGAAAGGTCAGTGGTGGGCAGACCACACTTGTAATGGCAATTTACATGGGTAGATAGTGATAGGAGAAGGGAAAATGGTTTCAAGCTTTAAAAATAAATTTTTAAAAAAGGGGTGTGGGGGAAATTTAGATTAGATGGTACAAAGAAATTCTTTATTCAGAGGGTGGTGTGGTACTGGAACAGATTGCCCAGAAAAGTTGTGGATGCCCGATGCCAAGGCCAGGTTGGATGTGGCCTTGAACATCCTAATCTAATGGGTGACATTGCTGCCCATGGTGGACAGAGTTGGAACTAGATGATCTTAAGGTCCCTTCCAACCCACACCATTCTACAATTCCATGATAATGCTGAGTCTGGCAAAGACCAGTTTCCAAATTTTAGCACTGTTCGTTTTTGCAGGATTTTGTCATTAATAGTCTAATCATGCCTTGAATTTTCAATCTGTTTAAAGGCATTAAATTTTTAATTAACATTATTAATTGCATTCGTTATAGTTCCTTAAAGCATGATTTCTGAAGATGGTAAATATTTAACTGCATTTTGCTGAATGGGTGTTCTGTATAGATTTATAAAATACTGAAAACTAATAGATAACCATGGAAAGAAGTAGTAGAAAGACATTTTTTTTTTTACTTTGGAAATGCCATTTTCACAAAATATTGTGGGATTCCTGAAGGTCATAATTTTAATGCTGTGCATTCATCTAGCCAGTGTGAACTCCTGCTTGGCACAATGACTGCTCAAATCTCAGCTTGGCACATGAGTGCCATTGAAGATCTGGACCTTAACGTCTCCGAACATCTTTGATGCCTGAGTCGTGCAGGCATTTAAGCATTTCCAGCTAAATCTTTTACTTTTGAGAGAGGTAGGCAGACCCATAAAGCTCCCTCTTGGCGAACCCTGAGTAGGTAATACCACTAGGTTTATGAGGCTACTTGTGGAATTATTTCTTTAGCACTCACACTGAGCCGCAAGGCTCAACAGATCATTGAGCTGCAAGTGCTAGATTTCAGGGGTCCTTTGCACACGTGAAGGAATTGAACTAGTAAGACTGATGAAGAAAATATGAAGAGCTTGTGCCATTGTTCACCATGAGAAGCAAGAGAAGATGCTGCTTTATGGTCTGGACCTGTGTTTTTACCTTTCCTTGTGTTTTTACCAAGGAAAACAGCTTTTGAAGTTGTTTGAAGAATCTGGAACCAGTGGTTTGCCAGAATGTCACTGTGTCTGCAGTGTGTCTGCACAAGTGTCTGCAGACAACAGTCACAGTTTCTGCTCAGAAGTTACAGAGCTGCATGAAAAGTTAAAATGAGCAACATCAGAAAAAAAGCATATATCCATGTCTTATGGCTCTTCTGCTTAGTTTGAAAGCTCTCCACCTGAGATACCATGGCAGTTAGCCTACTGTTGGCAGATTGTGACGGGCTGACCCTGGCAGGCAGCCAAACCCGACATAACCACTCCCATCCAGTGGGATGGGGAAGACAATCAGAAAGCTTAAAGGCAGAAAAATCATGTGTTGTGATAAAAACAGTTTAATAGGTAAAGCAAAATATGCATAGGCAAGCAAAGAAAACCAAAGTATCCATTCACGGCTTCTCATTAGCAGGCTCCAGGAAAACAGGGCTCTATCTTGCGTGTTTCATCTATAACCATCACCAACGTACAAAACAAAAATTAAAATTTCCTTAATAAATCTTTTCCAGCTATCTGGACTTCTTTATTCCTCTAATGTTTAACCAACTAAAATGCAGTCCTGCTTCTGATGTTTGGAAGAATATTAAACTTGTCATGTGAGGAGAGTTGTCCAATGACTTCCATTTTCTCATTAGTAAATCAGAATGTGATCTTGCTTGGCCTGAGTGGAGGACAGGAGAAGGAGGGGGAGTAAGCAGCTTTCACTGCGTTAATCAGCCCACATCTTCAAAATGAAGACTGTAATAGCAGTCCCTCACACAGTTGATGTTCTTCTATGTGCTGAAAGCATGAAGAATGTTAGAGTTCTTAGCGTTAAGCTATAGACAGCAGTGTAGATTTGGAATCTGCATTTTGAAGAGAGCAGCACTCATCTGCTTGGGCCATTTTTAGTGATGAGCTAAGAAGCAGCAATAAGCAGAGCGGGATTTGTGTCCCACTTAGCAGTGATCATGACTGCTTATTGGCAAAAGTGTTTTTGGATTTCTTTTTTTTTTTCAAAAAAAAAAGGAGGAGGACTGACATCTGATTTACAGAAGAGTTTTCAGAGATTATGATGTTTCTACATATCTTGACTTTGTTTCATCCTTTTATGCCTCTGGATGTATTTGTGTACACATGTACGTGTCAGTGCATATGTATGTTCCTATATCCATGCCTGACACAGTGATTCTGGACTCTCTTTTGATACCTTATTGACCACTGAAACAGGAAATTGACCCTTGGAGACCCTGGAAGATATGTATTCTTATTGATACACAAGTGAAAGCTGATGCTTGGGAGTATTTGTTCCTCACTGTCTGGATATATTTTGTGTTCTGTCACAAAACCCTCTCAGAAACTTGCATGCTCCCAATTCTGCTACATGCAGACTTATGATCTGTCTGCTGTTAGGATAACACCTTGCCCTGCACTATCAGTCACTCTAGGCTGGTGCAAATCAAATGCCAGCAAACAAACATCTTCTCACAAACATCCGAGGGGTGTGAGCTGTTCAATCTGTTTCAGCACTAGCCGCTATTGTATTATGTTAGTCATAAGCCATGCTGATAAAGTCACAAATGACATTTTGTTTTAGGTGTTAATCAAAGAGTTGCGGTGCTCCAGTGTGTCCCTTTCATCTGGTTAGCTGGGTGGCTTTAAAAGGGCTCAGTGGAAGAGCAGACCAATAACATGCTAACAGTAATAAAAAGGCATTGGTTTGGCCAAACTCATCCAGAAAATCTACTATCCTGAGATATGGCAGGGTTGTACTGACCAGGAGGGAAAGGCATCTCAGTCAAGGAGATATTAAAATATCTCAAGCATGTCAACCAGTGAGGGAGCCTCCTTTTAGAGCCTTGTCCTGCCTCCTTCAACCAAGCCATAAGCAGCACCTTGCTCTGGAGATGATTTAACAGAAGAAATAGGGCTGTCCACAGAGAGACCCATTAAGAAATTGGGTAAGACACATCACACTTAAACTATTGCACACTTCACTGCTCAACTGTCTCCACATGTTGTCTGAATACACCTGAGGGGTCTTTCTGTCTCATACATCTGAAAGTAATAGCAGACAATAAATTCTACCACCCCACAGAACTATGGTTGCAACCTCATGGTTGCATATGTACAACACTTCCATTACCTTCGTCTTTAACCAGCCTGTCTGGGGACACGTGGATGATTTGCCCTGATCAAACCAAAAGAGGTTTTTGTCATGAAGGAAAAATTCAAATGGCAACTGCTCAGCAATGGCAATTTGTGACGGAGGAATTACCTGGTGTAGTTCACAAGAAGACTTAACTGCAGAACTGGTTAAACTGACTGGAAGCGGGAATGCCAAAAACAGATCAGCCACCATGTAAAGGAGTGAAGATTCCCTTGCTGATGAGAAAAGAAATGCTCCAGTGTGATCTTGCAGGATCATGTAATTCAAATGGTCAGGGGCCACTTTGGTAGATAGAACAGGCGCTGGGGAATTAACCCAATGCTGGGCTGAGGTGCTCCATGCCAACCATCACATGGTGGCTGCAGGTGCAAATGTACATTCAGATTCAGCTCATGCTGAATCTTTGGATGACTTGGAGAACCATCAGTGACAGCAGGACTGTGTCCAAGGCCCTTCCCATCAGATCTCTTTATACTTAAATAATAACACATGTTTAATTCACCCCAGGGAGTACAATGAACAGTCATTACCTGTGTATTCCTAAGCAATATAAAGTCTTACTTGCCTAAACACAACAAGGATCAATTACCATCTTCTTTGCTCATGTGTCAGCCAACATCTTACCACAAAGTCTTCTTTTAGTTTCTTCCTTTGTATTCCTTGACAAAGAGACTCTGGAATTGCCTGGAGTTTTTTCCTTCTGCATCCACAAGGAGGTTTGTTTTTCCATACACTCAGTCTGGATGGAAAATGGTTATACAGACTGTCTATATGGACATCCACATGTGCTCATGCACACACGCAAACACCCCTTCCCCCCATTATAGCCATTCACCAAACACCAGCAGGAGCCTTAGTCTGAACCTATATCAACCCACTAAAATGGATTGGCTTAGAGAATCTCACACTAATTCCAGAAGGTGGTGAGGTCATCTTAACTCCACCAAGATTTCAAAAGTTTTTGAAGGCTTAAGTACAAATGCCTCTGACTCTGTCTCAGTCCTCAGTCAACTTCCTAGTAGATGCATATATAAATATATGTGTACATACATATATATATGTATGTATGTCTGTATATATATGTATGTATATGCATGTATTAGTGACAATATCTGAATTTGATAATTTTCTAGTCAGTATTTTCTGGTTTGTAAATAACAAAGCCTTCAAAGACTAGTAGACAAAACAAGCAATGTCAATCTTTGCCACCTCATCCTAGAGTCGCTTCTCTGTATGCATGGACATTCACCTGGAAATGCTAATTCACTTGTTGGGGAAATGCTAATTCACTTGTTGGGGTCTAAGTGGGGAAAAGAAGGAAACTCAGTACAGGTTCTCCATTAACAGAGACAGATGTTCTGCTGCTCTGTTGGCAGAATCCTTTCTTTTCACTGAAGTGATGCAGCATGTGAAAGCAAAAACAAAAAAAAGCACGTGCATCAATGAAATATGTAGCTCTGTCAAGCGAGGAGATAAGTGTCACAGTGTAATTAGTCCCTCTGTAGGTGCGTTTTCTGGTTTTGGTGGATGAATGGGTAATTTCTCTACTACTTGCTAAATATGCCTAAGAGTGAAACGCAGCCTCCAGAGGCACTGAGTCAGAGCCTGTCAATTCTGAATGTAGACACCTTGTAAATTCTCTTTGTGCCTCAGACCCACACAGCCACTAATGATGGTTTCTGTCATTCAAACCTGTTTTTTAAATTTCTGGTTTTATTTCTTCAGGAAACTTCGGCCTGGGATAAGAGAAATTACTTCAGTGTGTATTTGATGGGAATGTACACACAAACCCTGTGAAACATTAAACAAGGCAGACAATAAATTCTGTCACCTAAACAAAAACACCAGTTCTAATGTTCTGTCAAAGCTCTAGCTCAAGGTGTGTTACTCTAGCCTGTCCTCTTCTCACTCTATAACTAAACTCCATTCACTATGACCGATAATCCCTCTGTTCTGAATCAAATGGCTGCTTGTTCCTTTCCTGGACCTTTCTATTCTTTAGAGAAGGTACAATGATATTTAAAAGCATTTTGTGGAAAAAAAAAATTTAAAATTGAAATTTGGCCGTGGTTCAAGACTGCATACTGATTATTTCTTTTAGCCAGGCTCTGGAGCCCTGTCAGTGAATAAGCAAACATAAACCTAGCTTTCAAGTAGTCCTTGCAGGTCTCCTGTTGATTATACATGCATTTCTTATACCCTATGATGCAATATCTGGAAGGACATAGTATTCTCAGTGTCAGGCAATCATTTAACAATCAATGCATTAAATGTGAGATATTTACAACATGGAGAGAAAAGCAACAAGCAAATGTATCAGCATAAGAATAAAAAAGCTAATAAAATAGAACACAATAATACAATGGTCATAGGATGTAATATAAGATGCAATATACCAGATGCAGATGGTGTGAATCCCATAAAAATAGCACACCAATCATGTCCAGTAGTTTGTTGAATTTCTGTTGCGATTCGAAAACTTCCAGCAGGTATCATGGTTGCTTGCAACAGTCACGTGTTTTTGTTACATAATAGCCTTTTCATGTCTGGTTTTTAAGGTTTCCAGTTCTTCCATTTGAGAGTATGCTGTGATCCATATTGGTCCTAAGGGTACAGGCCAAGTTGAAGTCCAGAATTCTGCTGGCACTGCTGTGAGATTTTTGATATTTGCACCTCATGGTTGAAGTTACTGCAGCGTTTACCAGTGTCTGTGGGTTTACGTGATAGAACACAGATTTCTCCCAATGCAAGGGTTCCCACTGCCTGATACATGAAGCTTCCTATCTTTTGAGATGTTGTCAACATTGTCTCCAGTTATAACACCTCATTGTGTATTCATAAAGTTCCAGGGAATGCTTAGTATAGTTTCTAGATAGTTACTTTCTGTAGTATGCAGGTTGAATGACAGCTTTCACTCGTTCATTTATCAGTTCCTAGTGGAGGAGAAAGAAGACTTAAGTCTTGGATTGTATCCAAGCCTCAGTAATAACTAGTTTCATTCTCACAGTATCCACAGTCTCCCTTATTCCTTTCCCTTGAAAGTCCAGCAAAGTGACTCAGTGTTTTTTGAGTGATAGGTGTTGAATCCTCTCCTGATTTCCTGGATACCACATAAGGTATTTAAAGTATACTGCTGGTGTTGTTCAGTACATGCATCTTATTCATTAAGAATAATAACTATATCACTTTTCCTGGGAACAGCTGCAGTGGGTGGTTCAGGGACACTGTTCAAGGCTCTGTAATCTACTGTCAGCTGCCATGTGTCATGACATTTTTTTTACTGGCAGCTACACAGGGAGAATGAGACTTGATAACAATTCCCCACTCCTCTAGTCCTTTTATCAATTCATTATAATATTCATTATATCAGTTCTTCTATCAATATCAATGCAAAATCATATAAATTCAATTATCTAATTCTTTCATCAATCCACAGGATGGATAGTATTAGAAGGTAACTTGTAATGCAAAGTATCAACTAGATTGCTATGGGATAAAGGAGCAGCTGTTTGCAACAGATTGACAGCCAGGGATGTATTTGCATGAGGTAAACTGTGGGCCAGAGGCTGTGGTGCACCTTTTCCCACTTTCCCCATGAGACCACCCATGACTGTCCCTTCAATACATGCTAGCCAAAATCTGAGCAGGAGCTGAGTGAACACAGTCCAGCAGTCTAACTGCCTAAAGGTTAGCTTTTACATCTGCACTTCAACACTGCACTAGCAGTCTACCTTTCTTCAGTTTGATGTTCCGCTCAGTCTGGCTACACTCTGCTACCATTACTCAGTAGCTATGACAATCATGGAACTTTATATGGGGTTTAGACATTAGCCACCATGTATAATAGTCATTTGAAAAAACTGGCCCATATTTCTGCTACTACTTGTTCAGAAACAGAGGGATGCATGCACAGTGTTTTACAGTGTGGGATAAAGCTGCAATATCTACTACAAACAACACCATACTCTCCATTGTAACACGGAAGAGCTTCACGACATCCGTCTTTGATGTGCATTTTAATATAACTGAAGACTAGAGTACAAGAAATTCAGAATGACTGAAGTTGTTTTACCTGGGTTTCTTGTGAGAAACCTGTGCCACCACAGGGCAAAAATCTTGTAATCTACATAGAGCCTGGCTATCAGGCTTAATCCAGAGCAGCAACTGAAAGGCTGAGAAACATCCTGCCAGTGATAAAGTAAAATGCATGATGAAAGCACCTATCCTTTTGCCTGCACTGTGTCTTCCACATTGTATTTCTCATACTCATTTGAACTGCATTTTTTTTCTGTACGAATCAAAACTTATGGGAGAAGAGTTACTCTAACTGAAGAAGGGTTAATTTAGATTAGGTACAAGGGGCTTGAGAGATGTGGGAAGAAGGTTAACCACTGAAAACTGAGGCAAAAAAATGTTGAGTGCCTCAGCATTTTCTGTATCAGACCACTTATCCTGTCTTATTTATTGCGGACTTACATTTTCTTTGGTCTCCTTTTCTGACCACATACCTGCAGAAGTCCTTCTTATTATTCTTATTGTTGTGGTAAAGTTTCTCCTCTGGTTGGGCTGTCTATCACCTGGATTAAGACCTCAGTGCACTCCAGGAGTCTCCTGGCCTGCTT
>VZRS01008985.1:0-79383 GCA_013398055.1 Ifrita kowaldi
AGATTTTGGCCAAACTGGCACACGTGGCATGGTTTACACATGCTGTTTTGTGGGGCTGTATTTGCTATACCCCAAAAATATTTGTTGTTTTGGGGTTTTTTTGGTTACTAGAAGCTTTCTGTGCTTTGGAATCCACTCTGTAGTGACCTGCTTCTTCAAAAGGATAACTTTTTGCTGTTAGTTCATTTAAGCCAAAATTCTTGACACATGTGCAAATAACCTATGAAATTTCCCAATGCAGCTGTGAAATAGGATTAAACTGTTCTTGTCCTTAACAGGCTGGGGAAGTTAGTCAGGGGAGTCTAGACTGACAGGCAGGAGTTCACTAACAACACTAAAGTATTGATATTGCACTACTGTTTTATTTTTAATTTGGAATTTTATTCCTTGAAACCTCTTGTTTGAGGCTTCCAAAAATTTACCTAGGAGCAGTTATGCATGAAATACTGGTAGTCAGTGAATGGAGAACTTGAACTTCAGCACAGCGAAAACAGACATTTTGGTGTATCCCCTAAACAACAACTTTGCCAGCTGTGTATGAGGATTACATGCTGATATGTGTGTGAACATAAATCTTTTGATCAAATACTACCTAGTATTGTGGTAATTCTTTCTTCATTGTGATGCAGAGTGATGTTCTCCTTGTTCTGTGTTAAGAACATGTTTGTAACACAGCCTAATCTTTGTGACAGTTTTGTGAAAAATAAGTGAAAGCAGCGGCTCAGCCCCATAGTTATTTAAATGGAAATAGCAGATGTAGCAAATAGAAGTAGCAAAATAGAAGTTTGTGGGTATTGGTGTTCACAGATTTCATGGCATATACACAAAGGCAGAATAATTTTCTGTGAATTTTGAAAGTTCCTCCTGTAGATGAAAGGGGCCTTTTCCTTGCTGTCTGTATTCCACAGCTGCTTGTGAGTATTGGACAGTTCATTTGCAAAGAAATAATCAGCAAATAACTCTATACAGTGTCCTGCAGTATTGGAAGGGGGTTTTTTGCAGCAACACTGCTCTGTGGGCTGCCTGCAGTGAATCTTGGCCAGTCTTAGAAAAAACCCTTGTAAAAAGGTTTGTTTTCAGCCATACCATGTTGTGAACTAATAACAAAACCGGTCCTTGGCATGGCTATGAGGAGAGTGGCAGCAGGAAGGACGGGAGAGGAGGTGTGTGGAGGTGGCAGCTGCTGAATTCCCTGCAGCTCTCCAGGTGTACTGGCACAAAGGAGACCCTTCACTGGGAGTCTGCACCGTGGCTTCTGCGCAAGAGCCTCCTTCCTTGGCCTCCCAGGCATGATCCAGTTGCTTTTGGGTGATGTGCAAACATCAGAACAGTGGGGAGAAGCCGAGTGAAGTTCAGGCAGGAGGGGCGGGAGCTGCTTCATAGTAGAGTGTCTAGAAGAGAAGAGCAGAAGTGGGGTGGGAAGGATGGAAGAGGAAAAGGGGGAACAGTTTCTGTGGTATCTTTTGCCTTTAAGACAGTGAAGGATGCCATGGTGCTTCCCATTTAGGTGACTATGTTAGGCCATAATTCACTTGGCTGTTTGTATGGGTTTTCCACTGATACCAATGGAAGATCCCTGGTAGGTCTTGAGTAGTCCTTAAAGAACCCTGTGTCAAATTCAGATAATCTAGCCATTGAATTTGACATCTTCATCAGGGTGTTACCCATGGGTTCATCTTGTCCCATTGTCCTTAGGAGAAAGCTGTCATTGGGGTTTATTCTGGAGTAGCATCAATTTCTTGATTACTAAAGGCAGATCTCAGAAAGAGAGTTCCTGAATCTGTGTGGCATGTGACCTTCAGAGGAGGAAGAGGCAGCTGCTTACGACTGTCCCTTAGTTGACTACTTCTGGAATTACTTGTGTTCTGCAGTCATATGCACTGAATGCGTTAGAAGTGCTCCTCACTGGTGATCTTGTTCAGAGCTATGACATAATGTTGCTGTAAGCCGTAGTTATTAGTATATTTTTATTTGTAAATGCATTGTTCTTT
This sequence comes from Ifrita kowaldi, assembly GCA_013398055.1. NCBI lineage: Eukaryota > Metazoa > Chordata > Aves > Passeriformes > Cinclosomatidae > Ifrita > Ifrita kowaldi. The sequence continues at coordinate 1,992 of VZRS01008985.1, forward strand.
TGCATTGTCTAGTTCTGAAGCCTTCATGCTGATATAAAAATGACTGTTTATTAATAAAATATTTATAATTTGGTTGGTAGAAGATGCAGAAAGAGACAGACTTACTGTTCCATGGAAATTACAATTTTCCTGTAAATGGATGCTATTGTTGGACAGAAAAAAGAGCGTATCTTAGATAACAAAGTTTTAATTGCTTGTTCCCATTACCCCAGTTGCATATCTTGTCCTGAATGATCTCACATTTACACATCTGGGCTGTGGAATGTTGGGGGCTTTTAATGTTTCTTCTAAATTTTTATTTATTTATTTATTTAATCTCTTACATTTAAACCAGGGAAAGATTTTATTTAAAATTTTCACCATGCATACTTAAATGGATGAGGAAGTGAATATGTTCCTCTCTTGAGATTCACGCTGACTGTGTGTCTTTGCTCCTGGGTTTCAGTTAGTGATGTGGCCAACATCCCCAGTCCTTATGGCATGGGGGAGTTCACCAGCATCGATGCAGAGCTGTCAGACAGAAGGTGGGGCAGTGAGCTGTGGCTGGTCTCCCTAACGCAGGACGCCTGCCCATTGCCTGCTCCCTCCTCCTTTCAGGTGCATTGTGCAGATCATGACAACGACGGCTCACATGACTTGATAGGCACTTTGGAAACGACCCTGGCACAGATGCAGACAGCTGGTGACGGCTCTCTGGTAAGCTTCCTCAGCCCCTGCTAACTTAGTCCAGAATTCAGGCTTTCAAACCCCGTTTTACTATTGACCTCAGACATACACTTTTAGTTGTTGCCTCCAAACATGCATATTTTTGTCTGTGTTTTTGTATTACTAAGCCAACATTTGGAAAGAATAAGAACTGGTGTGGGAATTATATTTCTTTGTTTTCTTTGGGTTCTGTTACCATTCTTATTTCTAAAAATATCCTTGAGCCTGTTTTCTGCTGGCCCTGTTGTCTGCTGAGCTACTTTTCCCAGCAGTTCAGCTTGCTTTGGCCTCTGCTAAGTCAAGTGAAAATAAAGTGCTTGTTGGTGCTGTAACAGATGAGTCCAGAAGCACAGCTTGTCTCAGATAATGTTTGTGCTGGAGCTGGTCAGCCTCCTGAGCACTCTGGTCACCTTGCCAGCTTACAGAGAGCAGCAGTCCTTCTAAGGGGCACTTGTCTTGGTCATCTAGTCTAGAATAAGTTGAGTCACATGCTGGTGGTGCTGGTTTTGGTTTGTTGTCTGCGGTGAAAACCTGACATCTCATTCTCCTGGAGACGACCCACCTGAATTGACGCAGATGTATTTGCACACAGGATGTAGCCCAGGACTACTCCGGTTGCCAGCCAGTTTGATTGGTCATAATCCAAAAGTGGGTGGAAAGTTCTTGCCTTTTTTCCAGCCCTTGTGAGTTCAGAACCTTGTGAATGCAAGTGAATCCAAACAGGGAGATACTGCCACTGGGAGCCCATGGCTTAGGCTTTTTTGGCCTCCCCACCCTGAGATTTTTGCTTCCTCTGCCCAGTGCTGCTGGCAAAAGCACCCCATTTAGCTTGTCAGACAGCAGCCAAAGTAGTTGCAGACCTTTTAAAATTAAATTTCTTAATTCTGTTGGGTATTTCGGTAACTCTGAAATTGTGGGATGTGTGACACTGTTTGTTTCAATAATTTGCTCTCCTGTAAAGGCAGATATTTTTGGAATTTGCTTCTTCTGTGCTTGCTTTCTGTAGGTGGAATATGAATGCATTCATCCTGAGAAAAAACAAAAGAAAAAGAACTACAAAAACTCTGGCATTATTAGGATAAAGTCCTGCAAGGTAGGAAGATTTTTGTTGTTTTTTTTTTCTTTTTTTATTTTCTGATTGTAGTGAAATGAGTAGGTGTAACACTGTCTGTCTGTTCCTCTAGATTGAGACAGAATATTCATTTCTGGACTATGTGATGGGAGGCTGCCAGATTAACTTTACGGTGAGTTGTTCCCCGCTGCTTGTATTGGTAGATGACAGGACAAAAGCAGTGAGGTTGTGTTTAGTTCTTTTATTGGCAGCATGAGTGACTGCAAATGCAGTGTGAATTTGCGGTGATGAAGTCTGCAAAACCCAAATAATACTGTGTTTTTACTTTTTGCGATCAAGTAGCACTTTAATGGACCTAGGGCTTCTCAAACTTCTTTTGAGAAATTGATTCAGTCTGTCAGTGGAAAGGATTGCTACGACTTGGAAATACCTGTACCTGGGTGGGAAAAGGGGTGCAGGCATGTGTGCCTGTCCCTGTGTAGGGCTGCCGTATGCCTGGGAGGAAAGGAACTATGTGGGCCTGAGCTAACCCCCTGTTTCTGGATATAGTTAGTTCTTCTAATTTGTTTGTGCTGACATATCAGTGACTTGCTGCCATCACGTTGCCTGATCAGGTGGGTGTAGACTTCACTGCCTCCAATGGAGATCCCAAATCACCAGATTCTCTTCACTACATCAGCCCAGATGGGATAAATGAGTACCTGATTGCCATCTGGAGTGTGGGAAGTGTAGTCCAGGATTATGACACGTATGTAATGATCTTGACTGATCTAGTCACCATGTCAAAAATGTGTCCCAGCTTGTTCTAGCTCTGCACTGTCCTAATGATTGAGGGGCTGCTTTTCCTTGGGAGATCCCTTTAGGAGCTGCTACTGTTTCCTCTTGCTTCTGTCAGTGCTAGAGTGGCAGCCTTCACAATCTGGCATATTTGCTTGGCTTGTCCCTTCTGAGTCCCTTGGTGCTTCAGCGGGGCACTGATCCCTTGTTGCAGATGATGCATTGCAAACATGAGTGTCCTATTTGATTCAATGGGAATGGGAACATGTTTGTCTGCTTTGTCCTGTAGCCAGGCTGGGGTTGGCCTGACTTTTCTCCTGCTACTTTGAAATCTCCTGAGAGTCCTGTGGGGTGCTGCACTGAAAGAAATTATTTCACTCTCAAGCTCAAGCCTGAAACCATTGGATACCTGGTGCTAGGCCATGGGCAGCTAGATGATGTACCAATTCCTTATGGCAGGAATTCTGCCTTGATCTCCAGTCACTTTTGGTGAATAAAACAGAAGAGTGAGTTGTTAAAGAATTGCTCTTTCTCATTTTTTGTTGTTGTTCTTTCTTTCCAGGGACAAGCTGTTTCCTGCGTTTGGGTTTGGTGCTCAGGTTCCTCCTAGCTGGCAGGTAGGGCCTTCACAATGCTGGGCCCTTGCTCTGTCTGTATCTGCATTCCCTAACTGTTTGTAATGTCCCATTTCCCAAGGTATCTCATGAGTTTGCTTTGAACTTCAACCCCAGCAACCCTTATTGCCAAGGTGAGGACACCTCCTTATTAATAATGTCACTGAGAGGGGGAGATGTTTGAAGTGCTGTGTTTGTTTCATAACTGGTGAAAATCAAATGCAGCACCAAGACATGGGGCAAACATAGATTTACTCTCACCTTGATGCTGACAAAAGCAGATGTGTGTTGATGCAGATTTCTGTGCAAGCTCCAGTGAAGGGGTCTAGATTTAATTGATTGTCGATCTGTACTAAAATTTTTGTTGCTTCAACTTGGTTACTTCTGCTGGGTTGCAGGTGGCAGTGGATTCAGCTCAGCCCTGTGCCTGTGCTTAATAAGATTCCAGAGCCACCATCTGCTGAGACTGTTAGAAACCAGGGTTACTTCACCAGCAATGGGATATATGTGGACATGTTTGACTCTTCTCTGAAGATTTGTCTTAAAAGCTTGCTTTTTTTCGTAGCCATCCTCTGCAGTGGAGGTACTTTCAGGTTATATTGGCTTTGCATGGCAAGGTTTTGGTAGTGGGGGCTACAGGGGTGGCTTCTCTGACAAGCTGCTAGAGGCTTCCCCTGTGTCTAATGGAGCTGATGCCAGCCAGCTCCAAAGCACACTCATCACTGGCAAAGGCCAAGCCCATCAGTGATGGTGGGATAACAGATTGAAGAAGGGGGAGAAAACCCCTGTGTGGCAGCAATCAGAGGGAAGGAGTGAGAATATGTGAGAGGAGCAATACTGGAGACACCAAGGTTGGTAAAGAAGAAGGAGGAGGAAGTGTCTCAGGCACTCAAGCAGAGATTCCTCTGCAGCCTGTGGTGAAGGCCAAAGTGAGACAGCTGTGCCCCTGCAGCCCATGGAGGTCCATGGGGGAGCAAATACCCACCACCAGCCCATGGATGCCCCACCCTGGAGCAGTCTGTTCCTGAGGGAGTGCATCTTGTGGGAGGGACCTACGCAGGCAATTCATGAAGATCTGCAGCTTGTGGGAAGGACTCCTGTGGGAGAATTTTATTGAGGATTGTCTCCTGTGGGATTGATCCCATGCTGTGGCAGGGGACGAGTGAGGAGAGACTTTCCTCTAAGTGAGGAAGGAGTGGCAGAGATGACGTGAACTGACCACAGCCCCTATTCGTTGTGCCACTGAGGGGAGAGAGAATTTGGGAGTGAAGCTGAGCCTGAGAAGAGGGGAGGTGAGGGGAAGATGCTTTTAAGATTTAGTTTTTACTTTTCTTCCTCCTATTCTGATTTGATTGGCAACAAATTCTACTGATTTCCCCATGTCAAATCTGTTTTGCTGATGACAGTGGATGCTGAGCAATCTCCCTGTCCTTACCTTGACCCATGAGCCTTGCTGTATTTTCTCTCCCCTGTCCAGCTGAAGAGTGGGGTGATAAATGGCTTCGGTGGGCACCTCATATACAGCCAGGGTCACCCCACCACACTGCTGTATTTAAGGGCTACTCCCAATGCAAGATTATGACCTTTAAGGACTGAGATCTCTCTCAGCATGCTGTCACACAGAATTGTTCTTGAACAAGCATTTTTCACTTAGTTTTTGTCTCTGGTCTTAGGCCAACAAAAAGTGGAATTAGAGATTCAGTGCTAAAATCCAAGTATTTCTTCTCAGTTCAGCATTGTCTGCCTCACTGGGATCTGGGTATGTGGTCTTTTAGGGTCCTTGTACAGCAATTTCGAGTGGTACTATGCTAAAACTTGATGGTGGACAATGTAAACAGCAGTGGCAAATGAAGCTACATTGATACAAGCTAGGGATGCCAATTTAGATGGATCCACAGAAGAATATGTACCATTTAAAATAGGACTTCAAAAAATTTTTGTTTAGTTAACCTGAGAAAAGCTTTTTGCATTAAGAAAACCCCTTAGATAGTGCTATTTCTGTTACAGAAATGGTTGAATCTTCAATCAGGATTTGTTGCCTAAATTTTGCACATGGAAAATGAAAAGTTAGTGTTGCTAAGAGCTTCTGACCTTCTCTAATTAGAACATAACCAATTAAACAAGATAAATTGACAAAATAGAAAGGGCAAAGTAAACAGTCTTCATCATATCTTTGCTAGATTATTTCTCCTGCAACTTTATAGAATCACAGAATGGTTTGAATTGGAAAGGACATTAAAGATCATCTAGTTTCAACCCCCTGCCATGGGCAGGGAGACCTTTCACTAGGCCAGGTTGCTCAGAGTTCCATCCAGCCTGGCCTTGAGCACTTCCAAGAAAGGCGCAGCCATAACTGCTCTGGACAAACCCATTGCAGTGCCTCACCACCCTCAGAGCAAAGAATTTCCTCCTAATATCTAATCTAAACCTACTCTAGTTTGAATCGATTCCTCTTTGTCCTGTCACTACATGCTCTTGTAAAAAGTCCTTCTCCATTTTTCTTGTAAGCCCCCTTTAGGAACTGGAAGGCTGCAGTTACGTCACCCCTAAATCTCCTCTTTTCCAGGCTGAACGAACCAAATTCTCTCAGCCTTTCCTCGTAAGAGAGGTGCTCCATGCCTCTGATCAACTTGGTGGCCTCCTCTGGACTGGCTCTAACAGGTCCATGTCTGTCTGGTGCTGAGGATTCCAGAGCTGGATGCAGCACTGAAGGTGGGGCCTCACCTGAGGGGAGTAGAGGGGCAGAATCCCCTTCCTTGACCTGCTGCCCACACTTCTTTTGATGCAGCCCAGGGCGTGGCCCAGCGCACACAGCCGGGTGTGTGCAGCCTCTCATCCACCAGCACCCCCAAAATCCTTCTCAGCAGGGCTGCTCTCGATCTGTTCCTGCCCCAGTCTGGATCGATACCGGGCCTGATACCCAACCCAGGTGCAGCACCAGCATCTGGCCTTGTTAAACCTCATGAGATTGCCGTGGGCCAGTTCTCAAGCTTGTCCAGGGCCCTCTGGATAGCCCTGTTCTTCAGGTGTGTCATCTGCAAACCTGCTGAGGGTACACTTGTTCCCTTCATGTATTAATGANCCACAGCCCCTATTCGTTGTGCCACTGAGGGGAGAGAGAATTTGGGAGTGAAGTTGAGCCTGAGAAGAGGGGAGGTGAGGGGAAGATGCTTTTAAGATTTAGTTTTTACTTTTCTTCCTCCTATTCTGATTTGATTGGCAACAAATTCTACTGATTTCCCCATGTCAAATCTGTTTTGCTGATGACAGTGGATGCTGAGCAATCTCCCTGTCCTTACCTTGACCCATGAGCCTTGCTGTATTTTCTCTCCCCTGTCCAGCTGAAGAGTGGGGTGATAAATGGCTTCGGTGGGCACCTCATATACAGCCAGGGTCACCCCACCACACTGCTGTATTTAAGGGCTACTCCCAATGCAAGATTATGACCTTTAAGGACTGAGATCTCTCTCAGCATGCTGTCACACAGAATTGTTCTTGAACAAGCATTTTTCACTTAGTTTTTGTCTCTGGTCTTAGGCCAACAAAAAGTGGAATTAGAGATTCAGTGCTAAAATCCAAGTATTTCTTCTCAGTTCAGCATTGTCTGCCTCACTGGGATCTGGGTATGTGGTCTTTTAGGGTCCTTGTACAGCAATTTCGAGTGGTACTATGCTAAAACTTGATGGTGGACAATGTAAACAGCAGTGGCAAATGAAGCTACATTGATACAAGCTAGGGATGCCAATTTAGATGGATCCACAGAAGAATATGTACCATTTAAAATAGGACTTCAAAAAATTTTTGTTTAGTTAACCTGAGAAAAGCTTTTTGCATTAAGAAAACCCCTTAGATAGTGCTATTTCTGTTACAGAAATGGTTGAATCTTCAATCAGGATTTGTTGCCTAAATTTTGCACATGGAAAATGAAAAGTTAGTGTTGCTAAGAGCTTCTGACCTTCTCTAATTAGAACATAACCAATTAAACAAGATAAATTGACAAAATAGAAAGGGCAAAGTAAACAGTCTTCATCATATCTTTGCTAGATTATTTCTCCTGCAACTTTATAGAATCACAGAATGGTTTGAATTGGAAAGGACATTAAAGATCATCTAGTTTCAACCCCCTGCCATGGGCAGGGAGACCTTTCACTAGGCCAGGTTGCTCAGAGTTCCATCCAGCCTGGCCTTGAGCACTTCCAAGAAAGGCGCAGCCATAACTGCTCTGGACAAACCCATTGCAGTGCCTCACCACCCTCAGAGCAAAGAATTTCCTCCTAATATCTAATCTAAACCTACTCTAGTTTGAATCGATTCCTCTTTGTCCTGTCACTACATGCTCTTGTAAAAAGTCCTTCTCCATTTTTCTTGTAAGCCCCCTTTAGGAACTGGAAGGCTGCAGTTACGTCACCCCTAAATCTCCTCTTTTCCAGGCTGAACGAACCAAATTCTCTCAGCCTTTCCTCGTAAGAGAGGTGCTCCATGCCTCTGATCAACTTGGTGGCCTCCTCTGGACTGGCTCTAACAGGTCCATGTCTGTCTGGTGCTGAGGATTCCAGAGCTGGATGCAGCACTGAAGGTGGGGCCTCACCTGAGGGGAGTAGAGGGGCAGAATCCCCTTCCTTGACCTGCTGCCCACACTTCTTTTGATGCAGCCCAGGGCGTGGCCCAGCGCACACAGCCGGGTGTGTGCAGCCTCTCATCCACCAGCACCCCCAAAATCCTTCTCAGCAGGGCTGCTCTCGATCTGTTCCTGCCCCAGTCTGGATCGATACCGGGCCTGATACCCAACCCAGGTGCAGCACCAGCATCTGGCCTTGTTAAACCTCATGAGATTGCCGTGGGCCAGTTCTCAAGCTTGTCCAGGGCCCTCTGGATAGCCCTGTTCTTCAGGTGTGTCATCTGCAAACCTGCTGAGGGTACACTTGTTCCCTTCATGTATTAATGAAGATATTAGAGAACACTGGTCCCAATACGGACCCCAGAGGGGCCCCGCTTGTCACTGATGTCCATTGGGACTCTGAGCCATCGAGCACTACCCTCTGGATGCAACTGTCCAACCACTTTCTTATCCATCTATCGTGATTTGACACTGGCCCAACACCAGGCACGCACAAGAGCTGCTCGCTCACCCTCCTCTGCCACAGCTGGGCAGAGGAGGGAAAAGGAAAAAAATTAACAAACGCTTCATGAGTGAGATAAGGACCAGGAGAATAAAACACTACAAGGGTGAAACAGGTTCAACTTAAGTTGCGAAGTGAATTTATTACTAACAGAGTCAGAGGAGGATAATGAGAAGTAAAATAAGTCCTTTTAACACCTTCTACCCTCCTAGTCCCTCCCTCCATCCCACCAACAGCGCAAGGAGACAGGGCATGGGCGTTTGGTCAGTCCATCACCGAGATTTCCTTCTGCTGGTGCGGGAGGGGAGTCCTTCCCCTGTGAGGCCGTGGGGTCCCTCCCACGGGAGAAAGTTCTCTGTGAACTTCCCCAGCGTGGGTCCACTCTCACAAGCACCAGTTCTCCCAAAACTACTGCAATGTGAGTCCCTCCCACGGGCACACAGTCCTCCCAAAACTGCTGCACTGTGGGTCTCTCTTTCCACAGGGTGCAGTCCTCCAAGGACAGGCTGCTCCAGCCTGGGAGCAGGGCCCCCTCTCTCCACTGGGACTCCCACTGGATCACAGCCTCCTCCAGGCATCCACCCGCCCCAGCACGGGCACCTCCCCCAGGGGCTGCGGGTGGATCTCTGCACTGACCGTGGATCCCCAGGGGCTGCAGGGGCACAGCTGCTTCACCATGGTCTTCACCACGGCCTGCAGAGGAATCTCGGCTCCGGTGCCTGGAGCACCTCCTCCCCCTCCACTGACCTTGGTGTCTCCATGTTGTTTCTCCCACGTGTGCTCACTTCCTGCTCGTCTCTAGCTGGAATTAAAACTGTGCATGCCCCACTTTGTTTTGATTTCTTCTGAAATCTGTTATCGCAGAGGTGTTACATCATCCCTAATTGGCCCAGCCTTGGCCATTGCCATGTCCATCTTCAGAGCCATCAGCCATTGGCTCTGCTGGACATGGTGGAAGCTTCCAGCAGCTTCCTTACAGGAGCCATCTTTGTGGCCCCTCTGCTACCTAAAACCAGGCTGTGCCAAACCGATACACCATGTAACAGTCCACTCATCCAAATCCATCTCTCTCTGATTTAGAGAGAAGGATGTTGTGGGGGTCTGCGTCAAAGGCTTTACAGAAGTCCAGATAAAGGACATCTGTGTCCTCCCCTTGTCTACGGAGCTGTGCCATCATACAAGACCACTGGGTGGGTCAGGGAGGACTTGCCCTTGATGAAGCTATGCTGGCTGTCCTGAATCACCTCCACGTCCTTAGCAGCGCTTCCAGGAGGGTCTGTTCCATGGTCTTCCCAGGCACAGGGGTGAGGCTGACAGGCCGGTAGTTCCCAGGGTCTTCCTTTCTACCCTTTTAAAAGATGGGGACAGTGTTTCCCCTTTCTCAGTCACCTGGGACTTCACCTGACTGCCATGAGTTTTCAAATATCATGGAGAGTGGCTTGGGAACTCCATCAGCCCATTCCCTCAGGGCTCTGGGATGCATCTCATCGGATCCCATAGACTTAACTACATTCAGGTACCTCAAGTGACCACACACCTGATCTTTCCTATAAAGTGGGAGGGCCTTTGCTCCCCCAGTCCTCATTGTGCTGTCCATTCACTCAAGGTGTGGAAAGAGAGTTTGCCATTGGGGACTGAGGCAAAAAAGCTATTGGGTACCTCGGCCTCCTCATCCGTTGTTACCAGTTTTCCAGCATTGTTTATCAGGGGCTAACACCTTTGACTTTTCTTTTCTGGTTAATGGGCCTGTAGACGCCCTTCCTTTTACTCTTTGCCTATCATGCCAGGTTCAGTTCCAGCTCCACCTTGGCCATCCCTACACAACTGAACTTCATCTCTATACCCTTCCTGGGTGACCTGCCTTAGCTTCAACCATTTATGCATTTGCTTCTTTCCCTTTAGTTTGACCAGCAGCTCCCTACTCAGCTATGCTGGTCTCTTGCCTTCCTGGCCTGATTTCTTGCTCCTGGGATTGCTAGTTCTTGTGTTCTATGGAAGGCTTCCTTAAAAATCTGTCAAGCTCTGTTCTTCTCCCTTGTCTCCAAGGGCAGTCTCCTAGGGGATCCCACTAACTATCTCCCTGAAGAGCTGGAAGTCTGCTTTTCTAACCTTCAGGGGCCTAACTTTACTCTTACCTGACCCATATTCCTCAGGACTGCCTATTCCACCCATGCATGATCACTGCAGTCCAGGCTGCCTCTGATCTTGATGTTCCCAATTAGCTGCCTTGTATTGGTGACCAACAGATGCAGTAATGCATCCTCCGTGGCAGGGCTGTTGGTTACCCGGGTCAAGAAGTTATCCTTCATGCATTCCAGGAGTCTCCTCCTCCTGTAAGACTGCCTACAGCTCACTGTGCTACTTTCCCAGCAGATGTCAGGACAGTTGAAGTCCCCCTGCAGGACAAGAACCTCCGAGCACAGTGCCTCCTGTAGCTGGAGCAGAAAGGCAACAGGCTCTCCTTTATCAGGCAGCCTGTATTAGACCCCAAACCATGAAGTTCCCTTTATTGCTTTGGTCACTGATTTTTACCCACCTGGCTGTTCTTCAGAGACAGATCTTCACACTCAATCCAACTCTTGGCATAGAGGGCAACCCCCCCACCTCTCCTTCCTTGCCTGTTCCCTCCTCACAGCCTGTAGCCATCAATAGCTGTACTCAAGTCATGGGATTCCCATGGGTGTCCCACCAAGTTTCAATAACAGTACAAGGTTGTAGCTTTCTAGCAGCATGGTGGCTTCCAGGTCCTCCTGTGTGTTGCCTGTGCTCTGTGCACTGGTGTAAAGCACCTCAGCTGGGCTGTTGGCTGTGTTGCCTTCCTAGAGGAGCACTCATAATTCCTTTGAGATAATTTTCTGCTGTTTCCCTTTTGGCTTTTATTACCATAGGAGTCCCTGGCTCGTCTCCATAAGTGTGCAAAGTGTGTTCCAATGAGACTCACACACTTCAGACTCAGCGGTGTATAGATGCACTTCAGCTGGGCTTTTGATTTCACCCCCAATGCTGGCATGCCAGCCCTAGGCTTATGTCTGCCAAGCCTGGTCTTATCCCCTTCCCCCTTCAAACCTAGTTTAAAGCCTTCTCCATCAGCCAACTCAAAAGCTAGAATCCTGAGCTTTGTGATGTTAAAGGCACAAAGACTGATGTGAAGAATTTAGAATGGGGAAGAAATGTGCAAATCCGATCTCTGCAGCTGTCCACTGTTTACATCATCTGTTTTCCTGTATTTCCTGTTATGCTGGTGCTTGTTTGTCCTTCAGGAGTTCAGAGCTGTGAGTTGTCCTTTGGCTATGCTGTTTAGTAATGCTTATAAAATAATGACTGGGGGAATTGTGGGCTCTTGTGGCAGCTTTCCTTCCTTGTGTTGCAGGGATCCAAGGAATAGTGGATGCCTACCGCCAGATTCTGCCTCAGATCCAACTCTACGGGCCAACCAACTTCTCTCCTATTATAAACCACGTGGCAAGGTTTGCAGCACACTCACTGCAACAAGGAAGTGCTGCAGTGAGTGCAAGGCCTTTACTGTGGATCTCCATTGGATTGATGTTTCTGTTTTCCATGTTTATGATGGAATAGAATGGAATAGTAAATTGACATCATCTTCCTTCCCTAGAATCCCAAGTTTGGTCGTCTGTTGTCAGCCTACAGAGAGCATGTCAGTGCTCTCTTGGTACATACTGATAGGAACCTATACTGGGTAGACACTCACGTTAGTTTTATTGCTCAAGTGATACTTATTTTTCTCCCAGTTTGTTGGCACTGTCCTTACTGTTGCATTGTATAGGGATGCTGTGTTGGCCGTTAGACCAGTTGGACTGTGGCAGCAGTTTCCTCACTCTAATCTTTCTTGCCAAGCTCTGTCACCTCTAGGGCATGCACATAGAATAGAGTGTTGTGCCAAACAATTTTGCTTTCAAGAATGTTGAGAAAAAGCCTCTAAGAAACTACCAGAGGGCTTGGCTTTCCGTCCCACCATAATGGCATGGAGTCTGAGAACTGTTCAATCAGTGTGCTGATTGCAGAGCATCTGTGCTCCTCCATGGTCATGGGCTCGTTTGTGTGCTGCTGTGGCCGCAGTTGCTGTTAAAAATCAACTTCATTTCTTTAAACTTCATTCATTGTGCTTAAGGATGAAGAACTTGGATGTCCTGATAGATTTTAGCTGATTTAATCTTGACAGGCCAATCAGAAACATATACTGTGCTACTTATCACCTAGCTGTGTCAGTATTTTTGGTGCTACTTATGTTTGTGTGTATATCAAATACATTTCCCATGCTGTGAGGCACTTGGACTAAGGAGATCCATTTCTTATATTTCTGAGGGTATTTTTTAACCTTCCCAGCACTTTGGGGAAATCTTCGTAATTCTCATAATGTGTTAAATATCTCTACTTTTTCTTTCAGATTTAAAGCTAACTATTTAAATAAAGAATCTGTCAGCAGTCGGGTACAGCAATAGTAACTCTTGTGTTGACTGTGCTTTGGAATGGGAAATTCAGTTTTCTCTTATTTTCATTGTGTTTGCCTCATTTTAAGTCTGCAAATAGTTGCTATAAAACACCAGTTGCTCATTTCAGAACCAGGTACTAAACTTTAGTTTCTGGAAAACGATAGAAACTTTACCATGCTAAGGCATTGGTTTGAGGTACTCCTTTTTTTCTGGAAAAGCTCCTGTATTCTTCCCTTCGTGTTATCTCTAGAATGTCTCATGTTATTTGTCACTGCTGTGTTTTGAGATTTCTAATACTTCTAATGCTTCTAATTTAAACTATTGATAACAATTGATAACAAAAAAAACAAGGCTTTTTGAGTTACGCTTCAGGGATATTAAATATCTCTAGCCTTTCTGAATGTCAGTCAGTAAAACAGCGCCCATCAGTGAATTTTGTATGCAGCTGTGTTGACTTAGTAGTACTTTTCATCTCCAGTACTTTTTGCCAATTGATGTAACCATTCTTTATAAATTGAGCTTAATCCTTTATCTTTTTTCTAGTACAGAGAAAATTGGAAGTGCACAATGAAAATCATTAGGCATAGGAAAAAACGCACATGAACATAAGTTTCTTTAATGTTCTGGTTTCGTCTCATCCACAGCAACATCTGATTTCTTTCTTAGCATAAAGGAGTGTTGTATCTGCCTTCAGTTATGTGAGCTCTGGTGTTGAAATACCTAACTTGATGCTTTCTCATGTTTTTCAGCAATACTTTGTCTTGCTGATCATCACAGATGGAGAGATCACTGATCTAGACCCAACTAGGCAAGCAATTGTTAATGCCTCTAAGCTGCCCATGTCCATCATCATTGTTGGTGTTGGTGAAGCCAATTTTAAAGCAATGGAGTTCCTTGATGGAGACAACGGTGTTCTGAAATCTGTGACAGGAGAGCCAGCTGCACGGGACATTGTCCAGTTTGTGCCTTTCCGTCAGTTCAAAAATGTAGGTTGTTTTTAAATTCAGAAGAATCCCAGTGCCAGAATGTATGCATCCTAAAAATGGCCATGGTCTTGACAAGGCAGCAAGCTGCATGCTCAGAGAGTATGCCTGTGCTGCTTGTTCCCAGTGAGAGTTGAGATGTTGGCTTCTGTGTTAGAAGCTCTGTGTCTTGCTGTCTTGCAGTTCTTGAGAGCCCTCATTGTATAATTGAGTTCGCGTACTATCTCTTGGCTATTGCAGGGTTAAAGGGGATGTTCTCTGTCCTGGGATGCGAACGCTTAGGCAAGGAACTGAGATCATATTGTCAAGTCTCTGATGTTGAGGCCCATGAGTGATTGAAGTTGAGATCATTCTTCAACAGCATTCTTCCCTGCTGTTGAAAGCAGTCCAGTCACTCCCCAGCTCCCCCGATTTCCACTGTTGGCGATGGCGTTCATGCACTTTGCATGGTTAATTGGGTTGAGTGATTCAAATGAAAACCCAAAATAAGAGACATTGCTAGTGGCTGGGGCAGTTTTGCACTCTGACTAGGGCCATATAAAGGCTATGTACGTCTGAAGTTGAGGTGAGAATAAGTGGCTTTCATCAGCAGTGCTCACTGAGACTGACTGGAAGTGCTCCTAAAGCTGTAGCAAGGAATTCTTAAAACAGAATGAGCATGACAGGTGTTATGAATTCTCTAAAAGAGCTTTTCACTAGGCTAACAAATCTGTTTTCTGTGGTATTTCTGATTTATTCTCCCCATTCTCTTTTCAGGCTCCCCAGGAAGCACTTTCCCAGATGGTTCTGGCTGAAGTGCCCAAGCAGCTGGTGTCATACTATAAATGGCAGGGGTGGCCCCCCATGAAACTGCCAGAAATCAAGGCAATGTAGATTCAGGCTGGCCCTGGCCACCTGTAGCACTGGGGTGAAGGAGAGCTGCCTGCAGCCACATTCTCCCTTGTACTCTGTGGGTGCTCAGTGCCTTGAGATCGCACCAGTCACACCACTTCTTTCACCTGCTTGCGCTCTGAGTCTTTGATCTTTCCTATTTCTATCAGAAGAAATGTAAATACAGAAAAACCCCCAAGTGCTGGAAGTTTTTGTCACAGAAAAATCGACCTTGTTGGTTTTCTACCTTGCAACAGCAACATGTTGTGACACATCACACCACACATCCCATCTGCTACTCGCTATCAGGGTGGGCCTCTGCACTGAGCTGCTCCAGTGCTGAGCCTGGTGGGAGAAGTGTTGCACCTGTGTTTGCTGTAATGACACCTACCATGTGCTCCTTGATAGGTGTCTTTCTTCTATCAAGCTGCCTTTGAAATGGGGACCCTTCTGTTCTGGATGTGACAAAAGACTGTTGGTTGGATGCCTGAGGTAGTTCCTGTTGTGCCTTCATAAAGTGCCAGTATATTTTTTTTATGTTTCAGTGACCATACCTTTCTGTGTTCTTTTTAATCACATTTTTTCTATTAGCAAAATTTCTTCCTGTGATGAACTGCTTGGGGCCACTGTTATAGTTTAAGAACACTGCACTTTGCTTATTTATGGGGGATAAATGAGGATTAATCATTAATTAATGGGATTGTGGTGAGACTAATGAGTCACATTAATGTGACTTTAAAAATCCAGCATTTGGAAACACTGAAATGAAGATGCTGTGAGTGAATTCTTTATATCACACAAGTTACAAAATGAAGAAGTAACTTTTCTGTGGAACTCCAAGGAGGTGCTTCCTTACCTTCAGTAGTGTGAAGTTTGCATTACATGGTCTGGGGACTGTAGAACAGGCACATGACAGCAAAGCACAAATGTTTTGAGGGAGATGGTTCATTTCCACGTAGAGATAAAGAAACTTGGGCTTGTCATTGTACTACAAGTGTCATCACTATCAGTTACATAAATAAATATTGTACTTTGGCTAAGATAGCATGTCTGGACTCTTATTTCCTTCCTGGAATTTTTCCTTTGTTTCCAGCAATGTGGATGGTGGTGTTTCAGTATGACTGAGCCTAGGTTCAGTGTGATCCAAAAAAAAGCAGAGCCAGTTGTCCATCATTGTTGATTTTGTTCCCTTTTAATCACTAAGACTGCTGAATCCCACAGCCCTTTCCTGCAGCGAGATGTTCCTGTACTGTGAAGTTACAAAAGAATTTGTCTAGTCTACCATATAAACCAGAAAATGGTGAGAATGCATTGGCAGATTCCATCTGTGATCAGGCCCTGAAACTGGTTAAGTTTACAAGCTTGAGTGAAGACAGAACTTGGGGTTGAACTCACATCCTCAACTAGACTAATTGCTCTGGGTGGACTCTGCCACCGAACTACCATTACGTAGCTTGTGCTTGAAGGGCTGTTGGGTCAGGACCACTGCTGAGCCAAGATGAATCTGTTCTAGTTTTTTATTCAAACCTATTTTAACCATGATATGTTCTCTCGGGTTACATAAAGAGCAGCCAGCTTCCTCTAGAGAAAGCTGGACTGTCTTTCCTGACACCTAGCCTGCAGCAACCCCATTTTCTTGCACTTCAAGACTTAGTCTTGAAGAAAACCAAGCAACCTCTCGAGTGGCTGTCTAAACTGAAATGTGTTACAGGTGTGGAAGAGAGGGAGGAAAACTGCCAGGATGTCTCTGAGAAACTGCTCTTGTGGTTGAGATCATCCTTCTCTTGTTGTTTTCAGCTGCTCACAGCCTGTAGACAGAGCTCTCCTTCTCTGTTACGCATCCAAGAAACCTAAGGCTGGTTTTTGTGTATATGTGTATTTTGAAGCCCATTTTGCCTCTCCTTTTTAAACCTCTGCCAGCTGCCATGCAAAACGGAGTGAATCCTTTGTGTCTGTCCTGTAAGGAGTGGAGTCACTGTTCTGCAGCTAGCTGAGGTATCTCCAGGTGCAGGACTCATTGATGGTAGAAGAGACCTTTCCTGTTTTGGGGAGGAAGAGGCCAAGAAGTGGTAGAGGTGAGTCAAGATTATGAAGAGTTAAACTTTAGCTAGGAGTTAGAAGCAATTTGTACTGATTAAACCAAACAATAAGTTGGCTAAGTATAGTGCTATTCACTATTATGTACCTGTCTGAAACTTTGCTTATAGTAAATGAACTGTCATAAGGACAAAAGAAGCTGATAGAATTATAGCTAGCACCTAGATTGCCTGATTAAATATACGCAGGAGGTATGGACCGTCTCCAGAAGGCTTGCCGAGGCTCGCCCACAATAGAAGGTTCATGGTGATGAAGAGATCCCTTACTTCGTCTTTCAGGACCACTGACTCAAATCAAGGCCACCAACCCAAACCAAAAAAGGAATTGTGCACATGCAAAGGACTAATAACCTCATTTTAATAAGAAGCAAAGAATGGGAGGTGCTAAGAATATGTATATGATTAATATGTAACACTTTGTGAAATAAATAGAGGGGCAAATAACCGTGTAAGGTGCTGGCACGTCTCTAGGAGGCGACTCCCGTGCCGCATGCTAGCGTACCAAACATACCACTAACTTTAATTACTTAGAGAGTTGTCCGTGAATATCGTGATTTTAATGATTCAGAGGCAGGTCTGAGTGGAGAGGAAGAGGCCAAGAAGTGGTAGAGGCAGGTGTGAGGAAGTTCTTCCCCCTGTGGTAGCAGACCTGAATTTGAAGGAGATGCTCTTTACCCACAGGTAAGTGGCTAAAATGTGAGCAAGAAAAGGGACACAAGTCCTGTAGTTGTCACTAGGAACAAGAGCTGCATGGGTGTGGGCCCAGGTGAAAAGCCAAGGGAAGCTAAATTTGGAAGCTACTGACCTCGGATGGCAGAATTTTGCGTTTTCTGTCTTTTACTCTCCCAAGGACAGCAGGTTTTAGAGGAAGTGCAGACAGCTGTTGGGCACTTTGATTGAAGGCTGGCAGGTCTGTTTTCTGCCATATGCTGCCTTGGGTGGAGCTGGAATGCAGACTGATCACATGGCTGAGTTAGAGGAGAGGTCAGGTTATTCTCCTCAGGACAATGTGTTGTGCATGCTCTCTGTATCCCTCAATCACTGGCTTGATTTATCTTGACAGTGAGCACAGGCAACACCCCAGAAGTCTTTTTACCCGCCAAGATTAAACAAGCACCTTTGTACTTGTGATCCCCAAAGGTATTTCAGCCTCAGGGCTTTGAAAAAACCAAAAGCTGTTGCATATGGGAGCTCAGTGGGGAGGGTTCCTCTTGCTTCGTGGACATGTGTCAATTAATATTGGTGACATTTCATGCCAGGCTATGCTACACTACCCAAGAGGAAGTGGGAGATAATGCCTTTTTTGCCTGGATAACTGGTTGAGTTAATGGCCCTCCTTGAGGTCTAAAACACACAGGGGACTGTTTTGCTAAAAATGATACACTGTCTTCAGGTGGGTGCAGTGATGAGACTGCTCCAGGTGTTTGAGGAAGCCACACAAACTCCACAGGGAGGTGCTGTCTTTTGAGCAGCTTTGTGCAAGTACTGGATCCACTCAGCAGCAGCATAGTTTGGTGGTCTGGAATTCTCATTAAACTGCTGAAGTTGCAGTCCTTGCTCCATTGTACCCATGACTGGATGTGGGGTCAGCACACTGAGCTTTCTGTCTGTTCCAAACTGATGGGCTCACTTATTTGGGTTCAGAAAAGTGGTGCCAAATGCTGTCAGTCTGCCATGTTTTGTTGCTGCGTGGTTGTGCTGGTTTGAAAGTAAACTGGAGGAAGAAATGAACCCCACTCAACAACCTTAAGAGAGATTACAGGTCAGAGTTACAATTTATTAAAGAGATTATGATAAATTCAATGATACAGAGAAAACTGGTTTTAACCCACAAAGACTGAATACAACCTGGCACCCTGTTGGTCAGGATGGTACCAGTCCTGTTGAAGTTCTGGTCTTCCTCCAAATCCATCGAGTAGTGGTGCCTGAAGTCCCCAGGCCCAAAGATTATATATACTCAGGTTTGTTAGGAAAATTAATTCACAACGCCAGAGGTTTATGTCCAAAAAGGAAACAGAGGAGTCCCGTAGCTTTATTCATGAATAAAGGGAGAGACCGATGGAGCATTTTCCATAGGGTCTCTCAAAATGATGGAGGACGAAGCCTCCTTTTTATCCTAATTTCCTGGCCGCATTTCCCTCTCTCTTTCCCCATTGGCTGAGGTACTTGAGAAGTACAGACTTCCCGAATCGCCTAATACAGACCCCCTTCTAATGTGCACACCTCCCACCCCCCATCGCTTTTTTCTTTGTATCTCTGTTCTTTTTCCTCTAAGTCCAAGGACTTAGCACAGTGAGCAACAGTGTCAATTGGTGGAATTCCTCCGGAATGTATGGTTCCTCGCATTGCTTTTTTCACCTATCAGTATCTACAAACAGGCCCACAGTAAAGACACATCCCTCTCATTCCTTTTAGGTTCAGGTGGGAATGCTGAGTACCTCCCTCAGGGCGGGGAGTTTGACAATTCGTGAGGCAGCACTTTGCGTCATGAGATATTTTGAGAGTCTTTGATGGTTTAAGTCGTTGCAGCTGCCCATTGTGCTGCTGCCATTGAGTCCTCTATGGCCCATTAGCAGAGGTGACCTCTCAGGCCGGAGGGAGTTATCACAGCTGAGCCATTGGTGTGAAGAAAAAGAAACTGCCCTTCGTCGCAGGGTTTGCCCGCCTTCCTTATCATAAGTTAACACCCAGCTCGTAGCCTGAGCGGTCGGGGTTGCACTGGGCAGCTCCTGCAAACGACCCGTCATGAACAGCTCATCAGAAATTATGTAGAGGTGGGTAGAATACTCCTGTAGCTAGGACCATGGTGAAGCCGCATCCTCCCACCACAGCAGGCTTCCATCGCCCCCAGCACTGCTTTCCAGGTGCTCCAGGAAGTGTTTGTGCAAGAGGGGAATAAAGGGAATATCCGCAGGGCTTGCTTCGAAGCAACTGGCATTACACAGGTATGATTCACTCCTTGGTGTTTGTGGAGCTGAATAAGTCACCCTGCCCTGCTGCAAGGCACCCTGTACAGCATGTGTGGATGCAGGTGTACGGAAAATCGCGCTATGAAAAGCCAGTCTCCACAAAGGAGACAGAGGAGTCCGGTAACGTTACTCAAATAAAGGGAGAGAGTTCACTGGGGCACGCGCCTGCAGTGGTTTCACTCTCGAGGTTTCGGAGGGCGCAGCCTCCTTCTATCCTAAACTCCCGGCCGCATGTTGCCCTCTTCCTTTCCCCGTTGGCTGAGGTACTAGGAAGGTACAGCCTTCCCAAGCCACCTACCACGTATTCCACCTTGAACCTGTCATTTTACCCCAAAGTTCAGAAAGTCAGGCTTGTGCAGACTCACTTGTCTGTTTCAGGAGCCAAAAGCTGTCTGGGCTCTGCAAAAAACCTGCTGCCCAAAGTTAGTAGAGACATTAAGACCCATTTCAAAGACATGAACGCCCATAGCTTCACCCAACAAATTGTTTGTTAAGACATTAGCACACATCTTTCTTATCACAGGTGTTTGGTGCTGGCTGCTGAGAGGGAGAACCAGACCCCCAGGAGAAAGAAATGCTCTCCAAAATCTGCTCAGATCGTGATTGTTCGACTGCTTTAATCTGGCCTGAATTTGTGTTTTGCTCTCGTGTAGATGGGATGACCTGGATTAGGCCCCAGGGCTGCCGCAGGAAGCACAGCCGGCTTCTGGCACCATGTGCCCCAGGTCTCCTTCCTCCCCCTCCGTGTGAGGTTGCCAGCACCCTGTGGAGCAGCTGAAGCTCCTGCCCCCACTGCCTGTGGATTTTGATGCTTGTCTCTGCCCTGCAGAGATCTAGCAACTGGACTGCAGCTGCTGTCCCAAAGTGCTCTGGCATCCTACCTCCACTGAGCAGCCACTCAGGGGGCTGCTGAGCATGTGCTGTTTCCTCATGTCAGGAGAGCCCAACCCTCACGATCTGAGGGCTGTGATGAGCTGTCTTTTCCCACCCTCCCTCTGTTTGTTTTGGAGGGTTTTAGCTACAGGATCTGTGATTTTGTGCTGGGGAGGGCACAGGGCTGGGGTGGCTGAAAGCAGAGCCAGTCTCTGTATTCACAGCCCGTGTCTCAGTTCTGAATTCAGCAGCCCATGTCCCTTCAGACACCAGCTGAAGCGTGGCCATGTGATGAGCTCACTTCTGCCATTTCCTGCAGTGCTTCCCGAGGGTCCCCCAGCAGCCCAGGGCTCCCTCAGCCAGCAGAGGCGAATTCTGGGGGGCTCAGCCTGGTGCCCCTGGGTTGAGGGAGGCAGTACAGCCAGGGCTTCTCCCTTCTCCCTGTGTCCCTCAGCAGGGGCTGCCCAGCCCATGGGGCACTGGGGTGTGGAGTGTCTGGCCAGACCGGCTGGGTGAGTCGGGGCTGAGTCACTCTGGCTGTGCACGGCTGAGCGAGGGNAGCAGGGCCCGCCGCTGGCTCCATGGCGCTCAGCGTCGGTGTCCGGCGGCTCTCCCAGCTGCCAGGCCATGGCGAGCGGCAGGTCCATCTCAGCTTCCGAGGTGGGCTCTGGGTGGCAGGGAGGAGGGGGCTTTGGGGGTTGAGGGCTGGGGGTTGCCTTCCCCTGCCAGCACCTTTATGCCTCCTCTCTCCTTCTCAAGGTTTCACCCAGAAGACGAGGAAGGTCTGCTGTGGCCCAGAGGCCGTCTTCAAGGAGGTGAGGGAACTGGGATCATGTGGGAACATATGGGACGGGGATGGGAGAGGTCAGTGTCTTCGTCATAAAATCATAGATTGGTTTGTGTTGGAAGGGACCTTGAATATCATCCATTTCCAATCCCCACACCATGGGCAGGGACACCTTCTGGGTGTCAGGGACTGTTTTCTGGGAATTTCTTTGCTTTGTCCTTCTTCCACTCTGCTCAGAGGGGCAGATGGGTGCCTCACACTGTGTCTGTGACCTACGAGTACAAGCTGCAGGAGCTGAAATTCAACAGAGTGACACTGCCTGGAAGCCTGGGCACATCAAAGCTGAAGGCAAAGCTCTCCCTGCCCTCAGAAGGCCGGATTGTTACTGCAGTCGATGCCTTGTGGGGCAGGAGTGGGACTTGTATGTTTGAATGCATATGTGTGTGTGTGCAGGGGCAGGGATGGAGGTGGCCTGGGAAGCATGTCTGCCTCTCCAGTGCCATCCCCACTGAAGCCTGTGACAGCCCACCTCTGGTGTGCCAATGGATGATTTCCACCTGTCCCTTGCTCAGGTCCCATTGCCAATGTGCTGGCTGGGGAGAGGCAGAGAAGGTGGGGGGGCCAGGAGGAACAGCCACTGTTTTGGGTATGTGGTGAGTTGAAGCCTCAGGGTGCAGCTTTTCTATGAGACAGATGACTCCCGCCTGGGTGGTCTCTTCTCACCAAGTACCTCTGTACATTCCCACATTCTGTCTCACTCCACAACCTGCCAGCTCAGGGACCTCAGCAGGCACAAGCATCCTTCCTTTTCCAGGGTGGTTCTGCTCTGACTTCTTTAGCAGCTGACCTGTGGCTCTGCGCTGCTGGAGGGGCTCTATGATCTTCCTGGCCAGCAGGAAAGTAACTTCCCATCACAGCTGCTTTTTGTCATGCCCATGGACTTGGTCACCTCACAGGGGAACTGACCAGCCACGAGACATGGGAAAGTGTGGCTGAGAATGAGTTGTCATCCCTTCCTGCTCCATTTGTTTGCAGTTCTTTCGTTGGCCTCACTATGGGAAGCTCATCGTGGGTGAAATGCTGTCCATTAAGGTTTACAACTGCAGCAAGGTTTTCAGTAACAGGTGGGTCCTTTGATTGTTGGGGTGCCCAGTAGAGATAGGGGAGGAGACATACTGGTGTTTACATTGACTACTGGGAATAGAAAATGTGTACTGCGAATTTGACAGAAGGAAGATGAGCAGGATGCAAGTTATAGAGGAAGGATGGAGCTGGTTGTTCTGGTGGGGCAGCAGGGCTGTATATATTAAGCTAAATAAGGGGAATTATTTAGTAGTGCCAGCAGTAACAGAGACTACGTAAGGATCTAGATCAGACCCTCAGCTGCGACAAGGTTAAACAAGGCCCTAAAAGACAGCTACAAGGGCAGGTCTTGCTGCAGATGGGGGACCTGCTCTTACTCTGAACGTCCTTGTGGTGACTGTGACCATGCTGCACCCAAATTCAACATATCTGTCGGTGTAGAAAAGCCCTGAACCCATCATGTTATGGTTTAACCTTTAATAAGACAGCAATTTCAATTTAAAAGATCAGCCAGAATTCAAAATGCTTCTAGGTGGCACAGACACAACACTGTGAACTCAGTGGCTATTCCAACAGTTGTAAAACACTGCAGGGAAACCCAAGAATAGAGATGATAGATTGAGTAGTGGTGATGGAGCAAGAAAGGCAGCAGAGGCATGTCCTTCAGGGTGTGTGGAACATGAGGATGCAGGGAAAGGTGCCAGCTCTGATAAGCAAATTGTAAGAATGAAGGAAAATGCACCAACTAATAATGCAAACCTGATAAGTTTGCATCCTGTTACTGTTGTACCGGGGATGGCGAGAAAACGACATAGGCTCGATCCAGGAAGAAATGAAATTATTTATTAATTTACAGACTTGTTTATATATCTTAGTTTGCTTGAATGGCATAAAGTTATTGGTCCTTGACCATCCACCTCTCAGAATGATTGGCTAAACCCTACAACACCTATTTCAAAATATTTCTCCAACACAATCATAACAATACTGCATAACAATCTTGCACCTGCAAGATAAAGGAATTGGTTTACAAAAACTTCTGACTGTTTTCAGCCAGCATCCGTGTGAAAGCCTTGCTTTCACGGACACTGGCAGAAAGCTGGAAAATCTCTCTGCAACCAAGCCTTCAGCATCCACAGCATCCAGCTAATAATGCAAACATTTTCAAAGATGTCAGAGAAGGCATGGAGGAAACAGATAAGCACAACACATGCGAGACACAGATGAAGACAGAGCAGAAAGTGTGGCAGAATGTTGTGTCACTGTTTCCTGGATGCTTTTCTTATGGGAGCTGGATCAGAGGAATTGTCTCTGACTGAAATGTCAATAGAAACTGCTATAAAGCAGGATAAAGAGATAACACAACAGTAACAAAACAGTAGGACCTGACAGTCTGGAGCGAAGGAGTCCAGTGGGAAATCAGTGGACTGACACTATATCCACACACCTCCACTGCTGGGGAGCAGCGTAATGGCAGGTGACAGACAGTACAGTTCAAAAGTAGTTGGTCTGTGCACTGGGATGGTCAAAATTAAATAGAGAGTGTGGAAGGACAGAAGAGAAAAATTTGTTACATTGATGTATCTGTTTATGGTCTCTGGACTTCTGTGTGTGCATCGTTTCTTTGGCAGCAGCACTAAGCTGGCAAATCTGGAAAGGAGGGGGATGAGCGGAGAGACTCCTTCCTTGGGGGTAGGAAGTTGGACAGGCTCTGTATCTCAGAGAAAAGGGAAGTGAGAAGAAATACAAGAGATCAACAGTTCACAGCCGAAATTAAGATGTGTGAGGAGTAATTCCTCTTGTCTGAGTCCTAGGCAGGCAGTCAACTCTTCCAGTGGCGGTTCCCAGCTGGCATTGGGAAGCTCTGCTTCATACAGGGCTTAGCCTGGCTGCCAGCAGAGATGCCATGAGGAGATGGAGGCCCATGTACACATGGGTGCAGACAATGTCATACAAGCCAGTGTTAGGAGTGGCAAATGCCATCCTGCATGCCTTACTGCCATTTGCAGGGAGCCAGATGACCCTTCTCCAGGGAGAAGCCCCTTTGGAGCAGATAAATTTTGGCCTGACTTGCTGCCAACATTCCTGTGGTCATAGCTTTAGGTCCTATTTCTGTATTTCCTCGTGTAAAGCCTCTGTTTTCCAGTTTTATCTGGGAAGAGTCACCCCAGCTCTGCTGGGTGCTCAGACACAGACTGGCTCCTGTGAAGCCGAGCTGCTGAAGGGGAAATCTCCTTTGCTCCCTATGAGTCTGGATCAATGGCAACTCTGTTGCAAGCAGCTGCCTGGGCATGACTGGGATGGCGGCAGGACCTGCTGCAGAGTCAGTCTCAGGTATTCAGCTGCCAGACTCCCTATGGAAAGCGCTTCAGGGCAGCTCGGAGGGGCTGTGAGCAGGAGAGTGGAGATCCCAGTACTCCCCAGGATATAGATGCTGATGCTATATACAGTGTTGTTGCAGTCTCTCTTTTTGTTCCAGGCTGCTTGGTACCCTTGTCCTCAGCCTTCAGCACCTGATGACATCTGGAAGGCTAATCCTGCGGGAGTCCCTTGTGGACAAGAACAACAGAATCACTGGTGTAAGTCCTCCATGGACAGCCCAGCTATCAGCAATCAGTAAGGCTTTGTGGGAAACCTCATGTGATACTCCCCAGGTGGACTAGGGGCTGGGCAGGAATCCAAAGTGCTGTTCGAGCTGGGAAACACTGTGGCATTTGTGCCGTCTCTGCACAGGGATGCAGACGCTTCACATCCACCAAGAGGTTTCTAGGACCATCTACAAATGCATGGGGTGGGCTGGGGATCCTGGAGACCTGCCAAGGGCCTGAATGAGCAGAGGGAGGCTTCGTGAAACCTTCTCAAGTCTGGGCAATGGATGTAGGAAGCGGCATCTCATCTGCTTCATGCACCACACAGTGCATGTGTACAGGCTGCTGCAGTGATGGAGTGAGGTGGAAGGTGGCAGGGTGCCTTGGGACCCCCAGCAAGCTTTTGGGTTAAACACTAGCACTAACTTGATGGCTTAATGAGTGTCTGGGACAGCATGAGTTGCTCTGACACCTGACTGCCCCTCTGCTCTACTCTGTGGGTCCTGTTCTCCTCCTGTCCTGGCACTGGGGCTCAGTGGGTCCTTTGTCCTTGTAGAAGATGAACACTACCCTAAAATGAGCTGTTTCCAGCCAGCTTGGTGTGCAAGCACAGCTCAGTGGGTTCCGGACTGCCAGAGCTGTGTGCCAGGGCAGCTGGCAGGGCAGGAAGAGCAGAGGTGGAGGCAGCAGTCCTGCAAGGTGCTGCATCTCTGCTTGCTCTTCACACAGGCAGTATGAGTAAACCACATGGTGGCACATGGAATGCAGCCCTGTGGCCACCAGACCACCAGCCTGAGTGGCACAGGCACAGGTTTCTTGTGTTGTTGGACTCCTGGATCACAGAGCAGGTCCAGGTAGAAATTGAGCATTTCCAGAATGATTTCTAGCCCATGCAGCTCACTGGATGAATGTTCACGCCATTAAAGAGACAGGGATTAGACTCACTCCTTGGTGCTGGTGGTGGCTTGAAGGGACCCCACTGTGTAAGGTCAGAGCTACCCTGCAGCCCAGCCCTTTGCTCCTGGATGCCTCTTCCTTTGTGCTAACAGCCACACTTGTGCTGATGAGCTGCTCCAACCAAAACCCAACCACATTCAGTTTTGCCAGATTAGTTTTGGATTGTGCAACCCTGGCTTCATGATAGCTGCAGGGGACAGAAATAGGGCAGGCAAGACTGTCCATCCAAGAGCAGACTGGGACCCTCCCAGCTCAGCTTGGTAGAGACATGACCCCAAGAGAGAGGCTGCTCATTTAGCAAAGTGGGAATAAAGCCGTTGGACTTCCTGCTAGTCCAAGTCCTGTTCTTCTCTGGGACTTGAGTTATTTGTGCCCCTTTTTCTCCTGGTGGTTTGAAGGAGTGTTTTTAGAGCCTTGGCTTTTTGTTCAGCTTCATCTCAGGCTTCTTCACCCTCCAGCCTTTGCTGCTGCCTTTCCTGATCACTGTACTGCTGCTTTTTTGGGCTGCATTTCTTTTCCCAGAAATGTGTGTTTTCCAGGGATTGAGCTCTGAACCCAGCTTGTACATCCCCTTCAGCCTACTAAGGAGTGATCTCCTCCATGCTAGTGATTTTGGCCTCTGCTGGGAAATTCTTTGTGTTTGTGTTGATTTGAGATCAGGCTGGCCACCTGGAGACCAAGGGTCTTCAGACCTGTGCTGGCTATGCCGATACCCAGCGTGCTCTGTACTTCTCTGGCTGTCCTTCAATGTCTCTTGTGGTACAGACTCTCAGTGTGCTGATGGCTCCTCCAGCATTTTAATCCAAGCTGTCCTGCCTAGGGATGCTCTGCCAGCTGTCTTGTCCCTCCCCTAGAGAGACTGCTCCAAATCCTGCATGTCAGTCTGCAGGGCTGTCCCCAGTTCCCTTGTCAAAAATGCCTCAAGGCAACTCTTGGGGCCTCTTTATGGCAGATTTGTAAACTTCAGCTGGCTTCTGTTCAATGAATCCTGGATTTTGGAAAGCTGCAGAGGGGGGGGAGTTTTGTTTTGTCTAGCTTGTTGATGGAGGCAGACAAGGGGAGTCTGGTATAAATAGGCTTCTTGTGGAGATGTGACCACCTTTCTTCTGCTTCTTTCCACTAGCTTCTCACTTCTTTTTTTCTTCCATGCCCCCCCTTACTCTTTTTTGTGACGTTTCTGATGTTGTTTTGTGGCTGCCAAGTTCTCAGGCCACTTTGCTTTCTGCTTGTAGATCTACATTGAGTTGGATTTGCGCTACCAGCCTCCAGACGGCTCAGTGGGGAGCTGGGTTGAAGAGGATTTTGTCTATCCTATGAATGACAGGTATGGAAATCCTAGGGAGAGCAAATTTCCAGGCAGTTTGTACAGCTGCCTTTGTCAGTGGCAGCCTTTGGGATGCAATCCAGCCTCATTTACTCTCCACCTCTGGCCAGGCTGATGCATCTCAACTCTACAGCAGCAATAAGGGAGCAGGGCTCTTGGATAAAAATACCTTGTCATCACAACGAGCCTTTGACTGCAATAATCCACTGTAGGTGCTGGGAGTCCTGGGACTCCCTGGGAGAGCCTTGAGAGCATTTCTGCAGCCTTCCTGGCTTGTGGTTGCAAAGTTGCAGAGAGCATGTCTTTGGCCTCCAGCGACTCCATGCACCCTGCAAAGCCGGGGGAGTTGTGGGTTTCTGGGCAGACAGGATGACAGGCAGCAGCAAGGCCTGCAGACTGTCACTTGTGGAACACTAGAGGGAAAACAGCAGACACATGGGGTGGACAGTGGATAAGCTTAGGAGAAAAATGCTGATGTCCCTGCCAAGAAATAAGCAGGAGCGTGGCTGGGCCACTGTTACTTAAAGGCACCAGGGAACAACCACAGCACACTGGTCTTTGCAGCAAAACATCTTCTGTTTTTACAGTTCGGAGTTAATCATCCACAATCCTGGATTTGAGCAGCTGGAGTAAGTAGCCCTACTTGAATGTCTTGGCTCACCCTCCTGGTTGGGGGGCAGTGCACAGCCCACTTGTCAGGGCTGAGGTATGGCTCATAGCATGGGGGGTGTGGGGCTTGCAGGACTGCCGAGGGGCTGAGAGCGAAGGCACTGGACAAGAAGGCTGCTGCACTGGGCAGGAAGCTGGCAAAAGGTCTGGAGACTGACGAAGAAGAGGAAGAGGAGGAAGATTTCTATGATACATCTGAGATTGAGGCTTCGGGCATCATCTTCAGCCCTGTGAAGAGGTATCCATGGCATGCTCTTCTCTCTTGCCCTTGCTTCGGTCCTGGGGTAGAAAGTGCTGCAGCTTATGGAGAATTCCTGCAGCTCATGGCAGTCTGCTTTGGCAAAATGTCAGAAAGCTTCCATCTCTAATGGCCATAGACTGGGTGTGTTGGGGATTTGCTCATTCCCAGGGCAATGGGCCATTATTTACCAGGTTTTCTGTTGTTTCCCTTGGTGGGGACTTACTCAGGTCCATGTTGACAAAGACACCTGCTCACCTGGGCTTTTTTTTCTGTGCAGCCGCTCCAGACTCTGCTCTGCACGGGACCTCTTTGCCACCCCAACCCCACAGAGCTTCCAGGTACTGCAGCATTGGGTGCATGTCTCCCTAGCTGCCTCTGGCTCCACAGCCAGTCCCTTACTGCCTTGCTGTGGGCCTGGGCTTCTCCAATTGCCACATACTCCATCGAGGCCTCTAACATGAAGACCATCATACTCTGTGGGATTTCCATGGGCGACATATAAGGTTCCCTGAATGGACTGCATCCATGAGTGCTGGCCCCAGTATCAGTGAGCCCATGTAGTTAGCTATGGATAAACGGGAGAAAGGAATCAGCTACATGTACAATTGCAAGCCACTGCCTGAGCAGAGCTTCAGAGAGTAACCAGGCAGGGTTGGTGCCTGCCAGCTTTCCCAAGGCCTGTCTTTCTTCCTGAGGGACAGCTGTGGGACATGACCAGGGCTGGAGGGCTATATGGGGGCTGGGAGGAAGCTGTGGCTATGTGGACATGCTGGGAGGCTGGTAGGAAGCTGTGGCTCTGGCTGATTATCTGACATCAGGCTAAATTGATTTCAGGGCAGGTCTCCCAGCCTGGCTACGGATTTAAATCCTTCCCTGGTTCTAAATAAATCTGGACTCACATTTGGCTCTATCAACCAAGCAGGAAGCTTTTGTGAGGGTTGAACTTCCTACCATCGTTTTATTGAAGCAATTATTCTGTACCTTAACAATGGCCTAGTTACTTGTACTGAGAGGAAATGTGAGAACATTTCTTGCATATCTTAGACTCATAAGCAGTTGCAGTAGATGAGACAGCTGCATTCCAGTCTTTCCAAAGTGTCCATCTCAGTAGGATTCAAAGAGGAGTATTAACAGAAGATACAAAGAGCATCTTCTCCAAGATGCTCTGTGGACCCCGGCCACATGGGAGCAGTGGGTTTGCAACCCCTTGGGATCAGGAACTGAGGGTACAAGTGCTGCTGGCAAGGTCTGCTCTCGTCAAAAGTACTGGGGCTCTAACACTTTATTTCCTTGCTTGTCTGAAAGAAACAAGTATCTCAAATACCACTTTGGTCTGTTCTGGCTGTAGCAGATTTCAGCAGCCATGCTTTTGCCTGCCCTAGGCATCCACCTCTGCATTGAGAGTGCCCTGTAAATGGGCATACTGGTATTGTTGAAACAATCTCAGGATGGAGACGTAAACAAGGAGAGTGCTGATTCAAACAAGGAGAGTGCTGATTATCTCCCACATTTTCTCAGGTTGGGATTAATGTAATTGAAGCACAGAAGCTGGTGGGGGTGAACATCAACCCCTTTGTTATAGTCAAGGTTGGAGAGGAAAAGAGGCACACGGCGACGCAGAAGTCAACAAACTGCCCCTTCTACAATGAAGTATGTGACATGGACAGAAGCTCTGTCCTTGCCCCACTGATGTCCCAAGTGCCTGGGACCGTCCTTGCAAGGGATGCCTGGGAGCCTGGGGCTCAGCTGTCTTGCTCTTCTCTTTCAGTATTTTTTGTTTGACTTCTATGAGCCAAGGGACATTTTATTCCACAGACTCATAGAGATATCGGTATGTATGTCTTCCTCTTCATCTTACACCGGTTAGTGGTACAGCCCGATGCTTGTGTGAGTAGACACTGGAAGCGATGGGCAAAGCAAGGGTACCAATACCATTGAGGTATTCCAGCCAGAAGCACCTGCTCACAGAGAGCCACAGGGCCTTCCTGTGGCTGCATTGGGGTGGAGACCTAGCCCTGCTCTGAGCCAGCACTGGGCAGTGCTGCCTTCGCACCTCCTCCAGATCAGTGTTTTTCTTCACCCTGCGACTGAAGTGGGGCCTCTGGGGCACTTTCCTGCCTGCTGCCTTGTTGCCCTGCTGTTTTGGCAGCAATTCCCTACTGCCCCTTACCCTGGAGCCTCATCCTGCAGGTCCTGAAGGTAAGTGATTGGTGTGAGGAGAGCTCAGAAATGATTTGTGCTGCAGAAAAGCCCAGGCACGCAGAGAGGTTGAAAATCCCTTGGCCCAAAGCACAAGGGCTTCCCCAAGACATGGGGATGTTCTGAAGACAGCTCAACCCAGCTAGCACGTCTTTGCCAAGTGGTCTCCAGCACTGTCCCTGCATGTCTCTTCTGCTGGTGTGAGTTCAGCAAGCACTGAGCAAGACTGGGTTTTGGGAGAGACACTAGCCTGGTGGGGTCATGGCTCTGCCCTAACCCAGCAGAAAACAAATCTGTCCTAGGTCCATTGTAGGGGTGTGGCTTACCTGGGACTACAGAAACTGAATTGGTTGCACATGACTGCCTTGGTCTAGGCACATGGTTGCACATGACTGAGGGCTATGGGCTGGTGGGCTTTGTGGGAGTAGTTGGGTAGGAATGGGTTTGTCCCAGGGCTAACACAATCTGCATAAGGAGCTTGCAACCACTGCCTCAGCTGTGCTTTGGAAAGAGCTCTTGGCGGCCCTATGTTCCTCAGAGATATCTGGATGTCACCTTGCTGCCCACACCTCATGGTGCTCAGGGGGACTTGTGCTGTCTGCAGGTTTTTCACTCAAAGAAGATACCATTTCTGGGAACTTGCATAGGAACGTTCAAGATGGATGTTGAGACAGTGTACAGCCAGCCAGGTATGAGGGACTGCACCGCATACCTGTGCCTGACCCTGGCTCTGTCTGAAACTGGTGTTTCCTTCATGCTCTGATGGGTCTGGACAGGGTCCTGGCTTTAAAGCACTTAGTTTGCATGAGGACCTCAGCTCGCTTCTCCTCCCAGCTGTCTGAAGGCAGGTGACAGCTCCTGCACCTTCAGAGCCAGGGTTAGGGCAGTCTTTGTGCAGACAGAGTTGGATGTGAAATGGTAACCTGGCCTCTCCCTAGGGAACTCCTCCTCTTCCCTCTCAGATCACAGGTTTTTCCAGAAGTGGGCAGTTATCAGTGACCCCACGGACACCCAGGCAGGCGTGAAAGGCTTTGTGAAGTGCAACATCTCTGTCTCTGCACGTGGGGATACTGTGGGCTTCCTTCCCACCTGTTCCAGGAACCAGGATGAGGACATTGAAAAGTAGGTGCAGTGGGATCTTGCATGGCCCTGTCTCTCTTCTACACTACCTTTTTTGCCCTGTTTCCCCCTCTTCTGATGGGCAAAGACCCAGTGAAAAAGACCTGTGGTGAAGCAGGATCCAATCTTCCTGCCAGTCAGTGAATTTCCCAGCATTGTGTTCCGTGGACTCCAGGAGAGAGGCAGAACATGAATTTGTCTTTCAGGAACCTGCTGCTGCCTAAGAGAGTCCCTGCAGAGAGACCCTGGGGCAGGGTTTGCATCAAACTGTATCGTGCTGAGGGCCTGCCCAGCATGAGCGCAGGCATCATGGGTAGTATCTCCAAGATCATAGGGGAGAGAAAAGTCTTTATCGACCCATACGTGCAGGTCTCATTCTGTGGGCAGCAGGTGAGTCTCTGGGGAAACTGTTGGGACAGGCTGAATCTCCCTTGGCTGTATGGCAGCATGTGGTTGGCTCATGGTGCCAGGAGCCTCCATGAGGCACAGCAGTCTCACTGAAAACAGAATGGGAGAGCCCAGTTCTTGCTGTCTTTAGCAGTGACCTGAGCCGTGTGGCCATGGTTGTTGCGATGTCTGGATGAGAAGGTTGTTCTTGACTTTTGTCTCTACAGAGAGCTGCTCATGGGACAGCTACTGGCTGAGCTACTGGCTTTGCAGGCAGAGATTCATATCCTTAAACATAGGGACAGGGTCAAACAAATCCTGCAGCAGGACAGAAGTCCTTTTTCTGTATCAAGCTGGGCTCAGCCTGAGACCGTTGAGAGAGTTTACTGAGATAATGGCCCAGTTTTTGCACACAAGGTCAGGGTTTCTGGTCCCGTGATATCCATTAATGTGAGAATCAATCTCTGGGCAGTCTTGTGGGCCTGGAGTGCTCCAGGCAACCCTTAGACACCTCTGGGTCTGCTGCCCACTTGAATTCCCTTCACTGTGCAGCTTATGCCAGGGCCTTGGAACAGCCCCCCATTAATGAAACAGAGAGGAATTGCAGGAGGGGGGACAGGAGCAGGGACACTGCCACCCCCAGAGCCTGCCCAGCACTGTCTGCAGGTGGTACAAGAGTACATGCCATTCCCAGACAAGCTCTGAGGCATCCCTTTTTCTGGGCACTAGTTGGGACTATGTGGCTTTCACACCTTCTCTTTCCCAGGGGGAAACATCGGTGGAGACCAACACCACTGAGCCCGAGTGGAATGAGCAGATCAGTTTCATTGAGATGTTCCCGCCTCTGTCCAGGAAGATAAAAGTCCAGGTGCTGGATGATGCCAATGTCGGTAATGTGGCCATTGCTACACACTACATTGACCTGCAGGAGATCTCAGACCCTGACAGGAATGGTGAGGCTTGGCATGGCTGCCCCAGGGCAGGATGTCCTGGGCAGCCCCATGCCAGGCACTTTCTGCTCAGCCTGG
Source organism: Ifrita kowaldi (assembly GCA_013398055.1). NCBI lineage: Eukaryota > Metazoa > Chordata > Aves > Passeriformes > Cinclosomatidae > Ifrita > Ifrita kowaldi. The sequence goes on from VZRS01008985.1 coordinate 34,904, forward strand.
TGGTCTCCTGGGGTTGGGAGCAGGAGTGGCTGAAGCACATTCTGGTGTCCTGGGCTGTCCTCTTGGGGGAGGCCTCTCTGCAGCAGCACCCTGGAGCATAATGAGACCCTGTCCCTGTCTCTGCAGGCTTTAACCCCACGTTTGGCCCAGCCTGGGTGAACCTGTACGGCTCCCCCCACAACTCAGCTCTGCGGGACGTCCACAAAGACCTCAATGAAGGCATGGGTGAGGGCATCTTCTACCGTGGGCGCATCCTCATGGCCATCACAGTGGAGATCTTCAGCAGCCCCCGCGCGGCAGAGAGGAAGCTTGGGGATAGGACAAGAGGTGCCCTGAGCAAGCTGAAGCTGAAGAAGAAAAGTAAAAAATCCAAGGAGAAAACTAAAGAACTGAGCCAGCTGCAGGGAGAAGGGGAGGCTGGGAGCTCTCAGGAGGCCGAGCAGCCCAGGGAGGTCACTGTGGAGGTGGAAGAGCTTCATCCACTCCCCGAGGTGAGTTCTGTAGTGCTGACATGGCTGATCCATGCCAGTCTTTGGCATGCACAGTTGTGAAGGGAAAGAGGCAAGGTGGGAGGCAGCTGCGTTGGTACAATAGCCGTCCCTTAGCCTACAACCTGCTCAGTGGCTTCACGCAAGCATCAGCCAAAGCCATGTCTCTGCACCAACACCTCAGGACTTCCAAGAAATCTTGTCCTGTCTCTGGTAGCCCAGTGGTGATTTCAGCAGCATCCTGCTGAGGTCCTGTGGAAGGGCTGGCAGGCATCAGTCATGCCCTGGTGCTCAGGTAGTGTTTTGGCACACAAGGCTCTCAGGCTGATTTCTGTCTCCTTGCTCAGAATGTGCTGGGGAGAAAGGATGAATTCCTCCTCTTTGCTGCCTTCTTTGAAGCCACTATGATGGACTCCTCTCTCAGCTCGAAACCTGTAAGCTTTGAAGTCTCTATAGGTGGGTATTCCCCAGGCCCCCATATCCAGAAACCATGTGAACAGTGTGAATCTCCCTCTGACAGCCAAGTCAGTTCTTGACACTGCCCTGTCAGCTCAGGAACTTGGGAAGGAAAATGGGGAATGAGTCCAGGGAGTGTGCACAGTGCTTTACTTACCTGAAAAGCCTGGATCTCTTCTATGGGATTGGAGATTTGCACCATTTGTATGAATTACCTGTTTTGGGAAAGTTTGGGGAAACTCTTCTAGTAAGTGGGAGTACAAAGAAGTAGAAGGGTTTGGTAGCAAGAAAGGGAAACAGAGGAGGGAAAGCTGGGATACTGGGGTTGGCCATGTGGCACTGAGGGGATGTGACAACAAGTGATGGTTGGAGAGTGGGTCAAAGCCCCCACCTGCTAAGCTGGATGGGTGGAGATGCTTGATGCTGATATACTACTTGAGGAGCTGATGCTGGCCCCAGTGTAGGGATGCAGATGGTAGTCAGCAGGCACTTGGTGGAGCTGGCAGAACTGGAGAAGGCATACATGAGGACCTCCTTGCAATTGCCCAGCTCCCTCTTGGACCTCCTGGTTGTCCATGTGATATGCCGATGGTTGGACACTACTGAACTGCTAGTTCCCAAAGCAGTCAATACCCATGTGCTTCTCCTGGCAGGAAGACTGCCCTCTGGTTTTGCCAGCTAGAGAACTTCTTTTCTAAAAAACCCTGAATGATCCCACTTACCTGTTTATCATTTAATGCTTACCTTCAAGGAAACTATGGCAAATCTGAAGAGGTTGTGACCAAAGGATGGCAAAAAGTGGAAAGGGCAGAAGTGAAAGAAGAAAGGCAGCCTTTACTGGATGCTGGTTCAGGTGGTGAGCTGGATGCTGAAATCCTGACTCCAGCTTTAGCAGCACTGAACAAATCAGTGACGAAGAGCCAGAGACCAGAGCCCATGGAGCATGACAAGTAAGTCTTCTATCTCTTTCTATCCCACCTTTCCTGGACCTGTCACAGCTTCCCAGGCTGGTTGTTCCAGATGTTATTAGAGGTCTGCTCAGCCATGCATCATAGGTTTCTCTTCTTTGCAACCCTGCAGCTTACCATGGCCTAGCTGGCTGGGATTTCCCACTAGCTCTACGGCCCTATGGTGTCTGCTTGATGAGTGCAGATGGCCAAGGACAGGGCCAAGGAAACTGAGACCTGTCAATAACAGCCGTCCCTTTTCTGCTTCACAAGCAGCATCCTAAGGGCTTGTTTCCAGTGAGGAAGAAGGAGAGGAGTACTCTTGGCATATGCTGTCCTATGTTGAGCAGGCAAGACACATACACAAGCTCTTCTGAAGATATGTTTGCTCTGGGAATGCTGCCTAGATTGTCCCACAGGCCTGGCAATGTCTTGGTCTTTGCATTGCGAGGCCTGTGCCTGCTATTACTTAGTCCCATAGCAGTGAGAAATCTTGTCAGCATCCCATGCTCCTGTCAGCCTCATTCATCTGAGCATGTGCTGCTGTCTCTACTAGAAACCTTGTGTGCTAGTTTGGGATGGCAAAAGGCAGATCCAGCAGTTTGCACACATGTCCATGATGCAGACCCCAAAACAGCCAATTAATTTTCTGTAAAGGGGACAGAGTTCCGCCTCTGCTCTCTTGCTGGGTGTGCAAGTGCATGTGTTATGATATAGCATATGCTTTCTGTAGCAGTATCCATAACCTCCTCTGCCTGCTGCCCTTAGGTCATACAGCTGCCTGCCCATGACACACGAAAAACCCTGCGTGTATGTATGGAGCTACTGGGAGGATCATGCCTGGAGACTCTGCATTTCCAACTGGATTGTCAAACTGGCAGAGCGCCTGGTAGCGTGTTCAGGGTGTTTGTTTGTGGCATGCTCCTTCCTGGTGTGCTTTCCTTGTTGCATGTGCAGTTGCTGTATGAGATGTTTGCCATCCTCACTACCCATTTAAGTCCATGTCTCTCAGAGGGTTTAGTCCCACCTGCCCTTTAGACAGGTGAGGTAGGGCACATGGACTCAGGCTGTGCAACTGCCTGGTGGTGGTTCCTGGAGGAGTGAGTGATGTGATATGATGTCTGTGACAACAACTTCCTCTGCTGCCAGTCCTGAGCTGTGTAAGCCCTGGGCAGATGATTCGGGAAGCAGACTCTCAGGTTGTCATGAAGGGGATGCAGTCTCTTCCCAGGACCTTCCCTTTTGGGCTTGAAAATATGAAAGCAGAGCTTGCCACAGTGTATGTCAGTGGCTGCTCAAGGACTGAGGCACAAGCTGTTATAACAACAAATGTTAAGGTTATCCTCAGGCTCTGGAGAGTCCCTGGCAGCATAGTGCTGATCTGCAGCACTCATGAATCCCAGCTCTGCAGAAAGGCATAAGCCATTTATGTAGGAAAGATGTAAGCTTCGTGAACACTGTGATTTTGCTACAGGAGCAGGGGTTGGATGATGTGGAGAAGCTCTTGAGAAGACCAAAGGCTAAAGCAGAAGAGAGGCTCAGAGAGGTGCTGGAGGAATTTGTAGCTGGATGCAGGTTAGCATGTCCCTGATTTTCTGAAGTTTCTTGTTTTCAGGTTAGGAGGTCATATCATATTCTGCCTGGGCTATGTGCAGTCTTCTCTCTTGTCCTTTTGAGGTGGATGAGCAGAAGGAAATGAGGATGACTTGGGAAAAGGACCCTGTAGCTCTTCAAGCTTGGAGAGGAGACCCCAGTCCTGTTCTGAGAATCAAAGGGGTCATAGATGGCAGCCTCAGTGTTCCTGGACTCCTGTGTGTTTCCTAAATGTGAAGGACATATCCTTCACTCTTTTCAGTCATGCAGTCAAAAGACCAGTGTTTCAATCCCCATGACTGTCCTGTGGGGGCTGATATGCACTTCAGTCCACAGTGCAACAGTAGAAAGGGAGCCTCAGGTGCTGAGAATCCCCAGTATACTTTCTGAACCAACAAGCTTGCAGAAGAGAGGGCACTGCAGATGCATCTCGATTGGTACCAGGGATTTGGAGCTTGTGTCCCTGCTGTGAGCTGTGCTCAGCCTGCTGGGTGCAGAGGATACAGGGTCTGTGCTGCTTTTCTCATTGCAGGCAATATTCACTCAGTGCAGAGAGAAAAACAATGGCTCATCCAAATAACCTGGACAGATGTCGGACAAAATACCTGATGCGCAACATTGTAAGTAGTGGGGCTTGGTGGCTGTTGGTGGGAGCCTGTGCAATCCCTGCTCTGGGGGATGCTTCTGGAGGAGCAGCAGGAACTGATGCTAAGAAAGAAGCCTGGAGCTGAGACTCATGGCATCAGTCATAGGCATTTACTACAGCATCTCCCAGCTTCTGCTCAGAGCAATACAACTTCTGGCACAGGGGACAGAGACAGGGTCTGGCCATGGCTGCCCACAGTTTTGTGCAGATGCTGTGCCCTGATGTCTTCCTTCATCTCTTCTGGGGCATATGTGGTTGAGCACATGCATATTACTGCCCAGTAGGTTGCTGGAGGCCTTTTGGTACACCATATTCCTGCAGGCAGTTTTGCAGTGGCTTACTGAGATCCACTGCTCCTGAAAACTCGGCTCCTTGGCTGGATATGTATCAAGCAGATCTACAACAGACATTCATCTGTCTATTCTCAGAAAGAGCAACACTTGGGCATTTATCACCCTGCACACAAGACTAGCTAGCTGAATGAGAGCACAATTACATACCCTCCATCACAGCACAGCTGTAGTCATAGTCCCTGTCAGACTACAAAGCTTTGAAAGGCTGACCAAAATGCAATGACAGCAGCAGGAAATAAAATTTAGGCATATCTGGGTCCCAGTTCCCTTCCCTCTGCTTCCTTGTGCATCACCAGCTGAGCTATGGTGAAGGTGCTCTGCTAAGTCTGAGACACTCTGGAAGAGAGAACCCACCCAAGAGATGAGTTTTCTGGCCTTGTCAGTACGTAGTGGGAGTACACCCTGAATTCCTTCTGGATTTCATCATTAGTTGTGGTTCATCCCAAAGTTTCTCCTCAGATGTGTACACTATCTCCAATGTGTTCTAGTGGTGGTGAAAGCCAAGCCCTGCGTTGCAGTTTCCTACATCTTCATACTCCCACACTTCTGTGGCCCCAAGTTGTTCCTTGGCCAAAGTCTCCTCCAGGCACTATCTGGAGCCTTAGACCACCAGCTTCTGAAATGTTTATTCCTTAGACATCTTTCTGCCCCAAATGATTTTAAAGCTCATGGACTTCTGTTACTGGATGATATTGACTGGGCTGATGAGTTACTGGAGTCTCCAGTTCTTGGCACACTTTGCTAAATGGCTTGTGACAGGTTCATGGAGATTTGCTCTCAGCAGCTGGGCAGTGAGCCATAGTGGAGGTCAGGGCACAATGGGGCAGGATGGATGTGGTCAGCACACAGTAAGCTCCCTGCAGATCCCCCATGTGGGGTGGCAGTGGGGTATGGCTGGTTGTGTGACAGCTGTGCTTTCTGTTCAGGTCTTGTATGCAAAGCAAGGGCTCCGTGTGAGGCGGCACCTGACTCGAGACAATGTCAAGGAGAAGGTTAAGGAGACAAGGAGGATCCTGGCAAAGATACGCTTCGTGGCTAAAGAGGTACAGCTGCTCCTAGGGAACCCCTTTTCTGAGCTGGAGAGGATAGGCAAGGAGAGCATACTGAGCTGTCTGCTAGGGCTCTCACCAGTCTGAGCTGAAGTTTTTCCTCTGCTGTCTTTCCTCACTACGTAAAATTCCAAGTTCCAGCTACTGGAAGTTACCATATTTCCTGTGATAGCTCTAATGAGGGATGAGGTCAGGCAGCTTTGCAGGGCTGTTGGTGGCAGAGCAGGGGTCCAAGCAACTCTGCAGTGGGTAGGAGGCAGAGCTGGGCTAGCTCCAGGCCTCCTAGGCCTCTTTGCCCCACCAGCCCAAGGCCTTGTCGGCAGCAGACAGTTTTGCCTGGGAAAACAGCCTTGCCTGTGCTGCCTGCACTTCCACCAGGGACTGACCCTAGATACTTTCTGCAGATTCAAACTTGCAGAAACTCTCATTCATAGCAGAGACTCTCCACATTCAGAGTTTCATTGTTCATATTTTAAGTAACTGAAAAAATCAGTGTGGTGTTGTAGTGTCAACCAGAATGCCATGTTTACTGACATTAGGTGGACAGATGCTGTTGAAGTTTGGAGAAGTCTTTCACCAAGTGAAGTCAAATAATTTTCACATCTTTATCAAATGCCAAAGACAAAAATACAAAAAACATACATAAAAGATTTATCTTACATAAAAGATTGGAAAAATGGAACTTGCTGATCAAAACTAGTCTTTGCTACCATACACAGGATGAGACAGAATTTATACCTTAACGACAAGAAAATGCTATCATACACAATTAGACAAATGAGAAATATCATCAGTGATATTGTGTGTCTGAGATTAGCTGTGTGAGGGTAGAGTGATGTACAATTGTAGTGATGGCATTTGTCTTTCCAAGTCACATTTTCTGTGATGGAGCCCTGCTGCTCTGGGGATGGTTAAAGACCTGCCTGTCCACAGGAAGAGGGGAATGAATTCTTTGGTTTGCTTTGCTTGTGTGTGCAGCCTTTTCTTTCCCTATTAAGCTGTTTTTATCTCAATCCATGACTTCTTTCACTTTTACTTTTTGAATCCTCTTTCCCATCACACCGAGAGACAGTGAGCGAGGGGCTGTATGGGGCTAAGTTGCCAGCTGGGGTTAAACCACAACACCTGCAGTGCCATATTGCAGGGCTGACTTTCAGAAGCATGTGGCCAATGTTAGGTCCTTTATTTGCTTCTGGATCTCTAAACTGCCATGCAGCCACAGTCCCTCCTGTGAGGAGATGAAGCTTTCACCATGTCAATGGAAGGAGGATGACGCATGCTGTTCCTCTGCTGTGATGTTCCTCCCTTCCCTCCCTCCAGCCCCAGTGCACTCTCCCTGATGTACTCATCTGGATGCTCAGCAACAACAGGCGTGTGGCATATGCCAGAATTCCTGCACAAAACATCCTCTACTCAGTAGTTGAAGAGGAGAAAGGCAAAGACTGTGCAAAGATCCAGACTGTCTTTATGAAGGTAGGGTTTGTACCAAAACTGTGTGTTCTTGGTTGCTTCATGCTCTTTCCCCCTCCTTGCTTTCAGCCCTCCTTCCTGAAATCCTGGAGTTCACAAGGAAATGCAGCTCTCACTCCACCACTGCCTTTTGCCTCTGCCGATGTGGTGCTCTCTCTCCTGTGCTCTTTGGTCAGTCCCAGGCTGATGGCGATCATCTTGGTCTGAGATGTGAAACCTGCTAAACCTTCTGTGCTTTCAGGTCCCTGGCTTACACACTGGTGAGATCTTTGCCAAACTGGAAATCTACATGTGGCTTGGGGTAACCAAATATGTGAAAAACTCTTTGGCAGAACTGCCTGAGGAGTTCCTTTCTGAGACTGAGCTGGAGATACCCCAGCTCTCAGCATACAGCCCTCCCAGCCGGCTCAGCAGGGATGGTGAGTGCAGATGCCGGTTCTCCACATAAGCAGGAGAGCAGGGAGGTGAGAGGTCCCATCCATGGGTTAGTGTCTGTGGTGATGCATTGTCCCCTCACAGCCCTTCACCTCCAGGCCACACTGTGATCTGAGAATTATAATACGTCTGAGAATTAGGACCTGATCTAGTGTCATCTCCAAGGCATTACTGGGACTGGTACATCCAGTCTCATGAGGATGTATTTGCACATTCTCAGCTAAAGCAGCAGACAGGATGGGTACTTCGCAGGCACTGAACATGCTGCCAAATTGGCAATGGGCATGACATCTGCCCCTCTGATGGGGCTTGGTGGTGCTTTGCTGCAGCAGATGCTCATAGCAGAACATTGCACATGTCACATATCATGTACTTCCTAGAGGTGTCTGAGGAGCCCACTGAGCTCGTCTGGCTTGGCTAAACCTTTTGAGACGTACTGAGCCAGAGTACCCCAGTCCCTAGAAGTAGTACCTATTCCTCACAGGTCTGGCTATCTGGCTGGCCTTCTCCTTCAGGCATTTTTTTGGCCTCATACAGGACTTGGTTGGGGACCGCCTCTCTCCTTTTCTTACCAGATTTCAGCTATTTCCAGCTCCGAGCCCATCTGTATCAGGCTCGGGGGATCCTCCCTGCAGATGATAACGGCCTTTCAGATCCTTTTGCAAGAGTGGTGTTTTCAACTCATTGCCAGACCACCAGGGTGAGACCACTTAAACTCTTGCCTCTGTCATCTTGGGAACTTGGGGAGAGAAAAATGACTGTGCCCTCACTGACATGATTAAGCCCAGTACTATGGCAGTCCTCCTGGGACTTCTGTATCTCCAAGCACTCAGGTATCTATGCTCTGGGCAGTGTGGATATGTTCAGAGAATATTTGAGAGTCATTGAGCATGGTCTCAGAGGTTGATTTGCATGTACTAGCTGGCCTTGAGTGTTGATCCCAAACTTTTACCACTTCCCCTCCTGCCAGCCACCAGCTGCATGTGGCTATGTGAGAGAGGGAATCAGCCCAGAGTTCCTCACTTTCCTGCATGTGGTTTGTTTCCATTGACTGCGGAACACTTGGGCCTTTTGTCTCTGTCTGCAGATAATGGAGGAGACACTGAGCCCTACGTGGAATGAGCTACTTTTGTTTGACCAGCTCATTATTGATGGGAAGAAAGAAGAGTTGAAAACAGAGACCCCCATCATTATAATCAATCTTTTCAGCCACAATAAATTTGTAAGTACGGCCATGCTGCCCTCCTCCTGTTGTTTCCATAACAGGGAAGGGAGAGGAGCTCTGTCTGAGTGCTACCACTTCTCTATTTGGTTTCCATGACTCAGCTTGGTCCTGGTCCACTGGTGACAGTGAGTGGTGGGGACTGTGGCTGAGGTTAAGACTTTCTGACTCAGAGATACTCTGAACTCATCAGGGGCTGATGAGTGCTCATTGGATCCAGGATCTCTTCTTTTTGAAGAAGAACTATGCCTGCTTCCTTGGCAGGCTCACATTGCAAAGGGCTCATAGCCTGGGGGAACTAATATTGCTTTTAAGGCTGTTCCTTCCCCTGTGTCCCCAGGTGGCATTGATCATCCCTCCTCAGTCCTCCCTTTTTTCTCTTTATTGGTACTTTAAAGTCACACTGTCCCCTGGAGCCTCTTTGTTATCCTATGGCTAATGACATAACTTGCACCAGGTTCTCCTGTATTACTCAGCAGCTTTCCTGGGGTTCCAGTATAAGACAAATTCTGGTGTACTGGGGTGAGTCTAGAGGAAGCCACCAAGACGGAGCACAGGACAGAGGAGGAGAGCCGAGTATATTCAGCCTACAGAGGTCGAGGGAAAGCCAGTGTCTTTTTGCTGTCTGCAGCTACCTGGTGGGAAAGGATAGAAAAGGTCACTTCAGAATTCTCATGGAGGTACCAAGGGGTCCAAAGGCAAGCAATGGGCACAAACTGGCAAAGAAGAAAATCCATCTTGATATAAGGAAGCAAGTTTTACACAGAGGTAGATCACATGCTGGGCCTGTAGCTCAGAGAGCTTGTAGTATATCCATCCTTGGAGATACTCAAACCCTGTCTGGAAGAGACTCTGTAAAACCTGATCTAGCTTTGATGTCCTCTGGTGCATGTGCCAGGTCATTTGACGAGTTCGGCATGGAGATGAATCATGAGTTAAGAGGAGCCTGCTGCAGACATGCCCTATCTGTTCCTAGCTCTGGATGGAGCAGAGGAAATCAAAGCACAGGACGAAATGGGTGGAAGAGTAGTCTTGTACTGTCCCAGATTGGCTGGAATTAGTGATGGTCTTCGAGGTGGTGAGATAACACAGGGATGAGCTGATTCATTCTCCTCTCTCCTGCAGGGCTCCCCTGAGTTCCTTGGGCAGGCCTTTGCTGTCCCTCAGGTGAAGCTGGTTGATGAGCCATACACCAAACCTGCCCTGCAGTTCTTTGATTTCTACAGAGGCACCAAAGCAGCGGGAGAGCTCGTTGCCACTTTTGAGCTGATTGAGCTTGATTACAGTGGCTATTTGGAGGTAACAGGCTTGTAGGAAGCTGCACGTGGTTGCCAGCTCTCAGAGGAGAGCTGTGTGGGTGAGGTTGCATGGAGTCCACCAGAGGATTCCAAGTTGGAGGCCACATCTGGCTTTCAACTGCAGGGACAGAAAGGAGACTGCAGGGACAACCTGTGAGCACAGAACTAGAGGAAGGGGAGAGGGGGCATGGCATGGCATGGCATAGAAATGACTTTCATCACCTGCTGTGTCCTGGTTCCACCTGTTCAGCCATCAGTGCCTGAGGACGTGGAGCCCAAAGAGCCCGAGTACCTGGAAGACCCCTGTGCTGGACCTGGACGGTTCATCATCCCTGAGGGCATCCGCCCAGTACTGAAGGAGTTTCGCATAGAGGTGCGCTGCCATCTGCTGCATTGGCTTTCCCCTCAAGCTGCCCGTGGGTGGAGGGCAGGACTTAGTGAGGGAGTCCAATTTGGAGCTCAAATGTGCCTGTGAGGCCTGAGCAGATGCCAGAAATGGAGGTGCTTGACATGAGGGAGAAACCATCTGAGTAGTTCAACAGGTAGAGCTGCTGGGCAGCTAAGCTGGGAGAGCAGGCCTGTGCTTCTTCTGGGGACTGTGTCCTGTGGGTGGGGGGCAGCAGCATGGGCAGTGCCATTCCTGGCACGTCTCGGACAGCAGCTTTATGTTGTGCATCAGATCCTGTTCTGGGGCCTGAGGGACCTGAAGAGAGTGAACTTCTTTGAGGTGGATGAGCCCCAGGTGATCATTGAATGTGCTGGCAAGAAGGTGGAGTCAGAGGTGATTTTGTCCTACAAAGAGAACCCCAACTTCACGGAGCTGGTCAAATACATGGATGTGGTGAGTGGGAAGGTGGATTCTGCCATGCTAGGGTACACTGTGGCTACCCTGCACCCATGCACTGCCTCACTGCATGGGTCAAGATAGCAGGAGGGGAACTGCCTCCAGGATTTTGCTCTCCCGTGGCCACATGGTTCAGCTGCAGAACAAAACCTGTGTGAAATTGCCCACCAAGAGCTGTCTTAGCCGTGCCCTGTCACTGCAAGGCTTTGATTTTTGGGCATAGCTGCAAGGTGTTAGCAGGCTTCTCCTTATGTGATGGGGCTGCCATAGTTTTATAGTTCAACACAGGTTAATCACCCTTATTCCTGTGAAACCCATGCATAATTCTTTTGCAGGAGCTTCCAGAGCAGGTATACCTGCACCCTCCCCTCAGCATCTTCGTGGTGGAAAAGCGTGCTTTTGGGCGCACTGTGTTGGTGGGTAGCCATGTTGTGTCCGATGTGATGAAATTCTCTCCCAGAGAGCTGGAGGAGGAACCAGACAATGTGCCCAAAGGTGAGCTGCTTGGAGAGGTTCTCATGGAGACAGCAGGCAGGCTTTGCCAGTGGCAAAGATCCCTGGCTCTTCCACTCTCTCTTAGCCAGGCAGCAAAGTCCTCTCCCTGGAATCACAAGGTCAGAATCACAGAGTGGTTTGGGTTGGAAGGGAGCTTAAAGATCATCTCATTCCACCTTCTGCCATGAGTAGGGCCACCTTCCACTAGACCAGTTTGGTCCAAGCCCTGTCCAACCAGGCCTTGAACGTTTCCAGTGATGGGGCAGCCACAGCTTCTCTGGGCAAGCTGTGCCAGGGCCTCACCACCCTCACAGGGAAGAATTTTCTCAGTGACACCTCCATCTTTAGGAAGCTGGTCCACTAGGACCAAGGATTGAAAAGTTTTCAGTTCTCTCACATTGTCAGGTCAAGGTCTGTTCATTGGGTAATAGTTTAGCTAAATAGTTCTATGATAGTAACAGCCAGCACTCCTGATCTGGAAGCATGAAGAAGCCAAAATTTGATCCATCTGTGGTTATTTCTAAGCAGGGCAGGTATATCTCATAATTCTGAATTCCTGGGAGTCAGCAACAAGCATGTTGATGATGGTGGCCAATCTCACTACTGTACTTGGATTTCCAGCAGGGTTTTTTGCAGGGTCTGCTATGAAAAGCTTTAAAATCAATCACACCAGTGTTTTAACAGGGAGGGTTTTCCTGTGGGCAGAAATAAATGCATGGAAACATGAAGCTCTTTATTTTCATCTCAGCTTGGAGACTCTCATCTCACCATCTTCCATCTCAGACTGTGGTAAATATTGGACAGGCAGCTGGTGACCCAGGTTCCAGCACTCAACCCCTTAGTTTTGTGAAGGTGAGTTATGTGTTGGGCCCAACAAATTTTGAAGTTTGTAAAGCTAACTGTAGGTTACAAACAAAAAAGAAAGTTCAGAAGTTCAGTGTTAGGTTTCATCCACCAGGTTTTTCTCTGGACTGAAACACTCCTCTCTACTGCCTGCTCATTGGCAGTGCCATGTGCTCGGGCTCTGGCACAGGGAGACTAAGGAGACCTGCCCTGGGCCTTAGGAACGGCTTCTTTTGTAGCAAAGAACAAACCTGGGGCCACAGGTAGCTTTGCACCTCCTGTGCTCTGCCTGAATGCTGAGCCTTTGCCAGAGGCTCCAAAGAGGAGGGTGCATGAGTGTCCTGGGTGGTCATTTCTTCCCTCTGAGCCCTCTTCTCTGTTCTCTCAAGGCTCCTTTGAAGAAAATTCCTATCAATAAGCTTGTAAAGAAAGAAGATGAATATGAAGAGGAAAAACCAGAACTGGAAGAACTGGATTGGTGGTCCAAGTACTATGCATCCCTGAAAGAGCTGTATAACCAGGTAATAATTTGTGACAGCTGCCAACAGAAGGGAAAATAGGCTGCACTGGCCTGAGGAAGATGTTTTCAACAATACTGAGTGTCACAGGAGCTCTCCTGGCACGGATCTGCAGGCAGGTGTGGACTTCTGTGTTTCAAGCATACTTAAGGTAGACAGGTATCAAGCATCTACCAGGTGGGCTGATTTCAGCAGGTGATGGGTATTGAAACATCCCTGAGGCTCAGTGCCCAAGTGGGGTGAGAATGAGGCAGCTTCTGTTGAGGGACTCCTGAAAACGTGACGTTGCTGATTTTAACAGGGGCTTTCACGCTGCTTACTCTGTCCTGGTTATGTCCTAGTATGTGTTACGGGAGCAAGTCTGCTCCAAATTTCCTTCCTTGCCCGGTCCAACTTAAATTCCAATCAAAAGAAGCTAGCAGAAGGATCTGGGGAGAAGAGAAAGTCATTAAGACACTCATTGGATACCATCCTGCAATGATGTTATTGCTGAATGATTTCAGGCTATGTATTACTTACTTTGTTGGCAGGAAAATGTCAGTGTTCTGTGCTTGGAAGGAGAAGCCTTTGCTGTCAGGGATCTGAGGTGACTGTTTATGTGTGTTTCAGGCATGCAGTGATGAGGAAGATGCTGAGAATGATGACGTGAATGATGCAGGTGAGTCCTCTAGCAACACCCCACTCTTTAATGGGGAGAACCAGGATTTTATACCACCCCAGAGGGTATTGGGCTTGTGGGAATAGCGTCTGTGCAGAGAACAACCTTGCAACATTCAGCAACGACAACATAAAAGTGAGCAGAGAGGCTGAAGACATTGACAAGGGCTAACAGGCTATTTCAAGTTGAAAATACCAAACTTTCCTGAAAAAAGTTTGGAAAATGGTCAGAAAAGTCCTGGAAAATAGTGGAGTCTTGTAAAATTGTGTTAAAGCAAGTGCTTTCCTGTGGGAGAAAAATGCAGAAAAATTATCTGCAGGGATCATGGGATTGTCTGGGTGAAACCAGGAAGCACTGGTGGGATGGAGAGAGAGGATGGTGGACAGGGAAAACTATCCAGGAGCTGGGCATCACTCTGCTCATGGGATACTCACTTGGGGTACAGGTGAATAAGGTAACAGAGTTAAACAGTACTAACAATCTTTTTATGATCTGAGAACAGTGTTACAGCTGTAGGTTCATGTTTGCAGAGGTGTAAGCAGTGACTCATATAGCTCTGACCTGGGAAAGTGCGAAGTATAAAAATGATGTAAATACAGTTTAAGGAGAGGGCTTGAGGGATGCATGCCATTAGCACTTGAGGGATCTGGAGCCTTGTGAAATAGGACAAGGACACACCCACTCTGTCCTTGGTTTGGTGGTGCCCCTGAGAAATGTCTAGACACAGTCTCTCCAGGCTCAGGTAGCTGTGCAGAAAGTGGCAGTGATACTTCGGTTAGTCACCCAAACCACCAGGCCAGCAAATAAGCACTCATCCAAAGAGGAGGGTGAGCTCTCCTCTGTGCCTTCCCTGACAGCATCTGTGAGCTAGTCCAACCACCTTCCTTCATTTGGTTTCTGCCCAGTTCCTGTCTGAACAGCAGCCATGCAGGCAGACAGGCAGGTCTGTGCCAATTTTTGTCCCTGCACTCATCCAGCCATGCCATGCTGGGAAACCTGAGATGCCAGAAGGACATCTGTTACAAACAGCAATAGCTCTAGGTCAAAGCCCTGGGTGAAAGCAGAAGCTGTGGCTGGGGTAACTTCATGTAGAGACACTTGACACGATGGGCGAAATCAGAGTGTTTTCTAATCTCTTACTGTCATTTCTAGATGGAGGGAATTTAAATGCATCCTCCATTGACATGGAAGCAGAGGATGAGGCAGTGATCGAAGCTGAACCTGCTCAACCCAAGAGGAAGCTCATTGCCACCCTTCAGGTGATTATTGGGGTGACCTAGTCTCTTTCAGCCCTGGCCTTTTGTCCATGTCCTCCTCACCTTCCTGCAGTGGAAGTTACCCTGCAAGGAGAACCTGCAGTGTGTGCTGAGTCCCCAGCTGAACTTTGATGCAGCTAGTAAGACCTTAGAGCCAAGCTGGGATGTGCATCCACATCTAAGGCTGGCCCCAGGGACATGCAGGAAAACTATTAACACCCTGCACTGAGTAATAACAGGAGTAAGGTAGGACTAGGTGAAATGGTTGAAGCAGAGAAAGGATGGTCTTTCTGACTCTCCTTCCCTTTCAGATGGCAGGAAAAGGCCCAAAATTACTTTCTACTTATTTCAGATCTACAACTCTGAGCTGGAAAATGAGTTTGGTAATTTTGAAGACTGGTTGTGTGTTTTCCACCTTCATCGTGGCAAAGCAAATGAAGATGAAGACGGAAATGAGGATGAACATTATGTGGGGAAGTACAAGGTACTGTTTCATTTGGATGACATTTGTGCTGCTTGTGGAAGAAGATCTTATGACTTGTATTTCAGAGCAAGCCAACACCAGCAAAGCCTTGCAGGGTGCATGGGTGTGCAGGGTGACATGAGGTTAGGCTGCAGCACAGCCAGGGTACTGTTAGTGCCTGTTGAAGCAATTGTACTGCAGTCCTACTGTTGTTAGCTTATAAATCCATCTGATTTAGATTTTTCAGCTGCTACAAGGAGAAAGCATGAAGCATAAAGGACTCATTCTGGTTGCAGCCTCTGGATGTATTCAATATGCATACACGTATTAGTAAGCTTCACTGGTTTTAAAATTAGCAAAACTTATTTAAAAGAGGCATCATCCTCCCATCCAGGAGCCCTTGAAGAGCTACAGAAACTGTAGCTGTCACTAGAAAACCTTTGGTGTCCTCTGTCTTCGGCAGTCCAAAGTGCCTGGAGGTGCTCAGATCTGACATTGGCAGTGGTCTAACAGCCTGCAGCCTAAATTGCAAGCAGGGATTGCCTGAGCCATGTGGACATGATTGGACCTTTGGGAAGGACTGTCTCCATGGGCACAGGGTGTCTGTGGTCTGCATGGGGAAATGGCTCTTGTTTTCTAGTTGGCAGGTAAAGCTGGTGGCTCCAATACTTTCTGAGATATTTCCATTTGTATCCAGCTATTCCTTGAAAAGTGTTTTCTGCAGGGCTCCTTCTATGTCTACCCCACTGAGGAAGCTGTTACAGAGCCCAAGGTCTCCCGGGGCATTCCAAGGAACAGACCCATCAAGGTTCTTGTAAGAGTTTACATTGTTAAGGTAAGTCCGGTGGAGGCGGCAGTAATGCTTGGTGGTCTCTCCCCTCCCTATGGACCTTCTGCCATTCTCTGCTCAGTAAATGTGAGCAGTGGCACTTGTGAAAAATGTGATGCTGGCTTGAAGCCTCTGCCAGCCCAGTGGAAGACACCTACATCCTGTCCATGGAGAGTCTTCCATGCTTTGTAGCTTGAGGAGGTGCTAAAAGGCCAGATGGGCATTTCTTGGCTCCTTATATCTGCCTCAAGATCATGAGCAAGTGGGTGGGTCCGCAGCTGAAGACATCAATGGCTTGTAGAGGGAGCATTTCTGTGGGAACAAGTGGCTGTTTCATTGCCAGGGTAGTTGCTGCAGGGACCTGACCAAGCGGGCTTGGGTGGTGTCAGGCCTGTGCAGTGTTCCTTGTGCAGGGTGCTCTCCTCAACTGTGTACAGCAGTACCTCTTGTATCTTCTAGGCTACAAATCTGTCTCCAGCAGACCCCAATGGCAAAGCAGACCCCTATGTGGTGGTGACTGTGGGGCAGCAGCAGAAGGACACAAAGGAGCGATACATCCCAAAGCAGCTCAATCCCGTGTTTGGAGAGTATGCAAGAGGGTTTCATCTAGCAGGTTTAATAAGAACAGTGGGAATCTGGGGCTTGGAATGTGGCTCAGCATGTGAGGTCTTCTGTTCCTTTCTGATGGAGAATCTTCTGCTTTAACACAAAGATCCTGGGCATGTCTCTTGCCTCCAGCTAACTCAGGAGCCATCATGTTTTGGGTTAAGAGGCGAGCATGCCCAAGATTTAAAATTGGAAGCCAAGCACGAGAGCTTTTTCCCTGACTCCAGGCCCTCTATCCAAGCCATACATTCGTGGAAAAGTACTTCCTTTGTTTGAACATGTACACTGAAAATTGCACATACTGAATTTAGAGAGAACCAAAGTTTATCAGAGGCCTTTAAGTTGTTAGATACAGTTCTTAATTGTGTAGGATTATCAAAGCAGAGCATGTGTTTCATTTCTATCCTCTTTGCTAATTTCACTTTCCCTGTTTGATTCTGTCCAGAGTTGTGGAGCTGACAGTCTCCTTTCCCATGGAATCAGAACTCACTGTGGCAATATTTGACCATGATTTGGTTGGATCTGATGATCTGATTGGGGAGACCAAGATTGACTTGGAGAATCGATTCTACAGCAAGCACAGGGCCAACTGTGGAGTGGCTGCACAGTATGACTTGTAGGTATCAATGTGACACATTAGGGCCATAGCCATTCTTCTCACCTGTGATACGTGGGTAACAGAGCTCCTCCTGTTCTGCAAGAGAGAATATGCATTTGCAGGTGCTCCACAGATTCACTACAATTTACATGGATAACTCTATCTCTTTAGACATGTACCAGCTTCCTGTGATAGCTCTAATTCCTACTGCAAACTAATATGCCTTGCATAATATAGCAAAAATATTTCTTCATTGCTTTCACGTTGGTGTTCTGTGAGAAAAGTGCTTTCTTGACACTGACCTTTCACAAAATACGGCAGTTTATCTGGCAGCATTTTGTAAGCAGCAACACTCAGGACATCTGATTTTGTTTGGCCTCCTTCCATATGGATTCTCTGATGTCTTCAGCCAGTTTTCTGCAAACTTCTCCTACCCTGCTATTGGAAAATTATCAGTGGGTATGGAGTTGAGTACCCAGCACAGCTAAAATCTCTTTCCCACTTAGGAACTGAAGCTAGAATTGCTCTTGCTGCTAGAAGTGTTTCTAGCAATGGGGTGCAAGTCCAGCTTGTTCTCTGTCAGGACAGAGTTTGTTTAGCTTTTCATTCATTAAGATTTTTTGTAACGCTTTTAAGCCCAGGGTGAATCTGAGCAGGGTTCTAGTGACATAGCCTGTACTGTAGGGAGGGAAGGCTGTTTC
Organism: Ifrita kowaldi; assembly: GCA_013398055.1. NCBI lineage: Eukaryota > Metazoa > Chordata > Aves > Passeriformes > Cinclosomatidae > Ifrita > Ifrita kowaldi. Next base: position 52,672 of record VZRS01008985.1, read on the forward strand.
GCAGCCTAGAAAAGAAACTTAAGCTGAAGAAGTTATTGATGTTTTCTTTTTCCATGCAGAAATGGCTACAACATGTGGCGAGATGCTTTTAAACCTACACAGATCTTGGATAGTTTATGCAAGAAGAACTCAATCCCTGCTGCAGAGTACAGATGGGAGGAGATCAAAGTGGGCAATAAAATATTCAAGGTCCCTCCAGAGGCTTTTCCTGAAGGTACAGAGGGCTTATTGAACTGCTCCCTTAAATAGCTGCCTGTGCTCAGCAATGCACGTGCTGGTGGGTGGTCTGGGAGCCCACCAGCTCCTCTTCCCTGAGGTGTCCAGGCTGGCTTCCCCACTCTGTGTCCTTCATGGCCCAGTTTTTTGGGTCACTGTGGGATGCATCCTTGGTGTTCAGTGCTCTGGTTTCAGTGGATGACACTGTTGCACTGGGAGAAGATGTGATCCAGGCCATTAGGTACCAAAGTGGCTTCCCCAGCAGTGGGTGAACTAAGTAAACCCACCTGCACAGCAGTGTTGATCATGGAGGTTTGTTCTATGCCAGCTTATTCTGGTGGCTGGCACTGTCACAAAGCTGTACCTTCATCTGCTTATGATCACTATCAGCAAGACAATGAAGTCCTGTTTGGGGTTGTGGGTGTTTTGGAGGGTTTTGGGGGGTTTTTTTGGTTCGTTCATAACACCGTTCCTGCCTGGCTCCGTGGGGTCCCGCGTGCCCCCTCAGATGCCTGGGCAGGTTCAGTATTAAGTCAGTGACAAAAGAGTCAGGAAGGATATTTGCTTGCATTCCGGCATGATGATTTATTGTATCTTCACTGCCGAAGGGTGTAGATACAAATACGAACGCCATGGCTAACTCAGGGTTTTTCCCGGGGCTGGGGAAAAGGCGGGATCAGGGAGCAGGGACCAATGGGAGAGCCCCAGGGGAGGGACGAGGGGCCACGGCCAGCAGCCAACCGGGGAATTCAAACTGGAATAGATTAATTTAACAGGACAATGCAGCCTGGGAAAAGCCTTTTGGTCGCCTTAACATAAAGGTATGTTCACCGGCTACCACAGGTTGGTTCTGGTTTTTGGTGGTGATGGTTTTTTGTTTGATTTTCTTTAATGGTTTGGTTTGTGTTGGGTTATTTTGTGGGTGATTTTTTGTTTTGTGTTGGGTTCAGTTTTTGGGGGGGAAGCTAGTGGTTTTTTCAGTCTTCTTTCCTGTTTTTAGCTGGCTTTGTCCAGGAATGCTCTGTGCTCCCAGTGGCTTCAGGTGCCTTGGGTGATTCCACACTACTCCTCTCTACTGTTGATCTCCACCTTGTGGGCAGCTTTTGCTTCTCATTTGCTGTTTTCTTTCCTTCTAACTGGCATTACAAGCCCTGAGCCAGATGTCCAAGAACACACCAAACTTTCATAGCCTCCAACAGCAGTGATGGAGAACTTCCCTGAGCAAAGGCTAGTCCCTGCTGCGGTCAACACCTGTGCAACTGAATCCAAATTCAACGAAATACTAGAGCAGATGTGGCCCACCTGTGGAGAGATGAGTACTGCAAGACAATGCTATGTAGCCTGTAGGAAGGATTATCCCTGGCTTCACGTGCTCTTAGTGAGGACACCTATGTGTATAGCCAACTTTACTTTCTCCTTGTTTCAGTGCAACCGTTCCTCAGTTTGCTGGTGGTCTCTATGGCTTATGCAAAGAAGGGAAAATAAATCCTACTCAGGAGAGGGCAAGGAGCCTCCAAAAGCTCTTTTCCCCTTTTTTTCTCAGGTCACTGGATAGCTGGGGAGGGAGAAACAAGGTGCTCTCCTGGTGTTCCCTGACAGCTGGCTCTGGTTCCAACATAGCTGCAGCTGGTGCCCTGTGAACCTCTGCTGTGCTTGAGCACTGCTTGGAATGGTTTAGTTCTCAGACTGATATCCAAGGTGCTCCATAAACCCAGGAGCGGGTGGGTCATTGTGCCCTCACCTGTTGCCTCTGGCTTTTTGCCCACCAGCAAGATTTGGTCTTGAACTGCTATTTGACTTCGCTGTCCTAAAGGAGTCAATTAGTCGCACATAGTGTTCATTAACAGACAGCACAGCTGCATGTCTTGAGAGTGGCAAGTAATGCTTTCCAGTAGCACTTCTCTGGCAAAAATTCATCCATGGATCTGTTAGCACTACCACAGAGATGTGGGGATGAAACTGCCCCAGAGGGTCATGTCCTCCTCAATGTCCCTTGGATCTTTTTCCCAGGGCCAGAGTAAATTATTTTTTGCCCTTTCCGTGGTATTTCTCTTGGCTTGTTTTCTTCCTGCCTGCCATTTCTCTCATCACTGCAACATATTGAACTCACTCATCTCATCTTTTCCTTCCTGCTTCTCCCCATTTGTCTTTCTGGAGAGGTGCTCGTTTGCCCAGTGCATCAACTTCTGTTACTTGTGCTAATGACTGATGTCCCGACATGACTCTTGCTGGCCAGAAGCCTTCATCTTCTCCCTGGCTGTGTCCTGCTGCAGAGGCCTCTGTGAGGAACAAGAGAGGAGTGGCAGATGAGAACTTGTCGGTGGATGTTGAACATAAGGCTTTGTACGTCCTGCAGCACTGGGAAGAGATGCCAGGATATGGGTACAAGCTGGTACCAGAGCATGTGGAAATCCGGTCTTTGTACAACCCAGAGAACCCTGGGCTTGTGCAGGTGAGATGTGTTTCTGTGCCAAACCTCAACATTGTTTCGGGGAAGGACCTTCTGGACAGCTGGTTTCCAGCCCACTGTCTGGTCCCCTGTGAATCTTATGCATTGTCCCCTTCCTGGGTGGGTGACTGGAGTTGTGTCTGTGGATGGCTGGCCCAGCTATGAAGTGAAGACATTGGCTTTGGTTGTTCTTTGCTCACATCTACCCCCTGACCTCTCATGATGCTTCTGAATACCCTTTCCTCAAGGAACTTCTGTCCATTGATGTGTTCACAGTGCTAGTGACCCAGAGTCCTTCCTGTCTCCACAGGCCATTTAGCACTGCTCTGATGAGGAGGCCGTGTGGGTGGCAATAGACCTGCTCTGCTTCTGAGCCCTGCCACCATGCATCCCCGTGGGTGATGGTGTCCTTGCCTATCCCTGCCTCCTCTGCATTTGTCCCTTATCACTGCTGTTTTGCAAGAACCTTGTTCTGTACCCTTGGCTTCTCCCTGGGGCATGATGTAACTGCTGGCTGGAGAAGAAACATCCAACCTTAGTTTTGTGCAATGCAGCCACCTGAACTCACCATTTTAATGTCCTGCACTGAAATCTCCTGTTCCTTTGGGTACTGGAGGTTTGAACAAAGCAGAGTTCTGCAGTCATGCTGGCTTTGTTTGGCATTGGAAATGCATGTGGGGAGAGCAGAGTCAGACCCATCACTTCTTAGTTTTCTTGGTTTTGCTTAAGCATTGCATCACCATATGCTCCTTATTAAGACAGAGGGACATGTTTGCCTCTGTTTGAAATGGATTCAGTATAAGTGAAGTGGTTCATCTAGGGAGCAGAAATAAACAATCTTTCATAGCCTTAATTTTTTCCCTTTGTAAAATCTAATCTCATGTCACTCTCAAATGCTGGGAATGGAGAGAACCAAGCAGTGGATTTCTGATGAGAACTTGCCTTGCAGGACCAAGCCCTTGCTCCTTGAAGAGCTGGAGAGTGGTCTGTCTCTTGAAGTGTTTCTGCTGTCTTCTCTCAACAGGGCTCCTTGCACATGTGGATTGACATGTTTCCAAATGATGTCCCTGCACCACCACCCGTCAACATCAAGCCACGACTGCCTGTCAGGTAGCACCTGTGGGGGTGGGGCTGGTGGGCTGCAGGGTGAGTCAATGTCCCTTGCCATGGCTGGCTGGACGTGCCGCAGGGCACAGGCTGAGGGTCAGTGCTAGTGTGGCATGCAGCCCTCTTTGCTCCAGCTCTGACTACGGGATATTCTTTTGAGTGTATCAGCATGGGCCATAAGAGCTTAAGCTGCACAAAGGTTTAGGAAAGGGCAGGTTAATGGCTGGACATAAAGGTAATAGAAACCCAGGCCAGAGCTACTCATCAAATTCTATTCTGGCTAGTGGACGGACGTCCTTGGGAGCCTGGAGAAGTAAAGCTGAAGGAGGAGGAAATCTGTTGTTTTCAAGGATCTAATGGTGCTTTTGAGATGGAGGGTCCAGATTATTCTCAGATGTGCACCTGAAAGGACAAGAGATAATGAACACAAATAGCAGCAAGGGAAACTCCAACTGGATATAGGGAAAACATTTTCCCAGTAGGAGTGAAGCTACCCTGGAATAGGGACAGATTGACTCAGATGTGCTGGGATATTAATCCTTGGTGATACTAAAAACTAATGCAGACAAGGCCCTGAGCAATCGACCTACTATGAAGCTAGAGCAAGAGCTTAGAGCGGAGACTGCAGAGATCCCTTCCTGCCTAAGCTTTTCTGTGCTCCTATGGCTTAGTAGAGCTGGGTGGGTTTCCCATGCACCAGGGATTTACTTTGCAAAAGCTCTCTGTATTGACTATGGGTGTTTGTTTTGCAGGGTTGTAGTGTCCAGGAAGAGTTTTATGCCTGGCAGCGAGACTGCCGGGCTGTGCTTGGCTGGAGGAGCAGGGAACCACACTGCTAGGAAGGTTCAAGTCCTGCTGCTCTGGCATTGTGCTCAGGGCTTGACCTGCCCTCCTAGGCACCAGGGACAAGGGCATGTGTCTCACCTGTGTGTCCTTCCCACAGCTATGAGCTCCGTGTGATTATCTGGAACACGGACGATGTGATCCTTGATGATGTCAACCCAGTCACGGGAGAGCCTTCCAGCGACATCTACGTGAAAAGGTCTGGTGGGAATCAGTGGGAGGCCAGAGCCTGGCTACACTGTTCCCTGCCGTGGCCCACACACTCACTTATGAACCTCTGCTGCCCCTTGCTTTGGTGTGAGGTGCCCACTCCAGTCCTCTGCATGGGCTGCTGTACCCCTAGAGATGTTGTCCAGATGTTGCTCTGGTTTGACCCTTTCCTGCTACTCCATGGGGTTCAGTGCTTCCATCCTTCTGCTCTGCCTTTGAGGCTGGCTGACAGGGGTAGGGGGTAACTGAGTTTCTTCTGCAGCTGGATGAAGGGTCTTGACCATGACAAGCAGGAGACAGATGTTCACTTTAACTCCTTGACTGGGGAAGGCAATTTCAACTGGAGGTTCATCTTCCGCTTCAACTATCTCCCAACTGAGAAGGAGATCACCTACAAGAAAAAGGACTCTGTCTTCTCCATGGAGGAATCAGAGTTTCGGGAACCAGCTGTTCTGGTCCTCCAGGTCTGGGATTATGACAGGATTTCAGCTAATGACTTTCTAGGTATGGTGTTACCTGCTGGAAGTGGGGTGACCTGTCCCTCACCTTGCTGGAATATTACAGCATTTCCCTGGGATTCAGCTCTCTAAGAAGGGACACTAGGACCATCAGATCAAACTCTTCAGCTCAGCAGTCACCTGGCTTGTTTCTTCACTTGTGAGCTGTAGACAGAGCCTAGAGATAGGCACCTCCCCTACACAGACATGTAGTGCTTGCATGCTTGTCCCAGGGCCTTGGTGTATTTTTTCAGGGCCTGTCACACCACAGGACTTCCAGGTTCTGCTTCCTCACAACCTTTCCAGTAAACTTGCTTGTTTTCCCTGTTCTTACTTAGATACGCAGATCCCAAAGTCTGGGCCGAAGAGCAGTTTCCCAGGACCTTATGCTGTGGGCACAGGGACAACCTGTGTGAGACTATTGACAACCTTTGTGAGGGTATTGGTACTTGAGTTACAGCATCCCATTGCTGAGGGCTCAGAGTTCCCTGGATGCTCTGGTACTTCCCAGAATCAGACCTGCTGAGCTGGGCATGCAGCAAGGCCCGGTGCCGAAACAGAGCTAGTGGTGATTCCCCCTGCATTATGCTAGCACAAATACTGCTGATTCTTTCCCACCTCTGCTGTCATCCCCAAGCTTATAGCACTCTGTTCAGTTGTTCCTCCCTTCTTCAAATGTTAGCCTCCCTATTAAAAAGCAGCCCCTTTGCCCTACTGTCTCTTGGGCAAGTTAAAACTCTCCTTATATTTCAACCTTTCATAGTGTGTTTAAGCACCTTTACTTCATGAGGCACTTCCAGTGGTTCAGCTATGAAGAACTGAGGCACTGAAGAAAGCATTAGCAGTTCCAATGATTTCTGGCACGTATAATCTCAGGAACTTCGAGGTAGCGAGGGGCATCTTCAGCATTTATTGCAATCTCCTGCCCCAGTCAAGGCTAGATGCACTGTAGGTCAGGTTGCTCAGGACATTTTCTGGGTGGGTTTTGATTATCTCCAAGGATGGAATCCCAGCAGCCTTCTGGGACCCTTTTCCTGGCTGCACCTTTCTCACAATTCTCAGGGTTTTTTTACTTGCAGCATTTTGTGTCTGTTGCCTTATGTGCTTTCATTATCTATTTATGAGAAGAGTCTAGCTCCATCTGCTCTGTAGCTTCCTTTAGGCTGTGAGGGATGCAGTAAGATCTCCCTCTTGACCTCTCTTCTCTGGGCTGAACATATGTCTCTCACCCCTCCTGCTGTGGCACCTACTACAGACTTGACTATCTCAGCCACTAAAACACTATTTAGTTGACACCTTTCTTGTACTGGAGGTCCAAAACTGGGCACTGTATCCAGAAGCAGTCTCACTTGGAACTGAGCAGAGAACACACATCCCTTGTCTGCTTTTGCCAGTACAGACCAGGATGTTGTAAGATTGATTTGTTGCAAGGGCTCAGTGCCAAAGTGGGACAGGAGCTCATTCCAAGCAGAACAGAGGTGCAAGGCCAAACGCAGAAATGAACTGAGGTTATTGCAGATGTAAGACAAACTTGAAACTTGGAAAGCATTTATAATTTTAAAGCATTATCATTTTATAATTTTAATTGACATTTCCAGGAATTAGAGAGGAAGATGAACTTAGACATGTGAGGAGAGCATGATGGGACATGGTAAAGGGGTGAAAATAATTCACCATATGAACTCACTAAACAGCCCATACCAAAAACAAGATGAGACCTGTGCCTTCTGCCTCTTAGTCTCTAACTCCTGAGCTAGTCCTTTCTTATGCAGAATTTCAGGTTCTCCGTCTGTAAATGTGCAGGGCTCTGATAGATCATTGCAGCAGCTGGGACTTACTCATGGTGGTTGGGAGTATGGAGGAGACAGCCAAATGTCGTGTGGGGCTGACCTCAGGGTTTTACCATGTGGTCTCCTCTTCCCTGTGCCTGCAGGCTCCATTGAGCTGAAGCTGCATGACATGGTGTGGGCAGCCAAGAGCTCTGAGCATTGCACCATCAAAATGGCCAAGGAGAATGCAACACCTCGCTTCTCCATCTTCCGAAATAAGCGCATGAGGGGCTGGTGGCCCTTCATCAAACTCAGAGATCAAGAAGATGACAAGAGAGAGGAGAGGGAGTACAAGAAGAAAAACAAAAAAAGGTGGAGCAGCTCAGTCAAACCAGAGGATATGGAATTCACAGATCCCAGTGGGAACGAGTACCTCCTGACGGTAAGGTGGGGTTCTGGCACTGGTGAGCACAGCCAGTGTTTTGCCTCTGCCTTGATACGGCAGCCTGTCCTACATGCACACAACCTACAGAGGCAGCAGTGACCCAGCTTATGCAGGATCTTGAAGACCTCTTCCATCTACTGCCAATCCAGCAGTTCGTCTACCCTGAAGAACCAGCTGCTGTGGCATGCAGGGGTGTCTAACTTCATATATTCCTCTGAGCTTCCCATAGAGCAGTGCCCCGTGAGGGGAGCTGTCTTTGTTTAGGAATTTAGTGTTCCCACTGAAACACCCCAGACTGTGTGCTCCTGCTCACTCCAAAGCAAGAGGCATACGGCTCCCCATCAGCCAGTCAGGACAGCAGCAGAGGCCTGTCCTGGGGTCTCTGCCTGCCCAAGACAGGCAGGTGCCAACTGACCTGGGACAGACTCACTCCTGATGGCCCTGCTACTGGACCACTGTGTGTCACCCCAAGGGTGAATTTTGCTCAGTGCCACTGTGGGAGGGTGCAGACAAATCCGGTAGCTGGGGAGTGCATTAAAATACAGTTCCTTGTCTGCAAAACAGTTAGTTTCTTACCAGGCCACAGTTTCTACTGGCTGTGAAGTAAGACTCTAGCCAATGGAGAAAAAAGCTCCAAGCCATCTGTAAGTGGAACTGGGAGAAAAATACTGAATTGTGGCAGGGTGTGTGGTCAGCAGGCTGGTCTGTGAAACAATACATTCAACTGTGACTCAGATATTTCCTCCCTCCAGGGTAAGGTGGAAGCAGAGTTCCAACTGCTTACTGTGGAGGAGGCTGACAAAAGTCCTGTTGGCTTGGGCCGAAAAGGGCCTGAACCCCTGGAAAAGCCCAAGTGAGTATCTGTATTATCACCTTTAGGATGGATAGACAGTGCTGTGTTCTCAGCAGCTGTTTGTATGGAAGCTGGGAGTATTGGCTTGTCAGGAAGCCAAGAGCAAGCAGTGAGGCTCTGGGCAGTGGGGTCTGCAGGACTAGGACTGCCAGGGTTTCCCAGAGCTCAAGAGGGTCCACAGGACTGGGGTCTGCAGCACCTGGCCCACGGTTGATCTCAGGAAGATACTCAAGGCAGCTGTGCCATAACATTGCTTGTACAATGGTCAGGTCTGTCTGTGTGAAGCGATCCCTTGTCTACGTGGGTGAAGGACAGCTCTGGGGGCACGGGGGCACTGTTCCAAAAGTCCCATCTTGTTGTCTCTAGCGTTTCCACAGGCAGTGTGTTTACTGTAGCCCCTGGGCTGATCCTGCCTGGAAGCAGCAGGAAGAGCTGGTGATTAATGAGGGTAGCAGAACACCAAAGCAGAAGGGCCAGTGTGATGCTCTGTGGATTGAGCCTGTGCTTAGCTATTCTTCTCTTCCTGTTCTAGCCGGCCAAAAACAACTTTCAGCTGGTTTGTGAATCCCATGAAGACCTTTGTGTTTTTTATCTGGAAGCGGTACAAGAGATACATAATTGTGCTCTTCATTGTCACTGTTCTGACAATCTTCCTGGTTCTTTTGGTCTACACCATGCCTGGATACATCAGTGAGAAGATCATAAATGGATAAATGCTCTTCAGCAGAGGACTACTCTAAGACAGGGGTGACTGTGGCAGGAATCAAGATAGGATCAGAAAGTTTAATGAAATCCTGTGGGTGCAGAGACAGCCTAGAGAGAGATACCTGCAGAAGTGGGCTTTGTTTTGGCTCTATTTCCTCATGACTGAAAGCTCTTTGGCTACTCTCTCTGATGCTGCTTGTGTTTTGTTGCTGCTCTCTGGAGCTGGGGGACAACCTGCTTCTTGCAGTCTTCACTGCTGCCCTTTTGCCCTTCCTCCTGAGTAGTACAGCAGCAAGGGCTACACTGGGACAGCATGAGGTCATGAGTGTGCATCTGTTTGGGCTGATGTAAACTAAATGTTCTCAGCATGGTTTCTGGTCCACCAGGGTTCCTGTCATCTGCACAGACAAGCCCTGGCATGATCTGATCCCAAGTGGAGGTGTTTCAACCAGGGTTTTGAGAGGATAGATTCCTTCCGAGACATGCAGGTGATGCTCAGTGGGACCACAGCATTTCCAAAGAATTTAACCGACTGTGCGGTTTTATAGCAAAGGTGCCTGCCTCATGGCCTTTTGAATGGGGGAGGAATAGAGTATGTTTTGGGGACAAAACTGTCTGGGCAGAGCCAGGCAGGTAGATGTGAAGCAGGTGAAGACTCTGGTTGGACATTGTGATAAACGAGTGAATGATAAATGTTGTCTTTTGCATATATGATTTTAACATTTATAAGCAATAATGTACTATGTAGAAATAGTGTTAAGGTAAAATGTAGTTAATTAGAAACGAGATTAAGGTAAATTGTAACTTCGAAATAGTTGTAATATGTTGGGAAAGGTAGTAGTAAATACATGGTAATAAATGTCTTTTGAGTTGAGAAACTACAGAGCCAGAAACCAGGACATCTTAGAGAAACAAAGAAGATAAACCACATGCATCCCAGGAAGACCGTTATCTCATCAAAACTCACACCTCCCAAGGAAACGGTCAGCTACAAATTAGGCTGGAGACTGGGGAGGCACCGGAGAGAGGGTGCCTGTCTTCAATTCTGAAGCTATCCAGAGGACCGAATCGGCGTCCTGCTGGCAGAAGGGGGGCAGAGACCAGAGAGGGGGGAAAGTTGAGTGAAGTGTAAATTACTTTTTGGGCTTAATGAACATGTAACAGTTTAAGAGAGTACTTAAATCCACAGTAAAATGAATGGAGTGCGCCTCTGGCAATATTGCCAAGCGCCCCAGCGCTGTGATGTGTCTTTGTTCTACTAATAAATGTTCAACATTATACTGCTAAAAATTAAGCTCCCGAATTCATTTTTCTCAACATGAAGCCAGAAGTCAGTGTGGGGCAGACACGATGTTTCCCTGGTGAGTCTAGAGTTCAGCCATGGGGTGAGGGCCCCAGAATGGCAAAGAGGGAGGCCTCTCTCCCCTTGGGCTGCAAGATGGGGTTGAAATGGGCTGCAAAATGCTCAGGTCATGCAGCACCTGCTTGGGGCTACAGCAAAGCCCTGGGCTGTGACAGTGCTGCATCACTCCCAGTTTTTCCGCAGGGCCTATTGAGTGGGGTGTTGCCTGCATAAACAGTGCCTGGTCCTCCCCAGCAGTGCCCAGTGCACCCCAGTGGCGACTGGGCCATTCAAACAAACTCAGTGCACTCCAGCACACCCAGTGCACATCTCCAGAGAGCCCTCTTGGCTCTTTCAGCCATGCTTAACCACATTTCCCACCACAGCACCAGGCTGGGGCTCCCTGTGACTAAAAGTGAGTCTGCCTCAGTGTCTCTGTTTAGAGACAAGTTTAGGAGAAAACGCTCTGGAATGAGTGTTTCCTCTAAAGAAAAGGGCTTCAGCAATACCTTTTTTAGCCAATGAGAAAAATGAATACCACTGGGTGAAAGTGAAAAAAAAATCAACTGTTTATTGACAAAGTGCCCACATGACACGGGAAAAAAATTAATAAATGCTAGATATTGAAACCACCAGAACCTTAACCCCCACACACACCCACACCACAGCAGAACAAAAAAACCCCAAAATGTCAAGGGAAGAAACAAACCGGCTGGCCATGTGGAAAGGGGGAACAAAATGGCGCCCGGCTTTTGTCTCAGGGAAGGGAAACAAAAAGTTCATGCAGCAGCACGGGCAAAACAGATGGGAACGTGTTGAACCTCTGGCCTTGGTCTCCTCCTCATAGCAGATGAAGCTGGTGGATTTTGTGTCCTTTCTCTTGTTGTGATGTCTGTATAACTCAGGTCACAACAACAAAGTGCTTATATAGCTTGGGTTATAAGATGTCTATGTAACCTTAATATCAATATAACCCACATCATTACTTTTTATCAATGTAACTTGAAGAATATCAATATAACCTGAATCTTAGCCTTCTATACTTATATAGCCTGAATTATAGCTTTTACTTACGTAGCCTAAATCATAACTCCTATAACCTAATGCTTATAACCCACCTGTAACTGGATGCTTGTAACCTGAATCATAACTTTTGATACCTATATAATCTAATATGAATAACTTTGTATACGATGTAATGGCTAGTATATAGTTAACTAGTTGCTTACATGCGGAATAGAGAAAAAGAAAAGAGAGAAAACTTACCAGGTGTATAACTTTAGAGATAAGGAAGTGTGTACTAATGAGAAATTGGCAGGCCAAAGCCAATTATCCACAAAACAAGGAATTTAGGCCGGTTAAGACCAGATGGACCGAAGAGCACCATAACTGCGCATGCCCCAAAGACAAAGCTGAAAAGTTCAAGTGCGAAGAAGACTTTAGAAGCCTTCATCAAAACCTCCAAAGACCCCCGAAGTGGGGAGGTGCATGCGCAGTGCAAAGAATTATCTAATAACCATGAGATCATGCTATGTAAATTGGTTCTGGCGCGTATGTGATGATGCTGTAATGACATAGCAACACTAAGCAAAATTTTACTGTATGCATATACCACCGTAGGTGACAAAGGCGGGTGAGTTGGGAGGAGAAATCCCCCTCACCACCAGCGCTGCAATAAACAAATACCTGCTCTATAGGCATCGGTCTATGGGGATTTATTTCCAGCCTATCTTTCGGGCATCAGTTGGTTCAGCTTTTTCCGAGGTCTGGGGCTGGGCGGAGTGGTTCCCGCGGCTCCCACAAGTCCCGGCTGACAGTCTCCTGTCTGTGATAAACGAATGGATTATAAATGTTGGGTTTTGTATATAATAGGACAACAGTCATATGTAATAATGTACTAGGTAGAAATTATATAAAGGTAAAATATAGTTAAGTAAGAAAAGGTTAGAGTGGGTTGTAACCCCGAAATAGTTGTTATAGATTGAGAAACACAGTAATAAACACATGGTAATAAATGTCTTTTAAGTTGATGAATCACAGAGCTAGAGACTCAGACTCTCTAAAAGAAACAGAGTAAATAAATCGAATACACCCCAGGAAGTTCGTTATCTCGCCGAAGATTCACTCCTCCGAAAGACTGAATTACAACAGAGGGAAGACATCGCATTGACACTGGAGAAATCCAGAGGATCCAAAAGGCGTCTAATAGTCTGAGATTAGGAGTGGGGGTTGAGTGAAGTGTAAATTACCGTCTGATCTTAATGAATATGTAACAGTTTGAAAAGGTACTTAAGTTCTCTGAGAAGTGAATGGGGTGCGCCTCTGGCAAGACTGCTAAGCGCCCCAGCTCTGTGTTTTGCCTTTGCTCTACTAATAAATGCTATATGTATGCGGTTAAAATTTCAGCTCTTCAATTCATTTATTTCTTGTCGATTGATCTTGGACCAAAAGGAAGCTGAACAGTTCAGGAAAAAAAAGCCAAAAGCTGCCAAAGGATTCCTGCTGCAGTCTCTCCAGGCCAGGGAAAGGGGAAAAAAGAAACTTCTTGCTTAAGCTAACAAAAACCCAAGCTAGCTAAGCAACAAAGTACCATCCAGAGTGGGGCTTTGAATAAAGCCCACGCCAGAATCCCCAAGGCTCCCTCCCCTCCCCTGGACCCACCTTAATGTTACAGCAACCATTTCTGGGCACAAAGCCAAGACACGCAGGCTTCCTCAAAATAATTCAGTCTGTAATTGCTGCTGTGTGCCTGGGATGTGCAGGTATGTGTCTGCATGTGCAAACTGAGGGGAGGGTGGGGTGGTGTCTGGTCAGGGTGTGGGTTTGCAAGACAAGAAGTTCGTCCCTGCCTTTGCTGCTGGCAGCAGAGTGACCCCAGGCCTCTGTCCCAGACCCCTCCAAGCCCAAATGTGACCACGATGCATGCTAGCAGTTCCCCTTCCTGGTCAGCACCATGGCTGCCCTGATCTGAGAGTGCAGCAGATGCAGGAGGACTCCAGGTCACCCAGCACCTCTGCCTTCGCCAGCCACATGGGCCACTGCAAGGCCACTGACAAAAGCCTGGAGAAGACTGAGCAGGGGTAGAGGACTGCAGGGGTGCACCCTGGGGGATGGGGATGGCCATCACCACTGTGGGCCTACTGAATCAGTACTGGATCAGGCATCACCTTACCATTTGTCACCATGAGTAGAGAGTGGTGTGAACATATTTGGGTGTCTGCAAAACACTCAAAGCAAAGATTTTATAAAGGCGTACGACAAGTTATGGTGGCTAGGTAACAGGCACCTGTCGGCTGGGGACAAGAGCAAAGGGGGAGATGTTTGTGTGGGAAGGCTGTACCTGGTACTGGGCTGGCACCATGGGTTGAAGACAGGATAGAATGCTTTGGCCAAAGAAGCATCAAATAAAAAGCAGAACAAAACATTGAAGAAAGTTTTTGGGAGTGACAGAAGGGTTTCCTTGCTTGTCCAGAGTTAAGCTGTGGCACACGTGTGACATGGGATGTTCAGAGTGGTTCACATAGCCAGGGGGAGAGCTGGCTGCTGAGCACAGTATCTGATGCAAAAGTAATTTGGGTTAAATGCCTTTGTTTTCTGGCTAATTGCAAAGACCAGAGGACTCCAACAGGCATCATCAAGCATGGTGTGGAAGGGGAAGAGTTTGCTGTTGGTTGCCAGACGACTTAGACCTGCCTTGGGCCTTAGCTGAAAACTGTGTCCAGGCTAGTATAACCATCACACTGACCTGTTGTGGGCAATCAAGGTCCTGATCACCAGTGGAAAGTATCTATGAGATGTTGCCACTGTGGCAGGGCTCTCTCTATGGTGGTCCAGAGGGCTCAGAGCCTCTTGGTGCCTCCTCCTGGTAAGTCTGGTAAATGTGCTACAATCAACCAAACTATACCGCCACCACATCACCTCTCTCACTTTGCACTTTCAGCAAATGAGGGTTTTGCCAGTGCTGAGCTGTAGGCTGTGACTACTGCACTGCCTTGGGGCACTGCAGCACCTGCAGATGGGAAGCTGTGCCCCTGTAGATCATTTTTTTCAGAAATGGCCACTGAGGCTTTTATCATCTCAGGCCTCTGGAGGCTAGGACTCACTCAGGAGCCTCTGAGCATGGACAATTTCCTTGGTTACTTAATTTTCAATTGTTAGTCTATCCTCTAGACTCCCCAAAAAGCAAAAACTTCAGCCCTTTAAAACCAAGCTTCCATGTCAGGAAGCTGTGTTTAGAAAAAAAAAACTGCTGCACTTGTTCATGTCTGCAGAGCTCCTGGCTTGGGACTTGCATGTTGGAGTGGACATATAGCTCCAAGCACATTTGTGCTGTAAAAGGTAGAAATGTTGTTGCCTTCTGCCTTCAGCAGCTTTTATTGATGGTGTAGGGAACTGTGTACAGCAGAGTCTCAGTGCGTGCAAACAGCCATCTGCAGGTGCATGCTTGTGACAGGTAGAGCTCTGGTGTGGGATAGAGCAGGAAATACAGCAGGAATCTGCCCATGAGCCAGGAGACCCCCTGGCACAGTGTGTGCTAAGCCTGGCACCGGTGTGGTGTGGGCAGCTGATGGAAGGAGTGCTGAGCTGCGGGTGAGGAGGAGGACATCAGCCATTTTTCCACTGTGGGAGACAGGTTCCTGAAGTAGAAGACATGTATCTTCAGTAACACTGTCTGAGTGCAGAACCAGATCTGTGCCCACAAGGCAAATGAATGCAGGTAACAATGCAGGCAGGTAAGGGAGCTTTGGGTTTTTCGCATTAAGCACCAGATATGTAATTTCTTGCCTTGTGGTTAGCGACTGCACTCTCACACATCACAGTCCTGGGTGGGAGTGCTGCCTCTGGCACCTAGGTCCACTCTCACAGGGAGAGCCTGGTATAGGTCAGGATTTCAGCGGCAGCAGGTTCCAAATTTCTCCCTTCCAGTGCCATGCATAAGGGCAGGCGGTGAATGGAAGAGGTCAAGTCCAACTGTGTGACTAAAAATCCAGGGTGAAGGGATGTCTTTGTTTAGTGAGATGAATCCCACATGCAATGGCTTAGGTAACTGCAGGATCTGTGGCCTAGGAGGGGACTGTGCCTGCCTCATGGCAGCATTCACAATTAGCCATGTGGTTGTGAGGAGGATGTGTTAGTCCTGAAAGTCCTGAGTTAACCTAATTTTTTGAACACAAGGGTATGTGTTCAGCAGCTTTGCCAAAGGACAATGGTCAGATGCTTCAGGTGTTCTATCTCACAGCTGCCTTTCTAACCTTGGCTTAAGGATATCTCTTTGAATCATAATACCAGACTCCCTGCATTTGCAGTGCATGGTGTGAACCACCTGGGAGGGCCTATTTTAAAAATGCTTGCAATAGCAACCCCCACACCCAAGGTTCCCGGCTGTAGGGTCTTATAAATGATAGTAACATTATTTTGGGCTATGGAATACATATGGAATACAGTAACACCCCAGGACAATCATACTACCAGATTCCCTGGATTTGCAATGCATGGTGTGGGTTTAGTCCTCCTTGCCACAGGAATCTGTTTAATGTCTTGGATGGAAAACCTCAGTGTCAAACTGGACTGGACAAAAAGGTACAGGTACTAAGAGTCATGGGTGGAAACTCTTCCTTGGGGAGCAAAACGTCTGGCAACACATCGGGTCAGGCTGGATATGGCTTTTTCCAGCTTGGTAATTTACAAGGTTGGCGGCTTTCTGCTGACTGTTCTCCAGAGGCGTTCCTCTGAGACTCATGAACAGCTCTGCTTCTACTGCTCAAGGAGTGATGCAGGGGTGCAGTCCTAGTAGCGTGATCTCTCTTTCTTTTCCACTGGCAGAGTTTGCACTACAACACTAACTTTTCCTTGGAGTCATTGTAAAGGGAGACATGAAAGAGTTTTAAGGGGTAAGCAGGGGTTAAAAGGGCTGCACTTAGGTAGGGCTGGTAAGGGAGTGGCTGGAGACAGAGCGGGTACCAGCTGCGACAAGTGTAAAGGTTGGGTACTGCTACATACATATCTGTAAGCTGCCCATATGTGTGATGTCTATTTTGGAGATTGTATATTTGTGTGTGGGCAAGCATGTACCTGTGAGGGGACCTGCAATCGTGAGTGCACTTGTCTGCTCTGCACTCAGGAGGGGTTAAGGACCTTCTGTGGGAAGGATACTCCTATGGATAGCCAGTGTCCTGGGTCTGCAAGTGTGACCCAGAGGGAAAACAGTATACTGAGAATGAAGAAGACTCTGCCCTGGTCAAAGGTATTAAATACTGCCTTTGGCTCTCTCTAGATGTTCAAGAAGCCCTCTGAGAAGGCCTGCAAAGGTTGTGAAAACAAACTGTAAGTCTCCAGGCTCCTGCACCCTGCAATTTGTGCTTTGAGGCTGGCTTTTGTCTGCCTTCACCAGCCTGCAGTCAGATGGAGCATTTCATGCATATCTCCTCTTTTCTTGAGCACCAAAATCCAGGAGAAGTGGGAGCTGGCAAAGCAGCACAGCACGGTGTGGAGCCAGGTGAGTGATGGGGAGATGTCTTAAGTTACAATGTAAGATGTAACCAAAAGTATGTTACACGTATTCTATCACCATCTCTTGAAACCAGGTGGGGCAGTGTTCTTTATCTCTTCCATGACACATTCCTGGTAACTCCCTCCGGAGGGGTATCTTCTGTTTATGGGCCATCCAGCCTCACTGCATGACTCATAAAATTACATCAGTCCATTGTGAGATGCTCCACCCAGGGGGAGGAACCAAGCATTCCTACCTGGATATAATCTGGGGTTTGGAACAGCACAAGCAGCCCTCACCTACTGGATTCCCAGAGGACAAGAGCTACCACTGGACCTTCAGGTGAAGCCCAGACCCTTCTACAGGATCACTGCTTCAACAGGACCACTTCATCTGGACTGTTACCACCACCCTGACTAACAGGGTGTCAGGTTGTATCCTGACTCTGTCATATTACATTTATTTTAATTTTCCTATTAAATTACAATTCTGACTTGCGATCTCCTACTGGTTTGTTTTCAAACTAGTACATATTTTGGCATCCAATGTGGGGCTCGACCTGAGAGAAAGTCAGAATTACAATTTTGTATTAACAGAAACCTATTCACCATGGTGCTCAGCTTGTTTATATGGGTACAGTACCTTGCTCTCTATATTTTTCCTCACACGGGGAACTATTAATCCTGTTGAGACCAGGGAATGGTATGAGAATGGCTTTATTGGTTTATTATGTCTATTGCATGATAACCTGCGAGGCAAGGAATGCTATTTGGAATATATACTCAATTTTGTTTGGCTGTCCTAGTCTGCGCTGCTATGTCTGGGATCTCCTCAACAGTCACACCCAGCCCCTGGGGGAAAGAGTATAGAGTGCTTTCTTCCAGCCTTTCAGGCCAGGCACAGCAGTTTTTGAAAATATTGAGTTCCCTCTGGATGACAAGCGTGGCATAATCTTCTCATCAGTTCTTTTTTTTTTCTCTTTGACCTGCACCGTGTACACCATGCTTAGAATCAGAGCTATAGCACAGCATCCTCAGGATGAGAAGGAGAAAAGCAGCAAAACAAAAGGCACCATCTCCACACAAAATGTCAAAAAGAGAAAAGGAACCAAAAGAGCAACGCTTCCATACAAACCGTCACTGAGCCAGAACAGCCTAAGCTGGTAGCAGTTGCCCCTGTTCAGAAGAAGAAATCAAAAAGCAAATCAGTCTGCATAGTGACTGACGAGGATGCGGCAGGACCATCTCACCCAACAGAAGAGGAAGAGCCAGAGATCACCACTCGGTCGCTATCCCTGGGTGAGCTGTGTGACCTGAGGAGGGAATTCACCTGCCAGATGAATGAGCCCATCCTGACCTGGCTGCTCTGCATCTGGGACGCTGCAGCCAATGACACCATTCTGGATGGAAGTGAGGCCAGGCAGCTGGGATCTCTGTCCCAGGATGCGGTCATTGACCAGGGGATTGGGAGAACCCAGGAAACTCTCAGCCTCTGGCGGCATCTGCTGTCAAACGTACAGGACAGATACCTTTGTAAAGAAGACCTCCAGGTACACCAAGGAAAATGGTGCACAATGGAACAAGGAATCTGATGCCTGAGGGAATTGACTGTGCTGGAGATCATTTTCTCGGAAGACAAGAGATTCCCCAAGAGCCCAGATGGTGTCCAGTGCACGTCACAGATGTGGTTTGGATCAGAGATGTACTCCTGTCACCTAGCAACACTGCAATGGAGGGAAGGAGAGCATTAGCCCCTCAATGACTGGAGATCCGAAAGGAGGGATGCCCATACAGACTATTTCAGCAGATGATCTCTGGGTGGGCACACGGGGCGTCCCCTGATGTCAACGCACTGGCTACTGCTCCGGCCCACTGGTGCGGAGTGTCAGTCACTGCCTCCCGTCCTTCTCCTCCAGCTCAGATGTCCAAATCTCCGGGGCCTCAGAGACCTTGACCGGAGTGTGATGGGTCCACTGGTGTTCAGCTGTGCTGGCAGCTGTTTCTGTGTTCAGCGACACTTGCAATGGGCCACGCCATTTCACCTCCACTGGCGCTCCTTCCTACTCCTTAACTAGGACTCAATCTCCTGGTTGGATGTTACAAGCAGCGAAGTCCAAAGGTGGGGTCTGTGCCAGCTGAGCTTCCTGTCGAAGAGATTTCACAAGAGACAGTATCTTGACCACATATTGTTTTAAATACATATTACTTATCTCCATCCCCCTTTCATTTCGGGTGGGAGGCTGTGTAAACCTCGCTTCTGTGGGCTGTGGTCTCCTGTGGATGTTACAGGCCTGNTCCACTGGCGCTCCTTCCTACTCCTTAACTAGGACTCAATCTCCTGGTTGGATGTTACAAGCAGCGAAGTCCAAAGGTGGGGTCTGTGCCAGCTGAGCTTCCTGTCGAAGAGATTTCACAAGAGACAGTATCTTGACCACATATTGTTTTAAATACATATTACTTATCTCCATCCCCCTTTCATTTCGGGTGGGAGGCTGTGTAAACCTCGCTTCTGTGGGCTGTGGTCTCCTGTGGATGTTACAGGCCTGGGTGTAGGGAGATTTTAGTTTTCTGACAGGCACCTGTGTGAAAGCCTTGCTTTCTCACGGACGCTGTGGGAAAACAGTTCAGAGAAATTGTAAACTATGGTATTGTTATGATACCAAGGAAGAAAATACATGAGGTAAGAGTTACTGGGTCCAGCCAATCCATCTGAGGGGTGGCTGGTCAGTTAACCAATAACCTTATGTCAGTCCAGCGTGCTAAGGTATATAAGCGAATCTGTAAAATAATAAAGTGTCAGTTTTTTCATCTTATAAAATCGTCCGTGTCGTTTTCACTGGGACTCTGCTCTCTAGTGACAGTCTCCCCCCCCGCAAACTCAGCCAGGGAAGAATCTCTGCTGCACTTGGCTCTCTTGTGGATACATTCCTCTCTTTCAGCCTTGTTTGGTTTTTTCCCTAGGCCTGAGATGATTAAAGAATGGGTTTTTCCTTTATCTAATATTAGTGGTTTAACTTACAGTCCAAAGTTTCAGTCAGGTATCTTCAGGGAGGCTTCTTTGGTTGTAGCTTCTTTTTACAGTTTTTATGATACAAAATTAACACACAAAACATTTTCATATAAAATATTCTCATGCAAGCATATCCTTACATCAGGGCCATGCTCTGTTTTCCAGGAGACAGATTATAGCACTGTTGCAATTTAATACTGACACAAACCAGAAACTGTGGCTTTATTATTGGTGGTACTAGAAATGAAATTAATTCCCTTTCAAACTTAGTTTTATTATCCCAAGTAGCTTTTTCTTTTGAATTTTTGTCAATAAATTGCCTTCATCACATTCTGCACCCACAGCTGAGATGCATGTGTATTGCAGAATGTGCCGTAGTCACTGCACTGATCGGCATCAATTAGGAGGAGTGAGACAAAGTTAAAACACCTTCTTAAGACATATGGCATGAGATTCAACAGCCCATTAGTTTGAGAGCTGGTAGAAGGCTTTTCTGTATTTTATTCATGTCTTATTTGCAGTCTGTGGTTACCCCTCCTGGTTTTCAATAATTTCGTATGTAGCATTTACTTGTGTTTTGTTAAGATTCTTTAATTCACTAATTAGTAAATCCAAAAAATTTAGTCAAATTATAATAATTTTGAAGCCTTCCGAGGCAGAACTGGGAAGGCTAGTACATATTTTTTATGATTTCAAATATGTATAAATTCTTATACCAACTCTCAGGATAAAATTGGTTGAGACAAATCATACATCCATAAGACCTTTAACCACACCATTTTTCAGTAAAAAGACAAAACAAGTTAGACAAAACTCAAACTCAAGAACATGTAGAATGCTTTAACTACTAATTGATCCCTCACCAAGTCACTTGCAATGAAAACACAAACAAATTACAAACATTAACAAACTGACAATGCAAGCAATTATGGTGACACTTCAAATTTCATTGGTTTTCATGCAGCTCCATCTCATGTGTTGGTAGGTTCCTATAAAAGAAAAGTGAAAATTTGGCTCACTAGACCGATTATTAAAAAGAAGTAAAAACTTCTTGTGGCTAACACAAAGTGACAGAGTCCACGTGAAGAAATGGTTATCACATTTAGGTGTGATTTTGCTGCTTGCAGTTTCTCTGCTCTCAAACTCTTTTCTTTGATGCAGGGATGTATGACATTCCTAGAAAACAGAAAAGAAACAGATTTTCCTAGCAAAATACTCCTGAGTGAAACAAGTTGTTAATTGCATTAACTTATTCAGGTGGAGTTTTAGCTTTTATTCTATGAAATGCTTGTTGCACCACTTTTGCCGTTTCCCACAGGTTTTCAGTGGGGTTTCCTCCAGCTGATTGTTCAGCAGAGGGAGTGAGACTGCTTTTAAAAAGTTTTGCAAGAGTTGCAGTCTGTGAATCAGGCATTTGAGTTGCATTTTTTTTCTTCAGGGTTTTAGTAGGCTTCTGCTTTTTGCCCTGGAGCAGTTCACCTTATCAGTCTGCTCCTTTTGTTCCAGTGATTTTCTTTTCAGAGATGATCCAATTTGGCTGCAAGCAATGCCACTGCCTAAAGCCATTTTTAGTAGCTAATCACCTTTTTAGTAGCCAGTCATCTTTTAGTAACCAATTGTTTCCTATTCCAATTTTTTTTTTGTACGAAGTGCACTCCAGGCGTAGGGAGGCGTCTGATAAATTAACCAAGGAAGGCTAACAAATTATTTTCCCCTAAACTTTTCCCATGCCCCCATAGAGGAAGCTGCATGGTAAGTACCTAAACCTGCATAGGAACACCACCATCCCCACAAGGCAGCAGCTACAGAATTGGCCTCAGGATTAGAACCTGCCAATTCTAGTTCTCCACAACAAACCACAGACTGGTGGGGGGGTTCCCCAAGAAACAGAAATTGTAGAATTGGCTTCAGGACTGAAACCTGCCAACTCTGGCTTTTCACAACAAAACACACAAAAAGCACAGGGGCGTGGGTCCTCTCCAAACAGGAGCTTTAGGCTCCGCACAAAACTGCACGTAGACAAAGAAATTAAATCCCAAAACCCATTTACCACAATTCCTGCAGAGAAAGATGTGTTCAAGCTTCTATGCCTACAGAAGAAACCACAATTTCCACAACCTCTTGAATAACCAAAGATCTTTTTGAGAGTTTTCCCCCTTTAGGGATAAAATTCAAAGTGGATCGAGAGGCCCCTGTGTCTACCAGGAAACACACCTTCTCTCGATCCAGACCCACGTTAAAAGTTAGCAAGGGCTCCAGTGTGGTGGGTCCCTGGTATAATGGGAACCCCTAACACCCCTAACAATCTATCTCTATTATCCTCTGGACTTTGTCCTCCTGAGGGTCCAGTTGTCTCTGCAGACAGTCCTGCTTCCAGTGTCCCTGTGCCCTGCAGATAGCACACTGATTCCTTCCCAACCGCTGTTTGGGTCGGCTCTCCCCTGCTGAGGAGGGAATGCCTCTGCTATTTCCTTGTGGCCGACCCTGTCCCTTCTATCCCAGGGGACCCCTTGGGCCCTGCAGTTTATCCCTCTGGGGCCGTAAAAACCCTGCCATCACCTTTGCCTTTGCTTTCACCTTTTCCTCATCCCTTCTTTCACCTTTTCCTCATCCCTTCTTACATACACTTGCTGTACCTTTCTAACCAGTTCATCCAGAGGCTTATTCTGCCATTTTTCCAGTCACCCCCGCTGCTGCCTGTGGGTGCTCATTCTCCCACAGCTCAAAATCATTTGTTTCTCCAGTGAACCAAACAAAATCCTTAAAAGAAAATCCTAATCCTTCCACGTACAATCTGCATTTCCTGGATATTCCTCCTTCCTCCTCCTTGTGCTCACTCTCTTTATCACGCACCATTATACCAGAACTGGTCTCTGTCCTGCCGCAGTGTCCAAATGCAGCTCCTCCTCCCCACCCAGCGCTCCCGGCGGGCACGGCCAGCAGCACCACAGGTGGCCGGGGTGTCCCGCAGCCTCATGGGGCCAGGGGCCACTGCCATCCCTGCCCAGGGGTGCAGTGGGTACTTACATACTGTCCTGTTGATGTTTTCCACTCTCTTCTTCCTTTCCATCTTCCCCAGTCCTGACCATTCTTTGCCTTTCAAACCCTGCTTCCCCCACAGTTCAGTCCTGGGCTCAGGTCCCTGACAGTGAGAATCAGGGGAAGGAGCAGGCATGTGGTGTGACATGATCCACAGCATGGATGTTGGAGACGGCATTGTGGGCTAGAGTGTAAGAGAGTGTCCTGTTCCACTCTAAAAGGGGAAGCCAGGAAGGATTCTTTCGATAGATTTTTCTGACGAAAAATCAAGCACTAACACAGCAATATTATATCTGCGAACCGCTTATTAAAATAAAATAAAAGAAAAAAAAAACCAAGGACAAACAAACAAAACAAAACAAAAACAACTAAGTGTTCTTATTAAAAAGGGGCGGAGCGGGGAGACAGGAAAAAGGAGCAGAGAGAGAAAAGAGAGAGAGGGGGAAAGAAACAGAAGACAGGGAATAGCATTACCACAGAACCTATATAACTTTTTCTTTATATAAAGTCTATATAACTTAGGTTAAAGTTACAAAGTGCTTATAGCTTGGGTTATAAGATATCTATGTAACCTAGTATCATTATAACCTAAATCATGACTTTTTATCAATATAACCTGAAGAATATCAATATAACCTGAAGCATAGCCTTCTATACTTATATAGCCTGAATCATAGCTTTTACTTATGTATCCTGAATTATAACTTCTATACCTATAACCTGATGCTTATATAACCTGAATCATAACTTTTGATACCCATATAACTTGATACGAATAACTTTGTATACGATGTAATGGCTAGCGTATAGTTAACTAGTTAAATAAATGCAGAATAGACAAAAAGAGAGAAAAAAACCCCCAAAACAACAACTTACCAGATGTACAGTTTTAGAAGTATGTAAGTGTAGTACTAATGAGAAATTGGCAAGCCAAAGCCAATTAGCTACAAAACAAAGAATTTAGGCCGGTTAAGACCAGATGGACCGAAGAGCACCGTAACTGCGCATATTTGAAAAGTTCAAGTGCGAAGAAGACTTTAGAAGCCTTCATCAAAGACCCCCGAATTGGGGAAGTGCATGCGCAGTGCAAAGAATTATCTAATAACCATGAGATCATGCTATGTAAATTAGTTCCGGCGCATATGTGATTATGCTGTAATGACACAGCAATATTAAACCAAAATTTACTGTACGAATATACCACAGCAATTGACAAAGGCAGGTGAGTTAGGAGGAAAAATCCCCCTCACCAGCAGTGCTGCAACAAACAAATACCTGCTCTATAGACATCGGTCTCTGGGGATTTATTTCCAGCCTATCTTTCGGGCATCACTGTCAGCATCGGTTTGGCAGACGGAGCGTGCGTGTTGCGATCTGCGGTGCGTTTGCGTAGCTTCTGTGGCAGGCTGGGCGCGATTTCCAAGTGGCGGCGGCAGCGTGCCTCCGGTGACGGCTGCAGATGGCTGGGTGCAGGCGCCAGCTGCGGATCGCAGCTACGAGCTGCAGACGGCGGCTGGAAGCCGAATGCGGGCGGCAGCCACGAGCTGCGGACAGCGGGCGAGAAACATAATGGCGATGGCAGTCGCAGTCAAATGCCGAACGCAGGCTGCGGCGACTGCGGAGCCCGAGATCATCACGGCGACAAGCTAGTTCCCGAAATTGGCACAGCAGGGCAAAGCAGGCACAGTCAGGGAAACAGGACCACAGGGAAGAGGGCGCAAAGGCGGGAGCAGAAAGGGCCAAACTGGCCCTCCAAGCGACCCAAGGCAAAAAGACCTCGTGGTGTTGCAGCTAGCTGGTTTTACGTGCCCCCACACTCCTCCCCCAACTCGGCTTTGTGGGCCCGTTTTTGGCGGGCATTTTTCACGGGCATCCGGGTACTTGCCTTCNCCAGTGTCAATGCGATGTCTTCCCTCTGTTGTAATTCAATCTTTCGGAGGAGTGAATCTTCGGCGAGATAACGAACTTCCTGGGGTGTATGCGGTTTATTTACTCTATTTCTTTTAGGGAGTCTGAGTCTCTAGCTCTGTGATTCATCAACTTAAAAGACATTTATTACCATGGGTTCATTACCATGTTTCTCAATCTATTACAACTATTTCGGGGTTACAATTCACTCTAACCTTTTCTTACTTAACTGTATTTTACCTTTACATAATTTCTACCTAGTACATTATTACATGTGACTATTGTCCTATTATATACAAAAGCCAACATTTATAATCCATTCGCTTATCACAGGAATCACAGGGGTCCTGTGGTGGGAGACTTGCATACCTGGAGAGGGTGATGAAGCACTCTAGCAAAACCAGAAACTGCACAAAAAATAATGAACTGTGGCTCAGGAGTCTCCTTCACTGCAGACTGAAGTCTCTTCTCACCTGGTGGGCGTATCTCTTTCCCATCTCCCCTGCACGATGATGGGTCCTGCATGGCAGGCACAGGAGAGCCAGCCTGCTATCAGTCTGGAGCTGAAGGGCTTGGAGGTTTGCTGAGGACTTCTGCGAAGGGCTTCATGCTCTGCTAGCAGATCCTGCTGCCCCGACTGATGTTCTGTTCCTGTATCATCTCCTCAACAGTATGGGGAGCTGCCCATATGTACAAGACTGTCTTACAACACATGACAGGTCCTTCTCAGCCCAGCCCAAGTCCATGGCATCCAGCTGCATGACTGATAAGGTCTGTGGGCCTGTGCTGTGCCTTGCATGGTTCTTGCCTTTGCCAGTGATGTGCTGCATTGCATGGCTGTTCCTCCATATGCATGGCCTTCAGCTCACCCTCCATTCATTTTCAGGTTGAGAAAAGTCTGGCAGAAGAGGAAATGCACCATCAGCAATGGCTACCTGACCATGTCTCAGCATGGAACTGCTTCTTCCACTCTGCTCCTACCGAAAGCCACTGCCTGCCCCCGCAGGGTCTGCAGAGCCTGTTGCTGCTGGGCACTCTAGTGCCCAAGGCATTTGTCAGAGCCCTCATGTCTGCTACTTGTCCTGCTGGGCTGCCCTGGTGTGGGAGCCTTTATGTTGAGACTTAAGTCCCTGCAACCCAAGAGAGCGCTAGACAAACACAGGAGGTCCTTGCATGCCTGTATGGATAGAGAGGATGAGCCTGGGGACCTGGCTTCAAGCACGGGGTGGCTGTTGGAAAAGAAAATGTCTGTGTCATTATTTTTTACATTGCTCCTGTGAGCCGACGCAAAGATGAAGTGCTGGGCACAAGGCAGTCCTGTGTCTCTGCCTCCAGAGCCAAGTGGTTCTTGTCTCCCCAGAACCACAACCTTTCAGTGTTTTCTCATTCTGCTTGTAGCTCAACTGTGTAGTAATATGTATTTAAACCCTGATGGTGTGCACTAGCCAAGCTCTCACTCAGGACCGGACTCAACACCTGAACTTAATTGTTATTCAAATAGAGTTCAGGCCACCTCAAGCTAAAGTGCTCATTAACCTCCTACAAACAGCTGTAGCTGCAGGGCGGGCACAAGCCCTATAAATCTAGCCCTGGGAGGAGCCAAGGTTGGGGTGGTTGTTCCTGGAGCTCTGTTCTGAGAAATCATAATCCAAGACTCAGAAGACTGCAAGCTCCAGCACAAGTGGTGACCTGGATGTGATAACCACCATGCAGAGTGACAACTGCCGTGGCAAAATTCCGGTGGTCCAACATACCCAAAGAGGTGAGGACTGCCACGGCGGGAGGGAGTTGCAAGATGACTCCCTTTGAGGCCCTGGTCAAAAACACCCA
>VZRS01008985.1:79441-127038 GCA_013398055.1 Ifrita kowaldi
CAAACAGCTGTAGCTGCAGGGCGGGCACAAGCCCTATAAATCTAGCCCTGGGAGGAGCCAAGGTTGGGGTGGTTGTTGTGTGTTGCTGGAGCTCTGCTCTGAGAAATCATAATCCAAAACTTGGAAGACTGCAAGCTCTGGCACACAGCTGCCCACCAGCCAAGCAGAAATTGGCCAAGTGAAGCCAAATATAGATGACAAGAAATGCTTCCATCTCGTTTCCTGTGAGTGCTGGCACCTACCCTATGGATCATTTGGGAAGGGGCTGAAGCTGTGGCAGTACTTTGGACCCAAAGAGCCGGTGTGGGCAGGGATGAGGGGAAGCTCTGCAGCTCTGGGCTAGTTTGGAGTGATTACCCTGAGGAAGTGGTGCCAGGAGGCAGCTCTGCTCAGGAGCAGTTATGCACACACTGTTGTGGGACAGTGCAGGTTGCATGGAGCTCCCAGGCAGCAGTTTAACTAACTCCACTATCCCTCCTTCCTGGTACAGGAGCAGGTGCCTTTGCCTGGGGTGTACTGGGGACCGGCTGTCACCCCAGCTGCCTGGGCTGGAGGTTGCTCCCAGGTCTGCTGAGCCCATCTCAGGGGTGTTGTGCCCTGCCCTGAGCCTGGCAGGCAAGGTGGACTAGCAGGGTGTCTAGAGGAGGCTGGCTCTGTGTGTTTCAGACAACCACACATACTGCTTCCTGGCCTACGATGAGCAGGACTGTGTTGTGTAAGTACAGCCAGTGCCTCTCCGAAGACCAAAAAATTCGCCTCTGGCTCGAATGACAATTTCTAACTGGGCTGCATGCTGCAGCCCTTTGTTTGATATCCATTGCATCCTGACTGCCCATTGTCTCCAGGGGAATGGCTGGCCACAAAGAAGATGTGGAGCTTGGTAGAGGCTCCTGGCAGCCAGTTTGCTGCTGGAGTCCTGCGCAGGACCTTTGTGTATCATGGCTGCTGTGCAGACTGGGGCAGACTGGTATCTCCCCTGTGGCAGGGGGACAAGCCAGGCTTCACTCCTTGTCCTGTAGTCTGACATGGCCACACAGGACCCTGCTCCTAATCCACTTCCTGCCCATGCAGCTGGTGTCCATCCTCAGCAAGAGCAAGGAGGAGGCACTGAACATGGGCTTCAGCAAGCCACAGGGCAGAGCGGAGAGCAGCTGGGAGGAGCAGATCCAACCCACTGTCAAGGAGGTCAGAGGCATGCCTGGGAACAGGGCATGCTGTGACAGCTCTACCCAGGGCCCTGAGGTCCCTGTGCTTCCTCCCTGCTGGAGAGGAAGAGTTCTGCCCTGCCCCCATGGCATCCAGCTCCTGAAGACCCGTAGGCATGTGGGGTCTTGCCTATCCCCTCTGTCATCCTGAGGAACTTGTGCCATGGGGTCAGCACAGAGGAGAGGCAAGAGGCGTGCAGAAGCCCTGTGGTCTTGTCCCTGCAGATCCTACTTAGCTCTCCATTAACCTGGACATCCTGATCTGCATTGAGTGCTCTGGGATTCACAGAGGGCTGGGTGTGCACCTCTCTGCCATGCAGTCGCTGTCTCTGGACAAGCCGGCAACCTTCAAATTGCAGGTCGGATGCTGCCAGGGTGCTCTGATCTCAAGCCTCCCCCTGCTTCTGCTGGGGTCTCCCTAAAGCTAAGTTAATGCGTGGGGTTTTCAAACCAGTTAAGCTGACCCACAGCCACCTGTAGTTCCCAAGGTTTAGCAGCTGTTTTGGCAAGGACCATCATCTTTGACGAGGAGAAGAGGGAGTCATTTCACTGTTGCTGGGTCACCCATTCCCCTCAGTGCCCTTTCCCCATCTGTGTCCCTCAGTGCAGGAGAGATGTGGGGTGGGGCCAAGCTTGAGCTGGGGTAGGGCAGAGCATGGGGCAGACAGGGGCTTGGAGACTTTGCATGGGGCTGCTTTAGGGCTATGGTGCTCCCAGTGGTCATGGGTTTTGTCAGGCTGTAATGGGAGCTGCTGGTGGGGTGCAGGGCAGAGGATGGGTGTTTTTGAAGGTATTGTTGTTTGTCCAGCTCGGAGCCCAGGGTTTGACTCTGGAGTTCTTTGCACTGCTGGAGCTGGGAGTTCCCAGCAGCAAGAGACAGAGCAGAGCCTCCAGCCACTAGAGACACACATCCCGGTGCCTCTTGACGTCCCCTTGATAGCTGGCCAGGATCTCAACATGGAGCTGCCTCTCCTGTAGGCATGCATGTAGAGCTGCTGCAAGTCCCATGTCACTTCTTCCTTGGCTGTTTTGCAGCTGATAAGGAATACTGGCATCTTTGGCTTCAACGATGTCATAGAAGCAAACCTCCACAACTTTTCCCTGAAGCCTACAGCTCACAATGACATGTGAGTGTCCTAGGTAACCCAAAATTTTACTGTATGCCCAAAATTGTTACTGTCTCTTTTAGGCCCGGCACTGCAGCCAGAAATGGGCCAGGGGCTCCCTGGGCCTTTTAAGTCAGAGCATGGAAACAAAGTGTGCTCTGGCTCTTTGTCTCTGACTGGAGCAGAATCTCTCTCTCTTGCCTTTGAGTTTGTTCTTGTGTCTCTTGCCTCACTTGCTGACACAGTGCTGGCTCGTAGGCTCGATCTCTGGCGTGCCCTCAATCGGAGGGGAACGCAGTGCCTCTTCTGCAACGTCCTGTCAGGATGCCTTCGGTGCAGGCAAAGCGCTAGCTGGGCACTAGCTGGCTCCTTGTCTGAGGAGGCATGTGTAGCGCGTTGAATTTGTAAACTGGGCGGAAACACCAGAAAGTGTAGTGGTTTTGGCTTGAAATATGGATCACTTACTGATTTTTTTTGTGTGAGATAAAAATTAAAAGAAACAAAAACAAAGCGGGCACAAACTTTAAACAGCTGCGATACAAAGTAAGGGTTTTATTACTAATAGAATTAAAAGAGAAAGAAAAAACCCAAGAAAGTTAAAATAAATCACCCCCCTCCTCCAGCACTTTTCTCTTTTTACTCAGCTCACAAAAAGGATAACAGAACATGGGATTTCAGTCAGAGTTGCAGTTTTTGAAAAGTCTTTTTCTTATGCTTAAGGGGAAAAAAACGGTTTTCTTTTGCTTTACGTGGTTCTCAAACTGCCACCAGCAGCAGACCCACCCGGAAAGAAACAATCTGTTGTGGTATAAAACATCTCTTCTATGAAAAATCTCACAGTTATTAAAACTCACATGGGGTTATTAACCTTTTTTAAGGATGAGTTATTTTGGCCTGAATACAAAGGCTTTCTTTGTCACAAGTCTCTAAAAGCCCTTCACTGCTTCTACACAGCCTGGCATGGGCACTCTTCACAATTTTCACGGGCCACACGTGAATTCTTCATCCCCTCTGTGTACTTTAAATGAATTAAAGACACAAACAGCTTGCAATATTACAATTTCTTACCATGGCATGCAAAAAGTATTTTTAAGCTGAGCGCGAGAAACGCGGCACCGCCCCTTTTCTCTCGTCGCCATTTTCAGCTCTGTCCCACATGACTCACTTTCTCTTTCTCTCTGACTCTGAAGCTGCCATGTTGAAGAGTGTTCTTGTTCAGGCTTTATGATAGAGAAAGCCTCACTTTTTTTTGTGCTGCTGGCTGCATGGTGTTTTCTTCAGTTCGGCACGAAGTGTGCTGGCTGTAGACAGGAGGCTCTGCTGGCTCTCGCTGGCTCCGCCCTGAGAAGGGAGAGGGACCCGCTGGTGCCGGGAAGCCGCACCAGACGAGTTTAGCTGTAAGGCAGTTCATAGCTGGCTCCAGCTGCCTGCAGCTCTGGGATAGTTCTCCCCGCCGGTGACCCAGGGTCTGTGCTGCGGCGTTGAGAAAAGGGGAGAGAGAGAGCCAGGGGCCCCGACTCGGCCCGGCGGGGCCCGGAGGCTTGGAGCCCCCTCGCGTCCCTGCAGGCGGGCTGGAACGAAAAGAGGAATTCTCACCTTTCCACATGGTTTAGATAGGTAAATTGCGAGAAGTGTCATTAGTCTAAAAAACTGTCCATCAACTCAGGGTCAACCCACTACAGCATGTCAGGGAACCAGTGTTCTGGGTTCGCATCTCCGGGAGGTGAAGGAAAAGAGAGGGGCCTCTGGTATGGGTTCCAGCAAAGTTTATGGTCAGAGGGTCCAGGGACCACAAAGGCCATAGGAGGGCTTTTGCACAGATTTTTATAGGGGGGTGGAATGAGGTGGGGAGAAGGGAAACAACCAACAGGGTACAAGCAAAGGGGAGGATACAATTCAATTTTGACCAATAGAAAAAGCAGAGAGGTGAGAGTTGCAATGGAGAGCCAATGAAAAACCGAGTAACAGAGAATGTTCCAGAAGCAGGGGAGGCGGCCTAAGACAGGGTGCCACCCAGGGGGATGCAACTCAAACTTCGGTCCCGCCCACGGATCCACCCTTGGACTTGCTATCTTGGGTGGGGAAATCCACCCAGGGGATGGCCTCAATCGCATTTGATTGACACAGCCCTGAAGGGGGCTGGGCCGCCACAAGAACTTGCCTCTTGTTTCTTTCCATAGAGCTGTAGAAGCGTAGGTAGAGGCTTCCCTTTCAGGTTTTTTTTGGTTTGGTTTTGGTTTTTGGGTTTTTTTGGGGGGTTTTGTTGTTGTTGGTTTTGTTTCTTTTCTCCTCTTCAGAGAAGATGAGTTCAGCAGTCTTGGACTGCCGTGGTCAAATTCCAAGAGTGACTGTCCACAGTTGGGCACCGTGCTGGGAAGGATCAGAGCAGCCCCATTCCTTCTGCCCCCAGCCCGCCAGCAACACTCAGCTGAAGCTAGAAGGCACCGAGTTGCCCCAGCTGACTGCCTGCTGCTCCTGCTACAGAAAAGTTGAACTCCTTCTATGAGTTCTAGCCCTTGACCAAGTACCAGTGATTCGCGCCAATTAGTGGGTGCCAGGAACTCCAGAGACTGAGTCTTTGAAGCAGGTATTTGTTTATTCAGTGCTGGGTGCACGAGGGACGCCTTCTCCTATCGTGCACACTAGCGTCGGGGATTTTCAGCAATTTATTACACACAGCTCATGCATTGTTCATACAACTTAGAAAAGGATAGTGTTATGCTAAATACTTTTGGGAATTAATTTACATCCACTTGCACACGTGTATTGCTCTCTGGTGGTCGTCTCAGGTGGTCATGGGATGAAGGCCCCAAGTCTTCCTTCAAGTTGTCCTTTTCACCTCTTGCTCCAGAACATGCGCACAATTCAGCTTTTCGGCCATGCTGATCTCTGCTGCTTCATGCCTTTCATGTTCTCATTATCTTAAGGGCCTCCTGCCTCCCTCTCCTGTGAAGTGTTCTGTTATCTCAAGCTCATCTTGCCTCACTCTCCTATTAAGTATTTCAAATGTTCTGGTATTTTCCCATATACACCAGCCGCCAGAGAGTGGCAGCCACCTCTCTCAACAGAGCTGCTGCCAGACAGATAAGGGGACTGGGGGAAATGCTGACACCATTTTCCCTTTGTCTTTTGGGCCATGTGGGCATCTTTGGGGGCCGCCATCTTGGAAGGGGGGGCTATTCCGCAGTTTTAAGTTCTGCTTTGTTCCCATTTAGCAACTTTGTATTTAGTGATTGTTTACTGTTATTTTTTGCCTGTTGCTGTTTCGCTTGTTAGTAAACTGTTATTTTTTCCCTTATCTCTACTTGTACTTTGTTTCTCCTTATTGCGGAAAGGGGATTGGTTAAAATACAGGGGGAGAAGTCATTTTACAGTGTTCCCCATAGATTTTCTTAAACCAAGACAGTGAGTTGCTCTGTAAGAGCTGTTTTTTTGTGGGAGATTAGATACCCATGGGCACATGTTCTGCAGTTCAGTGTGCTCCCTGCAGTGACCAGGCACATGGCGCTGCTTGGGCTCCTCCTAAGACTGTCACTTCTCTTCAGAAGCAGTTTCATCAAGCCTAGCAGGAAAATGTTGATAAAGGAGAGTGAGAAAAAGCCAGCGGGATAGCTCAAGGATTGGCCTTGAGGTCAGGACAAAGACTGAGGAGTCAGTGTTGGAAAGGAAAGGCGACGAAAAGAAAATTAAAATCCAAGCATAGCTGCAGAGCAGGATAGCCCTGACTGCACATCAGCAGGGCAGGAAGAAAGGGCAAGAGAGCTCGATGGGATGGGTGAAAGGGATTTGGATGGTGCAGAGCAGCTCCCTGTGTACAGTGGCTGGGACCCAGGACTGGTGGGATCAGTGTAGGCAGTGATCAAGGATTGCTGATGTGGGAGCTCCCATCCTTCACCCTGGTGTGCCCCAGCCTCCAGACTCTGCAGAGGATAGGGGAGATCTGGTACCATAAATATCTGGGGGCTTCTCCAGGGCTTAGTGCCATGAACCCAGGGTGCAGGAGAGCTCTTGGGGGAAATACAGAGTTGGAAAACCTACTATCAGGGCCAAGGGGACTTTCAGGAGGATGGAGAGCAGGCATGATTTGGTTCCATTACAAGCCTGTAAGTCCTATCTGTGGTACCATTTGGACAGTGCAGACCTACTCTGCAGTGAATGAATGAATAAAGAATGGCACTTGGCAGAGAGAGCAGCAGAGACATGGGAGAATGGGGAAATACAACTGAGACAGTGTGGTCACGATCCAAGTTGCCAGATTCATTCTCTACTTGTGTGCTGGGGAAGTTGAAAGTGTATGAAATTAGTAATCCAGTTCTCCCTCAATGGCCTTTTCTGTTTGGAGCACTCCTTTGCTCCATGAGATACCTAGATCCTCTAGCCAGCAACTGCTTTTACTGTTCTTAAACTCTCCTGGGGAGAGTCCCAGCTTACTTGGCCAGTCCTAGTCTGGAAGCTGTTCTGACCAATGGATACTCTTGGTCAGTTCATACCATTTGGCATTTCCCAGTCATTGAGATTTCTGCTCCTTTCCCCTGATTCTCACCATCAGGGAGCTGAGCCCAGTGCTGAACTGTGAGGGCAGCAGTGTCAGAAATGCAAAGGATGGGTCAGGGCTGGGGAGGATGGGAAAGGAGAAGAGAGTGGAAAACATCACCAGGGCTGATAGACATCACTGAACACAAATCCCCACAGCACTCTGAGCATCTCCCACCCAGGCCTTCTTATCCTGGACCAGAGGCAATGGAGGGGGTTCTAGAAAGCAATGAGTGCCTGGGAGAGAAGGAGAGGCATCAGCCCTTTCCTGTCCCTGCCACCACAAGGCCTTGGGGTGTTGGATGAAGGCAGTAGGATCCCTGCTGGGAAGAAAGACAGGGAGTTGGTTCTGGTTTCCCATGGTGCATGCAGGGGTCCTTGCCCTGGCTGTGGCACTTTAAATGCATGAAAGCCAAGGCCTAATTTAATTATGTAACTGCAGTAGAGGAAGCTTTGAGAAAACCATAGTGTTTTTGAGAGTTGTTAGGAACGCTGAGAGAGGGGAGGTGTTAAACTGACTGTGAGGGCTGAGTGAGAGAGAATGAAGGTGGTTGAAGAAGACAGAGAGGAGGGAGGCAGGCCTGGCATGCTCACTGGGTTGCTCTGTGGCCCCTAACTCATATTTGGCTGGTCTCTGTAAGGGCCTTCCAGAAAAATGTCATTCCCAAACATGTTGAGAAAAAATATGCCAAGAGGAGCTGTGTTGCTCAGTGCTGTGTCCTCCCAGGAGCCATGAAGGACAAGGGCATGATGCCTAAAGATTTTTAGCTTTTTTGTATATTTTTAGCTTTTTGGATTTATAACATACAGCTCTATAGTTTCTAGCACTTTCTTAGACTTTAGAACAGCAGTTACCCTTTCTTACACATTATGCCACCTCCTTGAAATTCTGTTTAGTCTTATTTTCAAGAAAAGAACTTCTAACAAGGACATCTTGTTTTGCACCAGCACTTGGGAGACATAAAATACAGGGCTAGGAACCCCTGGAGGGACTCCAGTGGGGCAGGTCCAAGGGTGGGTTACCAGGACAACTGGTCTTCTGTTGGATGTACTTGCTAGATATACAAATTAGCTAAACTTATAAAAATTGTGAAAATCCGATGCCACGTGTGAGCACAGGTGTATTTTGTGCACCTGAAGCTTCACTGAAGAACTGATCTTTATGTTGACACTGTTAATATTGTTTGGAAAGTTTTTCTTCTGATCTTAGGCAACAGACATATTTTTCTTTGCTTCAGGCATATGCAGAGATCGTAGATTTGAGTGAGCCTATGCTGGCACTTCTGCAGGTATGACTACCGATCCCACAGACCCTTACGGCAAACAGCTTTGTTCTCCAGCCTGTCCTTATGGGTTCCCATGTCTGGGAGGGAACAGTTTTCTGATGAAAGTGGTGCTTTCTATGAGCTGGGAGCAACAGGCAGACTTGAGCAGTGTGAGGAATGTCACAGCAGAGGGAGGTTTTCTGGCTGTGACCCCATGGCCCTCCTCATGCTGTGTGTGAAGGGGACAGAAATCAAAACCACGAGCCCAAGACTTCCAAGGCCAAACTGCAATTGAAGTTTACTTGTAAACTTCTGAGGGAATTTCCTCAGGACATCCCAAACTTTCTGTAGGCTGAAAAGTCAGGGCAGCATTTTTTGCTGCAAAACCACAGTGTGGGTCCTTGCTGTAAGTGGAAGAAGAGAGTGGAGTTAGTAACTTGAGGAAACTCTAGAGCTGCAGGCATGCTGCTGGTGTGTGTCCCTAAAGCAAAGAAGCAAAATGATGCAGTGAGCAAGAAGCACTGAGATGTGTTGGAACAAACTGGTAAGCAAGAAGCAGTTCCGTGGGGAGCAGCTGTTGCACACCCCAGGGCTCTGCTGAGAGCATGGGCTTGGCAAAGTTCAGCTGCTGGCCTGGGGACAAAATTTACCTTTGGTTGCCTTGGTTTCTAAATGTGAAAAGGGGATGATTGATTCTTCTTCACAGAAGCCACCATGTTAACTAGATTCTCACCAGATTTGCTGGGCTCTGAAGAGACAGTAACATCTGTTCATCTCTTGGAGATTTTAAATGTGGCAGGACACCTTGAAAGGACAGTGCTTCTGTCTGCAGTGGCACTGCAGGCAGACACAGTCTCATCTTTGCTGTGTTCTTGGTTACAGGAACCTGGGGAGATGATTTTCCACCTGACAGTGCTTTTGTCTGATCTAACTTTTTTGCATATTTTCGATTTTCTTGTCCAGAACTGGTAAGTTCATGACACCCAGCCAGCTTGTCAAGGTTAAGCTTTGCTAATGAGAGGTGCAAGGCTGATGATCTTCTCCAAAGTGCTCCCCAAAAAAGAGAAAAAACATCATGGAAGACCTGCTAGCAAACATGGCTCAGGCTGGGCTTGGGGTAACTACCCCTAGATCAGAGGGTTTCCCTTGTTCCCTCTGGGTTGAGGTGTCACAATGGTGGGTGACCATTGAGGTGAGGTGGGAAGCAGGACAG
Source organism: Ifrita kowaldi (assembly GCA_013398055.1). Classification (NCBI taxonomy): domain Eukaryota; kingdom Metazoa; phylum Chordata; class Aves; order Passeriformes; family Cinclosomatidae; genus Ifrita; species Ifrita kowaldi. The sequence continues at coordinate 88,764 of VZRS01008985.1, forward strand.
GTGTGCTAGCACCAGGCAGTGTTTGCTGGGGCAGGAGCTGGTGGCTCTTCCTGGAGGTGCTGATATTGTCCCTGCCTCTGCTGCAGCAGAAACCCAGCAAAGTGAACAGTGGAGGGGAATACACCACTACAGCACTGCTGTTCTCATAACAAACTGCTGCTGGTGGCCAAAGCCAGCATCACCGTCAGTGAATAGCCATGGGACCTTGCATCCTGTACACACACAGAGTGTCTTCTCTGGAAATACCTTCTTGGTCTTGCTAAAGTGCTCGGAACACTTGGCTGCAGCTGGGGAGAGGCAGATTGAAGATGGCATTGGTGGTGAACCCTGCCTGCAGGGTGACAGCCTCAGCTTCAGGCTTTTCTCACATCCAGCAAGCTGCCCTGCTCTGACACTGCTCTTGGGTGGCTCTCCAGGCTCAGGAGTGCTCACAAGCCAGTTTGGGGTACATATGACGCTCTGTGAATGGGGTACCACATATCACAAGTTCCTGCTGTTGACAACCTGGGACAGAAGTGGTGGCTTTGCTCTCTGGCTCAGAGCAGGAGATGCTCTTCTCCCCTCTTCTGGGAATAACCAGCTTGCTCTGGGGTACTCCTGACCCAGGAGCTCATGCCTCTGTCCCACTTCACTGTCCCCCTCCCTGGTGGGCAGCCACAGGCCTGGTGGGACTGCAGTGTGGGTGGGGTCACCAAGCTGGCAGAGTCCAACAGGGTAAACACTGAGCTGCTCTGCCACACACAGCACATGCAGAGCAGAAGCCAAAACAGGCACTGAACTCATTTTCAAAGATAATGTTCCAATGCTGGAGTGCAGGTAGGAAGACTGCCAAAGCACTGGTTCTGAGATGATGTGTGCTGGTGCTCTGGTGCTCATATCATAGGTCTAACAATTTATACTGCTCATGAATCTCCTCTTCACAACACAGAAGTGAGCTTTAAAACCAGGATTCTGGGTGAAATGGGGAGGCACAAGTATTTCCACCATCAGATTGTCACTGAAACTCAGGAAGAAGAGAAACCCTCCAGCACCATTTTTTTTAGTGTTAGAGAAGTAGGCATTACTTTATTCTGTCCAGGATGTGCAATGGAAAGCATTCCATCCACACATGGTTCTTTACCAGACTTCTCACATATTTATACATAAAAAATCCAAAGAAATTCTCATTCATTGGTCCTAAATTACACAATTCTTAGTACTCGATCTCCTCTTCATTATTGATCACTTTACCTTTGATGCTAATTTGGTCCTCATTCTTTGGTTCTCTTACCAATCTTTTCCCAGAGCATGTGTCTTCAACCGCACCAGGGGGTAATGTTTGTTCATGTCCATTTATGTCCTCTGTATCTTTTGGCTACTCCCAATTTGTAGATGTTAAACTCCCAGAGTCTGGGAATCTTCTTTTTGTTGATTGAGGCTCATCAAGCCTCACCCAGCGAAATTCAAACCCTCGGTAAACAGTGTCTTTTGAAGATAATCTTCAATTATCCCCACACCTTTGGCAGATGTGAACAAACCTATGACTAAAGTTACATAGAATTTTAAGGGTTATATAATTTCCAACACGGTGAGTGTCTCTGCCTTGCCTCTTCCTGTGATACTCTCCTTTCCCATTCTAGGCAGTGCAGTGGCAGCTTGGAGGATTCGGAGACTGCACTGGGGCAGCAGGAGCTGGGTGTGTGTCCCCCCTGTCACAGAGTGATTTGGCAGCCAAATTTCTCACTGCCTTGGCCACACTGGGCACAACTGTGCCTGACCTGCCTTTACTGACTACCTAGAATACCTCAAGAATACCTTAAGGTGCTTCAAGAATCTTGAGTCCACAGTTAAGGTCCCACCACTGGTCTGGGGATACTCTGCAGTCCCTTCAGGTGCAGACCTCTTGCTATTCCCTTCTCCCTTCCAGCTCATGAGACCCCAACCAGACTCATGGTGCAGCTCTTCAAGAAAGGGTTTTGCATTACAGCAACACCATCACAGGTCCCACCCTCTGACTTTAAACTACAGCCCTTTCCACTCCTTGAAGGTCTAACTGAAATAAAATGGTTGTCACTTGCTTGCACTCATACCCCTGCTTGCAAGCACAGGGACCTGGGTGTCCAGATGGTCTGGGTGTCCATCAGGCATCAGGACACACATACCAGCTCTGCCCAAACCTCTCTGTGGTGACACAGAGGATGTCACCTCCTCCTCTGGTTTTTTAGCCTTGATGCTCTGGCAGTGACAGCGCTCTTCTGGCCCCTTCTCTATCCTGACCCATCTCTGTGAGTCATCTGGATTTACTCCTCCTCCTTTTTTCTCCTTCTCCTTTTGTCTCAGCTCCTGTGCTCATCTTCCCACCAAAATCCTTTGATGATCTGAGCCTTTGTTCTGATCGGGGTATGGGCTGTCCCTTCTTTTAGGCTTATTTGATGCCAGACACCCCAAACGCAACACTGCTCTTCATTTCACTGAGCACAGAATGGGCTCATGGGCTTCAAGGCTGCCTCTCAGCTAATAAAGCAGGAGAAACAGTCCTGGATGTTGCCAGGAGGATGAGACATTTCCTTATGTGAAAAGCTGGTAAAGCACTGTTTCACCACCCCTCCAGTTTCAGGACAGTCCCAACAACAGAGAGCGGTGGGGGACTGTAAAGAACTGTAGAAAGGACAAATTGTTTCGCCATTGCCTGGCTGTCTCGATAAGACCTGCAGTTAAAGACCTGATGCAATGACCATCAGTGGTAGCCCCCGCCAATACCAGTGAATGACCCGCACATGCAGAACTGGGTGTATCACACCAATGTCCTGTGAACACAGATGCTGACGTGGGGAAGGTGCCACAGTCCCCAAGCTGGAGCAGAACTGCCGAGGCACCGCTGTGAAGCACTGCTGAGCCAGTGCATGAACGAATGCCAGCGCATCACGGCAGAGCTCTCGCCACTGACAGGTGGAAGAAGAAAGGATCAACACAACTCCTCTCCTCCATGGTGGTGACTATCCCTTGTTTTCTGTAATTCTTTGCTTCTTCCTGCTTTCCTATCTTCCTTGCTCTCTTCCTTGATAGTAAATAAAAGCGAGTTATTTTTTTGGTTACTAACATTTGACCTTTTTTGTGTCTTAATCTCATTTTGGGTATATTTTGAATTTTTCCCCTCTCCACACATGCAGATTGCGACAGGGGCCTGCACCTTTTGGATGTGTCCACATGACCATATGTGCCTCTCAGCATCTCCAGTGCCAATGTGGGATGCAGAGGAAGGCTCAGGGCAGATCCAGTGGGTGTTGGCTCTACTGGCAAGGCAGTTTAGGACAGGCCAGGGCAGGGTTTGCATCATGCCTGGGCAGTGGAACCTGGATCTGTACTGGGGCTGTGCATCTCCTCAGCAAGTCCAGGTTGTCCTTCTGCCACATCCTGATTTGCGCATTTGGAGGCCTTGGCAATAGCTCCTCGCTGCTGGAGAGCACTGCTTGCAGCTGCAGATGTTGCCCTGCTGGGTAGATGGTCAGATATGGGGCCTGTGGGGCTGGTGGGGCAGAATGGATCTGGTAGGTCCTCAAGAAGTTCCTCTGTGCCCCAGCTGCTGCAGACCCAGGACAATCAGTTCAACCCCCACATCCACGTGGAATACGAGTGGTGGTTGGGACAAGATGGCATGTTTGATAGTGATGAAGACCTGGATGAGAAGATGAGGTCCTGAGAGGTGCTGGCTTGTGGCCATGCTTGCTCTTGGCTGCCTCACTCCCACTGTGCTGAAGTGGGTGCTCCTGTACCTGCCCTGCTGTACCCACTCCACCTAACAGGCAAATCCCTTTTCCCAGCTGGGTCCAGAGCTGCTACCGCCAGAGGCAGCTACCACCAGAGGTGGCTGCCACCAGAGGCAGCTACCATCTGCCAGAGGCAGCAGAGGCAGTGCCACCTTCCTCTTGCCAGTGGCCCACCTCCACAGACTGGATGTGCTGCATACTCCCTCCTAATCCCCCTCCATTCTTGCCCCAGCAGGCAAAGCAAGGTGAGAGTCTGTGGCAGGGACCTGTGGGGGCTAGCAGGATGAGCTGCTGCTGCTGCATCTTGGCACCATCAGTAGAGTGGGGCCTGAGAGGGAGCTGAGCCCAACAGGATGTGATGGGTTGTCTGGTGCCCTAGGAGACCTTTGTTCCTGATGGACCAATGCTGTCTTGTGCTGGCTTCTTTGACCTAGCACTGATCCCTGCTTTGAAGAGCAGCACAATGTATGTGTGCCCTTGTGGCTTCTCCACTGGTGCCGTGGGGATGTGCTGTCCCCTCCCCAGTGCTGCTGCTGTTGGGAGAGGCAGAGGAGCACATATTTAGAGACAGGGCTGGGAAGCCAAAGCTGCAGGCAGAAACAGCAACATCATCGCAGTTCTGCTCCTTGGCCAGACAGGCTCCCATTGTCCTTTGCCCACTCAGCTTTCCCATGACATTTCCCACTTCCAAGAGTCCACTCTGCTTTCTGGGACACTCACCAAGTCTTGTTTGACCTCCTTTCTGACAGTTCAAGCTCCAACTAGATGAATCTCTCAAGTCAGACCTGTAAGCAGAGAAAAGAAAATCCCTAAATCCCTGCCCAGACATCGATGCCCATTCTTGCCTGGAGCTTTGCCCAGGAGCCCGGCTTAGCATCATCTTGCTGCTGCCCCCTGATCTGGTCTTGCTCTGTGTTTGGCTCCCCAGGGGACATATCCAACCTTCCTTACTGGCTTGGCTTGGCTTTTCAGTCTTTGTTGAGGACACAAGGAGCAGGAGGAGGCAACCTCTGCCTCTGAGCATCAAGCACAAGCACACATCCTCAGAGCCAGCACCTTGGTACTGCTCTGCTCCGAGCAGCCCAGCCTGACCAGTCCAGCTGCAGGTAAGGACAGAGCAGGCTCAAGAGTGACAAGGAGCCAGACCATGGTGGTGTGAAGGGACCTGCTGGAGGTCTGCAGCTACCTGCACTAGATCAGGTTTTTGGTGGCTTTGTCTGGCTGAGTCTCATTCATGGGTCAGGCCAGCAGGGACTCTTCCTTAGACATGGCGCTGTGAGGGCTATGAGACCTGTGAGAGCTGCAACAGTGGACACTGCGCTCACAGACAAACATCAGAGGGCTACCCACACCCTGGCTGTGAGATACCAATGCCACCAGGCCAGGGTTATTCTCGGGTTTGCTGGGCTGTTGGAGACGCTGAATTTGGAGAAGAGAATAACCCTGTCCCTAACTTTCAGGCTGTGGCTTTGTTTCTATGGTCCATCCTCTGGCAGAAGGATGCTCCCTGCTCACACACCCAGGCAGGGTAGCAGACTGAGGGTCTTCCACACCACAGATCTTTGACAAAGGTGTAAATGCTGCCAGGAGCAGCCCCAGGGTCTCCAGGATGGAGATCTGGTCAGCTGGAGCCTCCGGGTGCACTGAGAAACCAGCCTCATCCCAGTAGAGCTCAGCAGTATGGGGAGCATGGCGGGGATGAAGGGTACCAAGCACGATGCATAGCAGCTGCATCCTGATGCTGGCAGCTCTTAGAGCACCTTGGAGCTGCACATCTCTCACCTCCTGGTAACATGCTTCTCATCCCAACCTCCATGCTGTGTCCTTCTGCTTCCTGGCTATGTCCTCTTCCCCTCCTGCTGCTCTCCATCCTGTCCACAGTCCCTTCCCTTTCCAGCTCACAGACTGACGGTGTGCTTGTTGCACTGTGTTGCCTGACAGCGGATGTTGCTGTTGTCCACCTGTGATGAAAGGCGTGAGGAGATGACCAGCCTGATGGTTGTTGTGCTTGAAAGCCATGGACCCCCTCTGCACATCTGACCAAGCACAGCAGAACAGTCTGGCCCACACTGATCCCTCCAGGAGCCAGATCCATGTTCTTGGGATGTATCACCCCTTCTTCCTCAGAAGAATAGTTTGGTAGGTGGCCAGAGGCCAGGATCAGCTCAGTTCCCACATCTGCCAGTACTTATTTCCTTCGCTTTTGACCTGAGTTGGTGTTGGCCCTAGCAGTTTCTCTTTTCAGCAGTGCTGTGATTCCTTGGCATTGACATCTCCCTGCTAAGTGCTGGGAATGCTATCCCTGCGTTGTTTTATGATTTCATGTTTTTGGCAGGTCACAGAGTGAAATCTGGACATGGAGAAGAGTGCAGTGTCCACACTGGCCCTGCTTCTCTGAGCTGCAGGGGACACCTTTCTCCCTGAGGACACTGCAAAGGCAGAGCCCTTTCCTTAGGGACACCTTGCTTGAGTTGCTTGGTCTTGAGGTTGTGCTGAGCAGCACTGCTGAATCCCTCTGCAGACCTGCCCTGAGAAACTGGGATCCCATACAGCACACCTGCACATGCCTGGGGCCTGGTGCAAAGAATCAGCTGCCTCTGAAAGGATGCTCCAGCAGAGGGAGGGTCTTCTGGATCCCTCTCCCAAACTCCCAGGAGATGACCTGCTACTTCTGCATTTCCTCTGTACACGAAACCTCCCAGTCTCTCACTCTTGCTCTTCACACCGTTTCCAGGGGCTTTGGGATCAGGACAGTGGAACTAGTTTTGGTTTGTGTCTGATGAAGCTGTTCTCTCCTTGCAGAATCAACTGCTGCTCTACAGAGTTCACGGTCTTTATGACTGTGGTGAGGATTGAGCACACTGGAGCCTGAGAATGCAAAGAAGTGGAGCCAGCATCACAGAGCCTGTGCTGTCCCTAATTTCTCCCACGTTTCATTCTCTGTGTGCGTGTGTGTGTGTGTGTGATCCAGAAAATGTGTTTCGTAACAGCTCAGCCCTGCCTGGCTCCCCAGTAGTGGTGCAGAAGCCCTTGGAGCCTGTCACCAAAAAATATAGACTCTGCATTTTGCAGTGCTGTTCTAGTTTGAGTTTCTAGATACTTCCTCTTTGCACCAAACCTCCTTGCAAAGCAAAGTGTTGACCTCCCCTTGGATAAAATTACTCACAGTTCAGCTTGCACTGGTTTTGCACTGCCTGTGCTTTTCTAATTGCTGAGCACATTTCACATTCCTCTGTCCTCTCTGAGCCAAAATTACATCCAGGTGTGCAAGAGTACACCACTCTGACTGGGAAGCTGGTGTTTGACTTGTGCCCAGGGTGATGATGATTTGCTGCTTGTTCAGAGGTCAGTTTGCAGACCCTAAAATTGTTGCAGGCAGAGAGCATTGAACAGTTAGAAAAGTAAATGAATATTAGGCTATTTCAGTTCCCTCAGGGTAGGTGAGCATTCAAGGGGTGTCCCAGGAGGCTGGGCAGAGAGGGTGGGTGAAAAGGCATCCTGTGGTGTCGCTGACACTGGTCTTTGTGACATGTCACTGCAGGTAGCATGTGGGATGCTGTTCCAGAGGTACACAAAGGTGGTGCTGGCCCTGTATCTGCTGCTGGTCCTGTGGCAATGTTTCTGAGCCCTCACAGATGGCCTGTCCATTGGGTTCCCTCCCTCCTCCACACCCCTACTGCCCGCTGCACCACCCGTACCAACAGCTCCACATGGTTCAATGCCCACTACAAGGCAGCCATAGGGCCTCTGCTGACGGGCGCAGACCACAAGCTCTCCTCAGATGTAGTTCAGTGGTGACTGGTAAGTGAGGCAATAGGCAGGAGCTTGTGACTCTTCCCAGGCTCCCTGAATCTGTTTGCAGTGGGGCAGGGCCAAGAACAGACATGATGGGGATAAAGGGATGCAGAGACCCCAGCTCAGCTCTTCCTCCACCTCTTACCCTGCCCCCTGGGCTGTTCTGCACCCTTTAACTAATATCCCATCTGTTTTTTCTGTCCTTTCCCAGGTCTCTACTAGGAGAAACGGGGTTCTGTCTTCCTTTGGGTTACTAGTGGAGGGGCTAATGCTGCATGTCACTGTGCTTGCTCCTCTAGACCGTGCAGGCTGCCCCGAGTGGTGTCCACCTTCAGGCCATAATTTAGGAGCTCTTCACTGTCCTCTGGACCCCCATCTCACTGCAGGACTTGTGCAGTGGTGGGAAACTCAGGGCAACTGAAAGGGTCCAGCCATGGGCTGCTAATTGATGCTCCTGACTGGGTGCTGAGGTGGCTGACCCAAAGGGATTTGGTCTCTTCCTGTCTTCCCAGTACCCTGGCATGCCCCAGCTCCTGGCCATGCTGTTGAAATCTGCCAACACAAACCCTGTGATGGAGGTGGCTGGCTGACCCCGCTCTTTGGAGCCCTCCATCCTGGGACACACACAGGCCTTGTGTCACCCATGTCCTCTCTTTGCTCCTGGCTAGGGTGACCTGCTGTCCCTGGCTGGTGGGACCAAGAGCCTGGGACCAGCTGGCCATGCACCTTTGTTTTGGGACACACCATCCTGTTGTCCTTTAGGATGAACAGAACAAAGATCACTGGCTTTGAGCTGTATGTTAGCATGAGAACAACCCATCACTTGATGTACCCAGAGAGTGCAGTGAACCTTAGGCCCGATGTCCACCTTGTCCTTGTCCCCTTCAAACCTCTGGACCTGCAGTGGGTGACCACCCCCTTCTCCACCGGAGAACGCACAGTGTCAGCTTTGGGGGATGGCATCTCTTGTGCTGGAAACCTTGCGGATAGCACAGTGTGGTCTAGGGGTTCTGGTGCCTCACTGGAGCCCTGGCACTAGTCCTGATGGCACAAAGGGTACTGGGCATCCCTCTGCCCTGCATTTTGGGGTAGTTGGGCATTGACCTGTCCCCACAGGGTTCAGGCAACCTGCAGTACCATACCCCTATGAGTGGGATGGCAGCTGTCCCCATAGAGGGGCCATGGCCTTGATATGTCCCTTCCTACAGCCAGGCCAGAGGGTGCTGCTGGGCCAGCCCAAGGGGCGGGGGATGCCACTGGGCTGGGTGCTGGCAGACAGTGGATACCCTCTGCAAAGAAAGAAGCCTCCTCAGCAGCAGGTGTACTACTTGATCACTTCTCGCCTCAGCTTTTGCAGCACATATGTGAGAGTTAAACAGCTCATCAAAGCTGACAGAAACAGGGTAATGACTCTGTGGGCTCCAGCTCCTCAGGGGCAGGCAGAACTCTGCTGGGCAGAGAGCCAATGGCTGCACTGTGCTAGGCTGGCTGTCCTGTTGCAGCATGGAGAGCACCTGATCACTTCACTCCCCACTCAGGTGCTGATCCTGAGCCCAGCTTTCCTCAAGTACATCCATGACAACTGGACACAGCATCATGGGCAGTACCCTTCCACTGGCTTCACAGCCCTGCTCTTTGCCTTGCAAACCTGCCAGCAGGTGAGCACAGCCAGTGGGACCAGGCACTGCCACTGTACCTCCCCTGCACTGCTTGTCCATATGCTTGCAGGGACGCCCCAGCATCCACACAGCAATGGCTCTTGCTGGCACATGCACAGTTCTCCGTGTTTGGCTTCAGAGCAGACAGTGAAGGGAACTGGCACCACTACTGGGAAAAAACACCACTGGTCCAGAGCCTTTCACAGGACGAGAGTCCACGATGCTGATGTTGAATTCAGCCTCATTGAGAGACGGGCACATGAAGGCAGGATTGTATTCTACAAGTGATGCATTTCCAAGAAACTGGAGCCAGGCGGTTTGGCCAGGAATGGGCCAAAGTGCACTGCCAGTGACTGTCCTAGCTCTTTAGCTTGCTGCTTCCTCCCCACCACCTGGGCTCACAGACCCTGCAATTCACAGGGTTTCGGTACTGCTTGTGCTGGTCCTACCAAGTGGGTACTGTGGGTGCCATTCTCCCACGGCACCAAGCATTTTGCATTTAGCTGGACATACGGTGGGCATGATGCTGCCCATGCTGGTTGGGAGGGAGGAAGGGGAGATGGTGGGGCTGGAGGTGGGCGTGGAGTCTGTGAGCTGCTGTGTGTGGCCCTGCAGGGCTATGAAGCCACTGGGTGGCAGTAGTGGAGAGCAGCTGCTCAAACGTGGCTGTCCGCATGACAGAGCTGACATTTCCACCCACAGATGGCTTTTGGGGGAGGTTTATAGCTGCTCTCAGGAAAGGAAGATGCCCCCCTCACCCTGTGTAGTCTTTTACTAAGACTTTTATTCTTACAGTCTTTAGCTAAGGAAATATTTTTTAAATTGTACCAAGGAAAAGTAAGAAGGGAAAAATCAAACAGGCTGACAGAAGACAACAGAATCAAATAAATTTGAAATGATCTTATGTCGAATAAACTTTGAAAACACATGTGAACCACCGTTTCCTTTGCTTTTTGACCCCTTACAAATTTGAAAAGGGCACCCCTGAAGAACAAGACTGCAGACCCTGGGGACTGAGCTCTGCAAAGGAGGTTTTTCTCCTCCAGAGCAGGGTTAGCAGGATGTCTTTTATCACTTTCAATCACTAACATCCTTGATCCAGACTCAGCTTTATCATAGTTCTTAGCCACGTGGGCTTTCAGTCTATTAAAATCACCAGAACTTTCATACTCATATCCTTCCTATTGGTAGCAGAAGCCTGTATTACTTAACTATTAGCTTCATTATTTTCTGCCTCTCCAGGTAGAATCTCCTTTTCTGTGTCTTCAATTTCTTCTCTCCACTATTTCCACTTCCCATGATGAGTACAAGTATTGCCCCTTCACCTTCCCTTCACCTTTCTTTAGGTGCTCAGGAGTGCTCTGAGCAATGATATCCAATGCTTTTCTAAAGTTTACAAGTAATTGGCTTTCCTATGAAGGACAAGCTAGTCCTTGAGAGGAAACAGTGATAACTGTTTCACTGTGGGTTAAACTCTTGCTGCATTACTTCCATTCATCTTCTCTCTCCTGACTATTCTTACAAATTTAGTTACAAAGCTGGGCGCTCTGATGACCAAATGAAGCTGTTCAGGTCACTTTTTGTTCCTGATGAAACATACAGATACTGTGCTCCCTTCCTCATGCTGTAGTAGTACTGTGTGATCCTGACCCACTGGATTCATTAAATATTCTTGTAAAAAATACATTTAAAACAAATATGTTTTTCAATATTCTTGCTTGAAGATAATCATTCTCCTTACCCACACCACAAGTTGCTTCTCTCCCCAGCTGAAAAAACAGCAGTTTTTTTAGACTCCCTAGTTTATAGGTAAGTTCAACTAATTAAAAGAACCAACCACCTAGCAAAACCTGCTTTAAAATGAATTACAAAACAGCTTTCTCTCTGCAGTATCTGATCCTGTGCCTGTCCAATTGCTTGGACCAAGATTAGAGTCATACCAAAGCAAATCCAGATATGAGATTTAAGAGTAATCAAACTGTTCTACCTCAAATAAGGCAAGAATTCACAATTTTTTTTCCTCATTATTTTCAAATTTCTCCCAATACAGTTTCACATACCAAGCACTTTACTCACTAGTGTAGATGATTTAACAGAAAAAAGCACCATCATCATCACAATCGCTACATACTTTGCCACAATGCAGGTGTGTCTTTTAATTCTAATTTCCAATTCAGTACCAGGATTAGTTCAAATAATTTAATTATTCCTCCATATGCCTTACCAGAACAGAAGATGGACTTTATTTCAAAATATACACCAAGGGGAAATGAAAAACAAACAAACAAACAAATCAATTAAAATTCCAGACACCTTTTTTTTTTTTTTTTTGCTGAAACATCAACTTGCATCTTTCATAAGAAGAACAATTGGGAGCTCCCCCAGCACAGAAAGCGGGTCCCAAATGCTTAGGCTCCCCATGCAGCCCAGGATGGCTGGAAGGCAACAGGATTCAGCACATTTTCACAGAAGTCTGACATACAGCATCAGCACACCCAGAAACATTTTAAAGAAAAATTAAAAATCCCTGATGGTGTTGCTAGAAAGCTTATTTGATGGCAACTTCAATCCATTACAGGTCTCTTGATAATAAAGTACATTATTTCTGGAGGCAAACAGAATGCAGTAGCTCCAGCATATCTGTTGGGAAGGGGTTGGGAACTGGAGGAACATGGACTGACACAAAAGGAATTTGACAGTAGGGTCTGCACAGCCAGATATGATAGCTAATCTTTACAGCAGCAAGTCATTCCATCCACAAACTAAGGCCAAAAAATGAGGGCACAGTAATACATGAGTGGTTAGGGCCATCTGGAAATTCCAAACCTCTTCTCCTGTGCACTCAGAAGATCACTTGTATTTCAAAGAGACTGTTCTCCTTGGAGGCTTGGGGGTTTTTTAGGGTTGTTTGTTTGTTTGTTTGTCTTAAACGGGACGAGGTCATTGCTTATTTACGTTGTCTTCCCAAGTTCAATTTTCTTCTGAATGGCACGTGCTGAATGATAGATCAAGGAGTCAATGAAACCTGCAACTAAAAGGAGAAAACCAAATGGATGAAGTCAGACATGCCTCAAAGAGAGAACAACTCCCAAGGAAAGAAAACACAAACCCTGCTGTCAGAGGAAAGGAATCCCAGGTCCACCAGACAGAAAAAGGTTCTGCTGCTGCTGCTGCTGAGAAGAGTCAAGTCCTCATCTCCTCAGGACAGAAATGACCCAGCCTGCAGGGCAGAGGTGATCATGCTTCTCTAGCAAAGATCTCTTTTTCAGAAGTAAAAGAGATAGGCTGAGTCATAGGTGTTTACCAATGATTGAGAAGAATTTGGAGAAGAAGCTGATGTGGAGAGCTTTATGCCACATTGTTGCCTTGACTCAGCTTGCCAAGGGCATGTTTCCATTTCTTGCTCATTCCACGGTAACCTTAAAAGTACCATATGCTGCCCTTGACGGATGCTCTTTATTGGAGACTGCAATGTACACCTACCAGACACAAAGCAATACAAACCACTGCCTTTAATTCTTTCTGCAGTATTTTCCCCAAACCTCTCTGGCCCTGAAGAAGCCTATTAATTCAGTGCCTGTTTGTGACCATAGAAAAACTCAGAATGGGTCTAATGTACCAGAAACCCCAGACAACCAAGGTTTTCACAGGACAGGAACCTTGAGCTCCTTGCCAGGGAGGGAACACAAAGGCTGCTAGGGAGCCTGTTTTCAATTATAGATTTTTAAAAAGCTTCATAGTCTTCTTTTATTCAAAACCTCAATCTAAGGAATAAGTAAATGATTACTTGGCCGTACACGAAGACATACATTTCAATACTATACAAAGAGTTGCAACTAAAATGGGAATTGAATCTTCTGTTTATTACTATATAATATGGAATTATTGGACTTAACACTTGGTCTTTGAGTAATGCTTCAGATAACAATTGTGTGGTTGTTTTGCCCTGAAATTATCTCTACTTGTGGAATCAATTTGACACTGTTCCACGAACACTGTTACAGAGGCGACTTTAGAATAGCATAGAATCATCTAGATTGGAAAAGACCTCTAAGGTCATTGAGTCCAATTGTCCCCAGCACTGCCAAGCCCACCGCTAAACCATGTCCCTAAGTGTCACATCTACATGTCTTTTAAATACCTCCAGGGAGGGTGACTCTACCACTGCCCTGGGCAGCCTGTCCGTGGCTGGACAACCCTTTCCATGACGTAATTTTCCCTAGTATCCAATCTAAACCTCCCCTGGTGCAACTTGAGGTCATTTGCTTTCATCCTGTCCCTTTCAGAAGAAGAGACTGACCCTCACCTGGCTCCAACCTTCTTTCATGTAGTTGTAGAGAGCAAAAAGGTCCCTCTTGAGCTTCTTTTTCTGCAGGCTGAGTACCCCCACCTGCTCCTCATCAGACCTATGCTCCAGCCCCTTCCCCAGCTCCATTCCCTCCTCTGGACTCGCTGCAGCACCTCAATGTCTTTCTTGTCATGAAGGGTTGAGAACTGAACCCAGGATTCAAGACGCATCACCAGTGTGCAGCCGGGGACAGTCACCGCCCTGGTCCTGCTGGCCATACTGGTACAAGTAATTGGCCTAACTGGCCACCAGTTGATTAGATCTCTAGAATACAGAGAGTCTGAGCGTAGTGTATGGCAGCAAACATGAACTGGCTGTCAAACTCAGTCAGTACTAAAGGGCACTTGAATTTGTCATGAAAGTAATTTTTGAAAGCCTTTTCAAACCACTGAGATGAACAGGATAAAATTTATTGCAGACAGAAATTCTGTTTAACATTATCAGGTTAATTGAGCTCTGTGACACTTCAGTCGATGGGAAAACCTTGCAGATAAAGGTATGATGTTATAGGTATGTGATACAGATGTTATGTGACACAGTAACTGGCTTCTGAGGTCCCAGACCACATCTTTGGGCTGGCCCTTAACACCCACATCTCTGACTATTAGCACCCTGGATACTACCTGGAGAGCAAGGCTGGACCAAGGCTGTTCCCATGCACAGACCTGAGCAGATACCGATTAGCTACTCCAGAAGCCAGCACCGAGAGTGAAGTGCAGATACTCAGATGGATCTGCAGGACCAAGACCCCATCTAGTCCCTGCAGAACAGTAGCCAGAGCTCCTAAGTCTGGGAGCACAGTTTGATATCTCTAAGATATGTATTATGCCCATGGCAACCTGGATTCACAGATTTTACCAGCTTTGGTTCCACATGAAAGCACCTATCTGCTTACAGACCCAAGCTGGCCAAGAATGCAAGTAAAGACGCTTTCATATGGTCTGTGAAGAACAGCTTCATTTCAAAACAAAATGTCCTGTAGAGCATCAGAATGAAATACTATGACAGGTCTACAAATCTAACGAAATGAAATGCTGTAATAGATCTACATTGTCTACAGCATCTTGTAAGTCTCCAGTGCTAACTACAGTCTGATGCCACTCCTGTGGTGTTGGGGAAGATGAAACAGGGAAGCCTTATTGCCTGGCAAAAGATGCTGAGAACATGGAAACTATGGGTGAAATTGAAATGAAGGCATACTTTGAGATACCAGGCCTTGGTTACTGAACAACTGGAAAACAATGGTGTGGCCGGCTGAAGGTAATCCCCTTTGATTGAACAATACCTTCTGCTAGCAAACAGGTCTAAGGGTCAGAGCAGACCCTACTACCTTGGCAGAAGGGGTCCAAAGAGTAGTTTTTAGGGTTTAAAATGTAACGCAGTATGGTAATGCAATGATTCTTATAGGCTGTACGTAAATGCTATAGGATTTGTATCTTGTACTAGATTGGTTGATGAAAATTAGAATATTCAAGACAGAAGAAGATTTATTGTATTGTAAAGGAGAATCTCGCTCTCTTACGCCTCTTACACCTCTTAGCTCTCTTACGTCTCTTACTTCTTTTAGCTCTCTTAGACCTCTTACACTTTTTACATCTCTTTACTATCCTGCCTCCTGTTTTTCTGGCCTGCTTCTAGCTGCAGCTAGCAGCTCCAAGCAGGCCCCCTGTACACAAGCCCTTATCAATAAACCTCATGCTCTAAGACCGGACTTCAGAGATCTCTCGTCTCCATCCGTCCCGACCGTCCAAACTGAGCCAGACCTCACACTGTGGCTCTGCAGAACATGCAGTATTGCCTCCCGAAGGCTGAAATAATCTCTCTTCATCAAACAGGGATTTCTTACCAGACATGCGAACTTTAGAAAGAGGAAGATAGTAAATGTTTACACTTTAGAAAGCAAAATGATTGAAAGGTGCAGTACCTGTAAATATGCCTCCAACAATGGCACAAACTCCAGTGAGAAAGTGAGTAAAGGACCTAGAATTTGAACAACCAGCATGAGCTCAGATACCAATATCAGGTACGTAACAATTAACTAGTAATTATAATAATGTTCATCACACCATATAAATATGCATTACCTAAATATTCATAGCTGACAATTCTCAGATTAAAGAATTAATTAACGCCGTATTGACTACAGAATGGAGTTTGTCACTGCTACTTTTAGTCAGCAGCACTAAGAGGAAGTACTGAATTTATAAACCTAAAAGATGGGCTTTTAATCCCTAAAATATTATTCATTCCTACTCAGTCAGAATGCACAGCAGGCTCCTGTAACACAGTAACTAAATCCCTAAGCACATGTTAACACATTTTAAGATACATTGTCTGTCCCCCATTATGAACCTCAAAACATTGGACAGCTACAACCCCTTCCCCTCCCCTGCAGTTACATGCTGGCCATTAATTCAGAGAGAAGAAAAGGTTCCACACTGGCTGCAAGATGTAGAAAAGCTAAAGAAAATGCAGAGTAAGGAACCAGTTGGACTGTGTGGGTGCTGCAGGTAAGATGGGTATGCTCTGTAAACCCAGTCTTCCCATTAGAAGTCCGAACCAAGAACCATTATATCACACTTCTGCTCCTTGCACCACTTTCCTTTTCCATCTTGATACTGGATTACAACGGCATAGTAACAGAAAAAACCAAGTCCCTAACCAGGGTTCACATGGAGAGTAAGGACATCAGTGAGCACCTCTTCCTCTCCACTGGCTCAGAAGGGGCTTGGATGAATTTCAGGCATTTGCACTGTCATGTCTAAGGGAGGATGAAGTTTCAAGCTACACAAAATGACAAAATCAATGAAGGATGAATGAAATAAAATGAAACGTCTCCTACCTGTGTTTTTCTGTCAGCTTCACCATCATGGGCGAAAGTTCATACAGTACAAAGACACCAGGCAGACCCTGGTCTCCCAGTAGCCCATTCGCTATTTTCTCATGCCGTGTAACCGAGAACTGGTTAGTCCTTACCACCTACCAGGAAACAAACAAAGCAAACATTGTTTTGCTAACAGGGAATAGGAAAGGTGACTAAAACATGAGTTCAGTGAACTACATCAGCGTAGCCCTGCCCATGTGGGCAGCCTCACATTGGTTAGAAAGAGTCATGAAGAGATCCATCAGGATCAGGCATTTCCTATCAGGTCTATTCTTACTATAGGCTACCAGTTAAAGCTGCAGATAGTCCATAGTATGAGGGATGCATCACACCCAGGCTGGACTATTTGATCTCTGCTCGCACATAATAGCTTAAGCTGTCCCTCTCAACCCTATGTCATCTTCTACCAACATGCAGTCCTGCTAAGAATGCTTCAGGAGACAGCACTGATAGTGGAGAGCTATAAACAATCAAGAGTGAGCAAAAAGGAAACAATATATAAAGGCAGGAGAGTGGAGAAAGGCAGAGATAGCCTATCTTTACATAAATGAAGATCACCCTCCCGCAATCTTCCGTGCCCTGCCATTCTTCTACATGTTCATACCAGTCCCATTCTTAGAGCAATTAAACTGGCTTTCTGTAAAATGAAATTATGTTCTGTCATCCCTACTAAGTT
The DNA here is from genome assembly GCA_013398055.1 of Ifrita kowaldi. Classification (NCBI taxonomy): domain Eukaryota; kingdom Metazoa; phylum Chordata; class Aves; order Passeriformes; family Cinclosomatidae; genus Ifrita; species Ifrita kowaldi. The sequence continues at coordinate 105,871 of VZRS01008985.1, forward strand.
ATCTGACACAAATTATGATCCAAGCAGAGAAAGATACCATCCCAGTTTCTTTACCAAATTCCATACTTGGGGGGTCCAAGAACTGAATGTACAACACAGCCCCTGGTATGCACCTGGAAACACACCTGAATCCACAGTTACTGTCAGTATCAAGAATGTGAGGAGAAAGTGAAGGCTTTCACTTCTCAAAATAACAGGGAAAAAGGTACTTACTTCACCATCTACTTTCCTATACACAGTGGGAACCACTTTCACAAAATATTGAAACATCATGGAAGCTATAAGCAAAGACAGGGAGAGACACAATTACTATCTGGCAATAAGCTGGAAGCTTTTGTATAAACACAAACTAGTTTTGTTCAACTTGTCAGGGAACATCTTTCTGCACAACAGCTGCTGGAGGCTTTCAAGGACAGTAAAGTTAATGTCTGAAATGAGTCTTCCTTTTGCCAAAGTGAATCCTGTTTCTACCCCAACCAAAACCAAAACTAATGGCATTTTGGCCTTGACTAAATGGAAAACCTACAAAGTTGCTATAGCTTTACCAGTAAAACTTCTTGAAAATTCAATTCTAGCCCAGGAAAATTTCTTATTTTTAACAACATAGCCCTAAGAAAACATACTCAGGTCTAAATGGGTATCTTATATCAACTACAATTAACATTGCAGTTTATTCCTGTAGAAGCATGGCATTTATTGTATCAGAAGATGAAAAGGAAGATCTGGAGCAGTGAAGAAAAAAATAGAAGAACCCCTTCTGTTGCCTCAGACCAGCCTGTTCCTTCAGTTCTCTTAAGGATAACAGAATGCAAGGAAAAAGCTTTTTACTGTGAAATTCCCTAGAGAAGATTATTCATCCATTTCTACAGCAGAAGTAATTCTTGCATATGGTATCTTTAGCTGCAATAAACATAAATCTGACCTGCAATCTACTTCTCCTACTTCTTTACTGAAGCATGTCTTCAAGAATTTACCAACTGGTTCCCTGAGGCTCAGGATGAAAAGCTTGAGTTTAAGCAGAAATTTACTAGTCAGCTACAGGCCCTCCCTCTCAGATAGTTTGTTATTCCACAGGCTAACTACAGCATCATAATCGTATTGAACATTATGACGCCTTTTAATTTTTCTGTATGTTTTTTTTTAACACCATCCTCTGATTTGGGTACAAGGATCAAAATCAATGGTAAAAAACTTAAAAGAACAAATTTAGGTAGGACTAACAATCCTACCACCACTTCAAAGCAAATCACTTCCTTCTCCAAGCTTTACTACATACAGCTCCAAGTACCTGCAAAGACAAACTTTTCAGACTTCAGTGGATCTAAAAAAACCAAAACTCTGCAGTGGCATGTAAAGGACCTTTCATAGAAAAGCAGGCTTGTGGAAATAAACTCATGCACAGCAACAACATGAGGAGAAAACTGTCTTTCATTCTCAAGCCAGCAAATCTGGAGCTATCTCGAAAAGATCAGCAATGTTTCAACTTTACTGCAGCTTTTCAAGCTCTTACTGTTGGGTATGTCAAGGTAAGGCAGACACTACAGCTCTCCAGCAACTACCAATTAGGCCATTTTTCTCTACCCTGCATCTTCTGGTTCTCTCTTACTTCATGTCGTAGTTAGACAGGTGTCTAACAGATGTTGAACAACATCTGAGGAGGGCCTCTAATAATAATGTGCTGTACCTGCTGTTGTGCATCCATGAACGCAGAACAGAGATATCTTTCAGAAAGGTCACAGAATCCAAACATGGTGGCAGATTTCTTCCAGGTGAATGGAGACAGCCACTCCAGAAAGAGCACAAGGTGGAGGAGTCACATTTCACATAACACTGTCAGGGCTCTTGTTAAAACTGGAAACTTTGCTCCTGTTCTGTTCTAACACTTATTAATACAGACACTTAAAAAGAGACTTCTCTCAGCTGGCTTTTACCTTGCTGTGCAGTGACGGCTGTCCCATCCAGAGGGTTCACAATGCCTGGATAGTCCCTTCCAAATGAGAGATGTTTGATATAGTGCGTCATATTGATCTGAAATGGAAATGCTAATAACTCAAACAGCTGCACAAGGGGGAAGGTAAGGGGCCTGAAGTTCATTATTTGTATATTTTTCTGAGCATGGCTCTAGAATAGAGACAGGTGCTCTCTTTCTCTGTGCATCCTAACAGTAAACTCCAAAACATTTACTCTTCTTTTTTATTCATAGGCAATTTCCATATGAGGAATTTCTCCTTCTCTTGCTGGAAATCCTCAGATCCTGGCGCCCTTTCCTCCCATCTACAGAGCAGGCTCTCCCACCCACTCCTCTCGCTGCCATAGGAGCACATGCTATCAGCTGCCTTGGAGGCACAGGTATGAGCATCATCTGCTGACCTCAGAGCACAAGGTAAACTCCAACAGATCCAGAAGCAGTTGTGACAATATCAACCTTAAGAAACTGTGAAGCACAGATTAAGGAGAAAGGCAGGCTCAGGAAGAGAGGCACAGGCTCGCCAAGCAGCATGCAAATGTCCCAGAATGTATTTCAGAACCCTCTGTGAAAGCAGGTCCCAGGTTCTGCTTAGACTCATAAAGCCAAATCTGCCGCAATCTAGGATGTCGATGTGGCAATGGGAGGGAAATCCAGAAGGAAAACACACTAAGAGAACTAGACCACTGCCTTAGGAACACTTACATTATCAAGTCCGAAGCTCTGCAGATCGTGAACTGTAATAGAAAAATAGTTAACAATATAGCTCACATTGTCATAACAATAATATATGTCTGCCATATTCTAGCAATAAGGGAGCTCCTCTCATTTCCATCACAATCTAAAATGGCAAGAAAATTGCCTGTGTTTCTCTTGCTTGCATAGTAGGGTGTGTGACAGATAAAACTGCTTTAATACCCCTCCTGACACAGAGCCACTGCTAGAATGAAGGAAAGTAACTTCAATTTGCGGTTACTTCAGATTAGGTATTTCAGTCTTCACCTGCATGTATTCTTCATCTAGAGCACAAACAAGATCCTAGAGGCAAGAAAGGAAAGCTTTGCTGTTAGCCACACATAACTCCTCTCACTGCTGTAAAACACAGAGGCACAATAGATCTAAACTAACAGCTGAGCAGAGCACATGCTTTAATATCACATGCAAGTGCCCTAAAAAAATCATCATAATCTTAGTAACTCTCAGCACTCTGCCTATCAGCCTTGCTACTGCTGCCCAGAGAGCATAGTAGGAAAGGAAAAGTCTTTGCAGGGATGGCCTCAGCAGGGTATTTGCAAACCACTGGCAGGGCCGAGGTGACTGTCACCAGTGCTGGGATTTGGGGAATTTGGCCTGCCCCATCTCTGCCCTTCCCACATATTGCAATATGACAATGCTGGCAGCACCACACACCCCTAGAAGGGATCTGGCAGAGATACGGGCAGTGGGAGGCAATGGATATCTTTCAATTTGCTATTTAAATGACTTTATGCAATACCAGAAGCATCAGTCTCAGGATGGAAATATAAACTGCAACTCCATTTCAGTATCACTTCTACCAGGTTTATCCAAAGTCACACAATCATCTCAAAGAAGCCAGAGGCTGTGGCCATTTTAACAGGTAAATTCATGTGCTCAGGAAGGCAGATCTCACCCTTCACCTTAGCAAAGTAAACCACACCTCAGTAATCATGGGCTATTACTTCAGGAGCTAATGGAGTCAGATCACCAAGTGTTGCTACGTTATTAAGGAAGATTAGGAATGCTGCTCCCTTGAGAGTCTAGCACAAGACAAGCTGCAAAGCTAAAGATCTGATTTGAACTAGCCTCTCCTTTAAAACATTTACTTAGCATGAGTGCGCTGTGAACTTTTTTTCTATTAACATTTTTCAGTAAACCACCGGAAGCTGTACTTGTATTTATATAAAACCCTTACTAAAACCAAAGAGATACACATGCAAAACACAGAACGTACAGTAAGAAAAGGAAATGCTAACCCTAAAGTACCCTCCTCCTAAGGCTCTGATGTAGGGAGAGGTCCTTGCATTTCACAGCTAAATGCCCAGAGACTAAGGCTGCAGTACTTCGAATTAAGGCAATGGTTCTGCATTACAAAGAGCTCAGAGCTGCGCTGACTTCAGATATTCCTTTTGCTATCTCTGACTGGAGCGCAGACCTGTCACTGCCACAAGCACAGTGACAGCACACAGATTTGTGTGCCTATGCTGACAACTGTATCAATGAACTTTAAAAACGAAATTCCTAGTAAAAATTTGGAAGTATATGTGATGGTGGGCAGAGGAAGGAAAGACAGGAGAAGTGGCCTTGGCATTATGCTATGCTGTTTTTCTTAACGGTTACCAGCAACACCAGGCTGTTTCATGCTGCACTATTATTTGCACTTAAGTCAAGAGTTCCATGGCTTGGCTGCCAGTGAAGTGTCAAGTTTTGCTGCCTTTTGTACAGACACTAGCAGGCTAACCTTCAGTTATTACGAAGTTCCACAGAGATCCTGGCTCTGGTGAGTCTGCATTTAAACTGGACCGGCGTGATGATCCTTGTGGGTCTCCTCTAACTCAGGATATTCTATGATTTCATAACACCAAAGGAATAAAACTTTCTTTGTCCTGCCAGCTTTCGATGCCACAGCTCATTCCTATCCCACCCACCTTTCGGTCATGAGCCACATCAGTCTGTAAAAGGTTGAAATGCAAGTCTTGCTTTATGTGAGGCTATTCTTCCAGAGAGAACAACTCTAAAGTAAGGCTAATCCCACAGAGGCTCCAAAACTTGCACTGGCACAGTGACGCACAGAGAGGCAGAGGGATGATCCTCCTGGTAGCTGTGCTCCTAGAACCCTTTGAAGGGTTATGGTGTTTATCAGCTTTATCACCTGGGTAGTCATATGTGTTGGCACATGTGAAGTTATACTGAGGACTAGTGACGATGACAGAACTTATGGGAATAGCACAATACCAGAGAAATCCCAGGGCATCACTTGAGAAGGACCAGACATTAACTAACATGTTACGCTAGATCTACATTGTGTGTGACCCCTATTAATAGTTACGCCTATCCAAAACAAAATGTCCCCAGAGTGCTCTGCTATGCTTTCCACAATTAAGCAGTTTTTATAAAACTCCTCTCCAATAAGTGATTTACAACTCTGCAGAGCAGTCTGGCTCCTAAAAACAGTCTTCCACCAGACCACAGGTTTACTTCTCTCTGATCACTGATGATTATGGTAAGCACGTGTGTACATACTCTACGTTGCAGATACATTTTTAGCTAACCATAGTTAACTTAACATAAATCAGCAGGCTATTTAGCCTGCTAAGAGAAGGAACAGGACAAGGAAAGAGAACAGAACATCTTTATGAGACTGTCTGCTAGGACCAAAGACTCTTATTTCTGAAGAAACAAATACATTTCTTCATTTCCTTAACCACAGCTAATAGGCAAAATAAAGATACCTGTAAAACATCTTAAGTTTGTCAAGAGCTCTGTCTGCTTTATAGAACCAAGATTCGTTCACTGTTTTAGTAACACAGTTTTAACAACTGCTGTCTATCTGAAGTATTGTCCCCATCCTGCATTTCTGACCTGAACAATCACAAGGCCTCCTTAGACTTCAAAATTCAGTCCTTAACCCCTGAAAGAGGATTAACAGCACTTACAGCCATTCAAGACTCTGTCAATAAACATGTGAAGGTTCCAAGAAACCAAAGACAGCCACCCAAACACATTGCTCCAAGGTGAGCTAGGACACCACTTTTCAAACTGGGGATTAATTTTATGGAGGAAAATATCTTACAGGAGCACAGTGGCAGGAAGATGGAAGTGGCATAAGGATGTGTTGCGAAGAGAGGAATGAGGCAGGGAGCAACACAGAAAATGTTGCAGCTAAGAGAAGGAGTGAGCAAAGCTGACAGTCTAAGTCCTCTGCCAGATGTTACTGAATCGAAACACCACATCTCAACCTGCAACTGCCAAGATTACCCTTAGAAAAATACAATGGTTTACTAACCCTTGTAAAAGTTCCTACAAACTACTCACAAATTAGCTGGCTTGGTACATGAATTCTCAGGACATATTCTCTAATATATTGTACAAATGAGATTAAGTGAGATAATTGTCTCATCTGACTTGAAAAGGCAGAAGTCACTCCACCATGTCAGCATGTTCTCCTCGAGCACATTAGTTGCACAGTGCAGCTACACATTTGCCAACACATTCTCTCCAACATGAACATATTAAAATCATTTAGGACAAAGATTCTTAACTTTTTCCACCTCATTCACCATGGAAGAATGACCTGGAATAGCTCTCCTTTTAGCTTCCTGGAAGTCTTCTCAAATACCAGCCTAGATCAACAGCTCCTTCCAAAGGAGATTTATGGGCTCAGCAAATAACAAAAATTATGTTAGTTCTGTAGTTCTGAGGAAAAAAAAGGATACAGCAACACTTAATCTCAACAGGTGCACTGGGAAAACAAGCGGAGTAGGAGAGAAATGTTCAGATCCTTACAAAGAAAAGATAAAGAGATTCAGGTAGACTAGCATTTAAAGCTCATACCAAAAAGAGGAAGAGTAACATCTGCGCTAGTGTGCAGGCCATATAAAATGACCCCCTAGATAGCTAAAGGACTTCTATTTGGTGAAGCCATCATTTAAAGTGCGACAGAGAACCCAAAATGCAGGAGTTGATCACCAAAAGGAAAAACCAAGTGGGATGTGCATATCTGTTAAGTGAGCTCCAAAGCAGCATGTCAGACAACAATGCTGGTTATATTTAGATTCTCTTTCAGTCATAAGGTAAGCAAGGTCATTTTAGGAGCAAAGCTCTTCAGAAATGCACTCAAGGTTTATATTTACAATATATTAACATTCAAAGCTGGATAACAGGTTTTTTATTCTTAATCAGTCCTGTGCAACTTTCATCCCACCTGATGCACAGAGAAAATAACAAACCATGAGGCTGGTTTTGTTAATTCTGTTGCAAGATCCTGACAAAGGTGAATACCAGGAAGGATGGGGGACAGGGGAAATGTATGTTTGAACAGCATATCTCAAAGGAGGTTAAGTAAATTCCTTTTTTGTTTGTTTCAAAAGCTTGTTCATGTGTATTCAACATGTGCAACATATTATTGAACACTAATCAGTAGCTGTCATAGACTTATAGGGCCTTATAGACTTATGGGCCTCTGAATCCTTCCCAAAGCAATTCTGATCCCCTCTGCCCCCCTGATCCACCTCTGGTGGTGCTTCTACAATAGCATGATTTTCGGTATGGAGAAGGTAAGGCCGCTCCAGAGGGCTGCTTGACAAATGTTAAGCATTCCCAGCAACTGGTACAAATTGATCTCTGACGGATGATAGTGAAGTGACAAATGAAAATGTCATTTTTGTTGTCTTGAAAACAGTCTTGATGTAACTTGAGAACAGTTTGTCCACCATAAATGGGTGAAACCTCACGTCTTTCACCACCAAGACAACCAAACTCTGATAAGGTGTCACTAGCGTAAAAAGAAAAGCCCTTAGTAATACTGAGGATGAAGTAAGACTCTCAGCGTTCAGTGTTCAGTATGGGGATAGAAACAGTTCCCTAACAGACACTACTTTGGGACAGACATTAGAATGCGTTCATACACACTTCCTCTATGGAAGGAATAGTGTACAGGTGATCAGACAATTTGGATCTCCTCCACACTCAACTGGTGTCCTGATGGAGACTGAGTCCCACATCATTTGTTTTCAAGTATGTTGTTGGGCAGGAGAAGAACTCACATAAGCAACTGCTATCTGTAGAGGCCTGTGCAATAGTAACAGGCCTACTACTACTGGGTCTGTAGGAAAGGAACAGAGAAAGAGGCTGCAATCTCTGCAGAAAAAGGAGTTAGTGTCACTTGCTCTTGGCTGACACTGAGAAGGTGCCAAGGGACTTGAAAAATGACAACCAGTCTGCAGTCAAATACTTGGTATCTTTTCACAATTCAGTAATCAAAACACTAAAAAAGATGCAAAATAAGAGAGGCTTTTTGGGGTCATCCACAGTGTCCAAAGATGAGTTCAAATAGGTTCTGGCTGTCAAACAATCTCTAGCAGAGAAAGAAACAAGCCTTTCCTTAAATATGAAAGCAGAACACTACTGAAGATGTACAACTGACCAGTGGATCTGACTCCTAGAGAGCTACCAAAGCTTAGCCTTTTTAGGCAAAGCTTGGTGGCTCCAAGTAGGCAGCTCCTTTTCCAAGACCATCATCACCTCAGAGATCAGCTTACCTGTGGTTTTCCCTTCCACAGTCATCACCACAAAAGAGGATGAAAACAAATAGTAATCTCTCAAAAACAGCATCTTCAAAGATAACTTTGTTCCTCCAGCTGACATGTAGGGTGTAAGAAAACCACAATATTTGGACCACATACAGACTGCTTCATCCACAGAAATCGTCACAGTCATTGTGAGCTTGTCCTCAGGACAGAACGTCCTGAATGATGCCATCAACACCAGCTTCTTTTTTAAGGAATTGAAGGAATCTAATGAGACATTTTTAAATAATCCTAAAAAGCTCTCTGGCTGTAAAAAAGCATGATGGCCAATGTCTTCTCTAAAAAAGACTGATGATGGCACCTCAGCAACAGAATGGCCCAAAGACAATCTAAAGAAGGAATGAGAACCCTCAGCTTCCCCTTGAGTATAAGAAATAGAGCAAAAAAGACGGAAATTATAGAGATAACACCACTCTCCTGAGGAGCCTACCACTAGGTAGGTGAAGTTTCTGCATGCGGGAAGCTCATGTCAGCTACTGCAGATGAAGCAGGAGATGGCTGCTACTGTACAGGCATGGACAGACATGGCAGCAGCCCATGAACCGCAAACCTCAGAGGTTAAAACAGCTAAATCACCCAATCATTCCTCTTTCCTCTGAGACAGGAAGGAAAGACAGAAGGTGTGAACTGCTGCAAAAGAAAACAGATACGATATTTAGAGTCATGAATAGGCACAGCTGATGCTGGAGACTTGTACTCGCAGATGCACAAACGAAAGAGAGAACTTCACCAAAACCTGAAGCACATCACGTAAGTCAAACATAAAATCTCAGTTTAGAATTCAAAGCCTAAACAGACGACAATGAAGCAACTCCAATCTCTGCAAGAACCAAATGAATAAGCAGGGTTTGAGGCTGTGCTGCTTAAAACAGAAGACTCTAAGTATCAATAATGTTTGACTCTGGCCTCCCTTAATGCAGGAGAGCCAGAACTACTAGTTTCAGTGTTAAGAATTCTGATTAGAAGTCCTCCTCACAATCTCTTTCAATCCTCCTCCTAATGATCTGGGATTTCTCAGTGCAACTGAACAACAAACAATCATTTGCAGCCAGTACGACATTCCGGAGTTGGGGGTCTTCTCTGACACTGATGATGTCACATCATGGTGCAAGCCTAAAGCGACCAATTTTAAATGCTTCCAGTAACTTGGAATGAAAACCAGCACCACTGCTTGCTTCAAAAGCAACACATTTCCAAAGGTTCAGCTCAGGTTCTCAGGGAACACGGGATGTGAAGGACAGAGATGGAGTACCTGTCCAAGAAGTTAAAGCATTATATTTATGCACTAGCTAATAGGTAATTAACCATTTTTTGGCACAAAGGCATAAGATCAGCCATGTGAATCATCCTAGACAGGACAATTCTGATGAGCTGAGATTAGGAATGAGTAGCAATACACACTAAAACATATAGTAATGGTGAAAACTAAGCTAAAATACTACCTCTAGTAGTAAAGCACTCAGCCTCTAATGGAGAGCTGAGAACACAGACCTTATGCAAATAAAGTGATATACAACTGAAGTTAAGTAACTAAACAGAAATAAAATTGCACCTTATACAGTGCTGTCATGAGTGTCAGCTCCTCTTATTCTACTCTCCGAAATAAAGCCATTTCAACTTGCTTCTCCCCAGGAAAGAACTTACGGTTTCAAGATGTTAACACCAAGCACACGACAGAAGTTCAGATCAGGATTACATTTGCAGTCAGATCTACAAAGTGCTGCTTAACAGGACCCTTGGCACTGTCACAGTGATGCCCATGCCCATTCCCTGGCTAGAGATCTATGAAACAACAGGAACCCTCAGCATAAGAGAGGAACAATGCAAGAAACTGAAAAGCTGATATGCAAGCTTCAGTATTTCAGTGCCACCACAAAATAAAAATCCAACCATCAGCTGTACAAACATGGTACATACTCCAATGGGAGGCAAGAAGAATGGTGCAGTGGACCGAACTTTCCACAGTACTGATATTCTCCACACCTGTATTCTCTACTGTTTCATATCAGTAGGAAATAGAAGGAAAAGCAAAAATACTGTCAGTCATTAGAGTTCTGCATCAAATAGGTCTAGTAAAATTATTTAGTGAATTGTTAATGCGACTTTCAACAACAACAGTTTGGAATATTCAGACTTCTCTTACACATTCAACTTCATCCTGTGTGACATTCTGTTAAGTGTATTACCAGGACTGCATGTTAATGCAGACCTTACTGACAGAATCAAACACCACAAACACAGAAGTTCTTGTCTGGAAATATGATCCAAATGAGGTAAGAGTTCTGGAAAAATCTCACAGAACTCTGTCCTCTAATGCTAGTCAAATTCTTTATCTGTAATTAAAGGGAGAAAAAACCAAAGGATTACAAAGAAAGGTTACAGTGAGGCAGGTACAAGAAAACAACCATGCTCTGAGCAGTCCATTTCCCTTACGGGTCAGGGAAAACTCCTTGTTTGTTGGCTAGTGCCATGAAAAGCAAGAAAAAGTCTGGGTAAAAAGGAAAATCACATGTTACGAATAACTAGGAAAGCAAGAGAGAACAAAAGGAAGAAAATCATTAGGCTACTGTGTCTCATGCTTAGCCTGGACCTTAATTCTGCGTGCAGTCTGGTACCTTCAGAGAGCTGAACTGAAAGAGGTTCAGAAAATCCTGCAAGGAAGCTCAGAGGTCAAATGGCTTCCACAAATGACCAGCTTTAAGCTGTGACTCTTCAGCAGGGAAAGAGATGCTGTGAGCCCCACACAGGAAAGGCCTATGACATGCTGAGGGACAGGGAGAGAGTGGGAAGCAACCACACACTCTTTTTCCATAGATAAAGAGGAGGCCATCAGATACAGCCAGCGGGAACAAGAAAATGAGTGGATGAAGCTGGCAGTAACTACACAGCCCTTTTGGGTTTTATCTGTATTTTCTGACTGAACTTTTAATTCAGCTGTGCAGCACTTTTGGAGGACATGGAATTAAGAGAGCCATCCTGACTTCACCCCCTCCTCTCAGTACACCAAGCACTTGCTCTGAGGCAGCCAGCCTCCATTCCTGACTGTTACAGAGAGATGTAATGCAGAGATGCTTCTCCTTAACATATATGCTGTGACATTGTTGATCCTGGCTGTAGTAAGGTTGCTGTTGTCATGCTAGTTTAAGCACACAAAGCAGGATGCCATCCAGAGGAACCTGTACAAGCTTGAGAAGTGGGGCTAGTGAACCTCATGAGATTTAACAAGACCAAGTGCAAGGTGCTGCATCTGGGTTGGGGCAACCCCCAGTACCAATACAGGCTGGGGATGAGCAAGTCAAGAGCAGTCCGGGGGAGATGGAGATGGGGGTGTTGGTGGACAAGAAGCTCAACATGACCTGGTCACGTGCAATGGCAGTCCAGAAACCACTTGCATCTTGGGTTCATTTCCAGCAGCATGGGCAGCAGGTGAGGGGGAGGATTCTCCCCCTCTATTGCACTCAGGTGAGACCCCACCTGCAGAGATGCCTCCAGCTCTGGGATCCCCAGCACAAGAAAGATGCGGACCTGCTGGAACGAGTCCAGAGGAGCCCACAAAGATGCTCCAAGGGCTGGACCACTTCTGCTATGGAGAGAGGCTGGGAGAGCCTGGAGAAGAGAAGGTTCTGGGCAGACCTGAGAGCCCCTTCCAATGCCTAAAGACAACTATTAAAAAGATGGGAACAGACATTTTAATAAGATCTGTTGTGATAGTACAAAGGGCAATGCTTTTAAACTAAAAGAGTGCAGATTCAGACTAGATATAAGAAATTGTATATGTTGAAGGTGATGAGACACTGGCACAGGTTGCCCACAGAGCTGGTGGGTGCCCAGTCCCTGGGAACATTCAAGGCCAGGCTGGATGGGGCTCTTAGCAACCTGCTCTAGTGGAAGGTGTCCTTGCTCATTGCAGGGAGGTTGGATTACACAGCCTTTAAAGGTCCCTTCCAACTCAAACCATTCCATGATTTTGTAAACTACCACTATTTTTCTGGCCATGTTATATTTATATGGATACTCAAGGAAGTCCTTCACAACTTAAATTTTACTCTGAAACTCATGAATGGAGGAAAACATCCCTTCCAGAGGTACTGGTAGTCAGGTCCTGGACTGAACACCTTAATTGAGGTTGTTTGACTGCGGAGCAGCAAAGTTTTGCAGAACTGAAAGACTGCCCAGAAACATTCTCTGCCAAGTTCTTCCACACCCATGTGGCAGCACCCCTAAAAACCACTTTACTGTTTGTCCATGACAGCTGTAAACCACTGTAAAATAACTTCAACAGCGTCCTCCCCACTGAAGCAGTGATGATGTTACTATATGCAGTAACGCAAAGATATTAAAAGAAAATGGTCAGACACACTTGAAAGCAAAAGGTCAAATAAGCAGGAAAAGAAAATACTTTACCATGTACATGAGACTGTTGGAAACTTTTTCCTGGTGCAAAGTGGAAATTTCCAGCTACCTGCAGGAGAGAGTAACCTTTTATTAAGTGGTCTGAATCTATGTAAGTAAAGAAGTTGTACTGGTGTTTGGATTTTTAAGATTTTGTTTACACAAGACAGACACCAGCCAACTCATTTTCACAGGTGATAGTAGTAGCAGACATTAGCCTAAGAGAGGTAAGAATTTCCCGTGTTCCTTATAGGCAGTGATGCTGAAAGCCATAATTAAATACTGATGTGGATAACAGCTGTTCTATGCAGATTATTTAGCGGAAATAAAAATGAGAAGAAGGAGGAATTAACTCCAAGGAGGGAACTGACTGGCCCTTCAGAAAATACACAACAGTATCAAAGAAAAGGAGAGGAGAAAGTGGGAGTGAACATGGTAAGAAAACACTTAACACAATAATCAGCAGTGATCCAATGTATACACCCAAGAAAAAAAGAGAATGTAAAAATAAAGCACTAAACCTACCAAACCCCCCTCCCAAAACAACCCAACCCCCAAAAAATCTGCAAAAGACAAACTGGTAAAATTTCATCCTGGACTCTGAAAGGGATATGGATATTAAGTGCTAATCCTCCCTGACACTTACTAGCAATCATATACACTCTGCCCTGGAAGATGTGAATGTTTCAAGCTCACATACTATATTACATCTTTGATGCCTTGGCAAACCTATGCCTTATGTTAACTGCAGACTTGTTGAGAATGAAGATGGGCAAAATTCCAAGTGCCTAAAAACAGGCCCCAGAAACTTCCCCAGTGACACTCACACTTGGACCGTTCCTACATCCAGTATTCCCCTTGGAATCTTCCTGCTCATCATACATTGTGAGAGAGGGTCCCGTAACAGCTTGATACCTATAATGACACTCAAATCACAATGTCTGGATTTGTGAGTACAAGATCCACTTTCTAGAAATAAAGACTGTGGTCTCCAGGAAAAATATACAAGGATTAAAAAAAACCTCAAAAGAAAAAAAACAGAGTTTGAAGTAAAAAAAAAAAAAAAATAGCCTGGGTCTGACTTCTAGAAGGTACTTGGGTACGTAAACTGTGTGTTTCTGGGGGTAACCTGCAAAATGACAGGTTACATAGTCACCTGGTGTACCTTGTATATTTTCATATGTCACTTGCAAAAACCACCTCTCTGAGCATTTTCAGCCTTGACAACCAACTCCTATAGCCTTGCTTCCACTTTTTTTCTAAAGAAGATAACATTTCCCTCTCTCCAACACCTCTGCAGGTGAGTAGTTGGTTACTGCTATCTCCAGCATCCACTTGTGGCCTCTGATTTAAGACCAGAAGGGCAGGCGGAACAATTCAAGCTCAAAGAAGCTGCCTCTCCTCCTTCAGAAATCTCAGCAAAAAGTCTCGGTACCCAGGTGGGAGGAAAAGGCAAACTTCTCCAGCTGCCATGACTTCCTACCAGCCTACAGAACACAAACCAGAATTAGCCTCTTCCCACTGCTCTTCCTGACTGTCCTCCTGAACCCCATGACAAGCACAAAGACCTCGCTGATCCCACAGGTTATTCTATGGAAGTCTTGTGGGCACCTAAAGCTGGAAAAGGAGAGGAATGCCTTGACTCTGCTTTTTCACAGTCCTCACCATCACGCAGCAAGTTCACAGCAAAATCTCTCTCTCACCTTGTTGACCTCTAGGAAACCATACACTTGGCAGCCCTCATTCTTCTGCTCTTGCATTTTCTGGCTAAACCCTTCCCTCTTGCACTGCTCTATGCTATCTGGGTTCTTGAAGGCCCAGCCTCGCCGCCTGTATGCTTCTCTGACATCGTCACAAGTATTACAACACCTGCAAAAAGCATAAGCACCATCTTACCATCTTTATCATTAAGAACAGATGCTCCAGCTCAGGATTTGAATCCTTGACGGATTCTTCTTCAACAAAGCAACAACACAAATGTTGGGGACTGGACCTTGAAAAGTGGCCTAATGCTCCTGAATGAGCATGAGCTTCTTGATGTGCCTTTTGAGATTTGGAGGTGAGGATGCACGCTGTTTGAATGCAGGACTGGAGTCTGAAGAGGGCTCTGCCTGGCCATTTACACAGCCAAGGCAACCCTTGGCAAAGAAATTTGCCACAAAAACATCATCAGTGTCCCACAGTTACGAGCAGTTTGGAACTTCCTCATGTGAGCAAAGCATCTGCCTATTTCTATTCCTCCTTTCCACTGTTTTTAGGCCAAGACATTGGGCTAAAGGGAGGCTTAACAGCAAATTTTCTTTGTACTTTTCTACCTGTGGGTAACACCTTGGTTACCAGAAAAAAACCCCAGGTTTCTTCCTTGGTTTCATGTTTTGTTGGACACGTTGAAGGAATTCCTGCTGTTGAAGACAGCAATCATGAAACCCTCAAGATGAAAACATCTCTGGGAAAGGGCACAACTTGACATATGGGACAAATCAAGTCACCACCGAGCCAAAACCAGCCAAGATTAGTCCAGAACCTATATGGACTATCATGGATCCACTCTTACAAGTAACTTGCTGTTAGGAGGAATGAGAAATACAGAAAGACACCTATTGTTTGTATGAGCCATAGATGTCTGGTCTTTGCTCCTGTAAGAATGCAATGCCAGCAGCAGAAATGAGAAGGCAAGGCCAGGACATAACCAGGTTTTTTGTCAAGATAGTTCACGTAACAGTGAAATCATTTAAACACCTCCTCTCTGGACACTAAACAAACGCAGAAAATCTCTTGTCTGCTGAGATACAATTTTTGTACTGCTTAAAGAGGCATGTAGATAATCCAAACAACCTACAGATGCACCTTGTCAACAATCTTAAGTGCAGCTTCCAAAGGCATAGCCAAACCACAACACCTTGTATCTCTGAACACGTGCCTAAGAGGAGGATTTCATTGCACAGACCTTCACAAACATTTGGAAAAAAATATGCATAAAACATACCTGGATTCAAGTACTAAGAAGATAGGAAAAAGGTGTAAAGGTTACCGAATGTCCTCTGACTCTGCCCCATAACAGCTCTCGCAGCGATCAGCATCCAAAGAATTTGGATCAAACACTTTTTCTTCTTCTTTTCCCAGCTCTAAGACAAAAGAGGATTCAAAGTGATGAGACACATCTAGAAATTCTGTCTTGTACTCTTGTTCTGCTCTAGGCATAATGACTGTTTCACACACAACATACAGCTGCACACCCTGCACCCAACGCCCACCTGAAATGGCATGTATGTAGCCTGCTGATGTGTGAAGTTAGACCAAGGAGCATAGCATTTGTCATCCCAAGAACAGCCTCCATGCAAAGAACTGGCTGTCTGTAAGCCTTGTTGGAGCATCAGACATTACTTACATAAAGGCTTT
Source organism: Ifrita kowaldi (assembly GCA_013398055.1). Lineage (NCBI taxonomy): Eukaryota > Metazoa > Chordata > Aves > Passeriformes > Cinclosomatidae > Ifrita > Ifrita kowaldi. Next base: position 121,954 of record VZRS01008985.1, read on the forward strand.
GATAAAACATGTCTTAAGTAGACCAAATCAGTACATTATGAGTGACACAAGACCTGCTTCACAACATGTCGAATAGTTTTTGTCCCCAGACAATAATTTGCAAAGTCACAACCTGTGGTGGCTGCTAAGTGACAAAGCAGTAACAACACTATCACCACATTCCCATGACAACCAGAGAAACACTTGTGCCTGCCAATTGTTCAGCTCTTGGCTTAGTTTAGCCTTTCAATGTCAACAACAGAAATGTTAAATCTAAAGTGATACAAAACTACACATTTGGTCATGTTGATACACAGAACTACACTGACTCCCAGAAAACTCATGTTTTGGAAAGGGAAAGTCAGAACGGTATTACTGTGAGATTAAATGCTTTGTCAGAATCATTCTGGTTTGTATCAAAGAACAAGGATGAGTCGTAACATGTAAAAAATGTAAAGGAGAGGTTTATGTAGCCAAGGATCACTTATTACAACTTGCAAATAATAGATGAACTCACATATATTTATCAGGTGTGCATTAACACACACAAAGTTAACGGAGTAAGGTGCAAGTTTAGGCTTAAGCGTTAAGTCACTGAAGCCTTCCCTAGAGAGAGGCTCTTTCTTTGAACCACATAGTCCCACTTGTTCACCCACTGTGATTTAAATATACAACCAAAGCTAAGTTTTGCCAGAACAGCTGCTTGCAACTTTATTCCTCAAATGCATCCATGGGTCTTTGTTGTAATTTCAGAGGGACCAGGCAAAGATTTCCTTGCAAAAGTACTGAGTGTAAGAATAATTTAATAGATCTGCATGCTACAAGGTCTTCGAGACCTTGTAGCATTTAAAGGCTCTACAGCTGTCACTTGTCTCCATGAATCTCAAAACAGGCATACAGTGGAAAGACTACCAGAACATCCATCCCGGACAGGCAAAACAGCATCTTACCGTGTCTCTCAGCCTCTGGAGTTACACGATTGCCAGCTTTATCCAAACGTTGTTTAAACAGATTGTGCTCTACATCCAGCTGCTGCTCTCCTGCTACGTCCATTGCATCAATGCTCAAATCTGAAACCAGTGTGTAACGAAAATGATCTATAAACATACATTTGCTATGGGCACACTGAGCTTCCTGAGTCTCTGCCAAGGACAAAAATTATCATCAGCATTCAGAAGTCTTACTCACAAGCACAAGGCATATGTGGAAAAACAACATCTAGATTGATCTTCAGTTTATCTCCCCTTGATTTGTCAACGTACAATTCTGGATGAACCTGGGAACAAAGGAAAAACAGAGTCCCATTTTACTTGGAAGCAAATCAAAAGGTCCCTTTCCCTCGGTGCTGTGGCCCAGGAGCTGATTTGTAAGACAGAAGAGATCTGCCAGACACCTCAGCCGCTGCCATGCACAGCCCAGCACATGCAATTTGCAATGGTGTTAAATAATTGGGGGATCTCGGAACGTGGTGGGGGACAGAGGTTCAGCGCTTGCTTTCCCTTCTTGGCATGGCGTGGCGTGGCGTGGCGTGGCATGGCTGCTCGCAGGCGGCGAGACGTTGCGCCGTCCCGGCGGGACGCCACAGGCGGGGGACGGCAGCTCCCTCCCACCGCCGCGGCCAGGGCACAGAAAAATACCGCGAACTGCGGGTCTATGGTGGGCGAAGCTGCTGCCTGGGCAGCCCAGGGGCGCGGCCCGCCGGGGGCAGGGGCGAGGGCCGACCGGTCGCCCTGAAGGGTCGCCCGCCGCGAGCGGGAGGCGGCACAGGGGGCTGGGCCCGCCCCGTCGGCGGTACTTACCTCCTTTGTGAGGTAGTACTGCAGCTCCGAGAAGAAAAGCAGCACCATAATGAGCCCGCTGACAGCCGTCACTGCCGGGGAGACGAGAACCACTGTCAGCCCCACCGCAACCCGCCCGCCGCCGCCTCGAGCCACTGACGAGAGCCGGGCCGCTACGGTCCCCCGGCCACCCGCAGCCCCCGCGCTCACCCAGCGCTCCTCCGCACGTCTTGACCCGAAAATCTTCCAGGGTTTTAGGAAAGGCGTCGAACCGCTTCAGCCGCCACAGCGACTCCATGACGCCGCGCGGCCCGGAACTGAACCCTCCTTCCGGCGCCGGCCTCGCCCCCGCTCCCAGGCCCGCCCCTAGCGGAGAGCAGCTCTCCCGGCCCGGGACAGCCTCTCCATCCCGTCTGTGGCCTCCGGCTGTGGAACGGCTGGAGCTGCGCACTGAAAGCCTTCGGAGAGCAGTCGAGCTGTCCCTCGGGCCGGCTGTGGCGGCAACACTGCGGAAAGGAAAGCATCTCGGCAGAGTACCAGTGCTTTGGGAGAAAAAGGGAAGGAAAGGGGAAAGGGAAGGAAAGAAAGAATCTAACTGTATGGAAAGTATGCTGGACTTTCATGGCATAAAGAAGTTGACTGCCACTCATATGCTTCCAGGTCAGTTTAGCAGCGTATCTGTCAAGTCTTATTTCAAAGGGACAGATACGTCTTTGAAGATACTAAGCCAAGTCTGCCTTTTTATATATCCAACACAAAAAAATATCACTGGCGCCACCAGTAGCTCATCACAGAAAAGCCACAGAAAATATCAGTGAATATTTGTTTATTTTACAAGCAGGTTTAAGAAGGATGCACAAATACAAAAAGTCACAGAAAGTACTGAAACATCTGGAAGAAGCAGAGATTAAGTGTACCTGGCAAATTTTCCACCAAATTTCAGCACAGCCAGCTTTTTCTTGAAAACTCAAGAGAACTACGCTAAATCAGAGTTCTCTTCTTCTGACCAAACACCCAGGGAGTTCCGTTTAAGATAAAAACAATAAAATAATTGTATCTGAAACAGGTCTGCACTGCATACTAATATGACGCCATTTGTCTATAAAAGAAACACATTAAATCACCTCTTCCATCATAATGGACATCATCATTCCTTTTCTCTATTTTATGAACACTACCTTATATATAATATATCTAAATATACTGGGGTTTTTTCCATACCCAAATCACTTATAATGGCAAGAATAGAAGGATGTTTTTAGAATAAATTACATAAACAATAAGTGAATGGATTTGTTTTCCAATCTTACTCTTAGTTTTTATAGACCTTTCAGACAAGCAACTCAGTACTTGATATATAAATATCCAAATTACACTGGAATACACTATAAACACTTATTTCCAGAGCGATGGAAACTGGAATGTGTTCAGAAGCAAGGCTGTGTGACATCACTGCAGCACACAGATTTGCTCAGGCCCTGGCCTCAGCCACTTGAGCTCCTGTAGAACAGAAGCAGATATGGAGAGCTGTTAAAGTAATTCCTATGTCATCAGCTCTGAGCTAGGAATTTTGACATTGTTAAAGTATAAAACTTAGTTTCTTTTATAAACAGATCACTCTTTTCCAGCTGTACAATGTCTGATTTCACAAGGAAGTGCAATTGTGATCATCTTGGTTTCGAAAAACATAATGCAGCTGAAAGTCAAGAGATTTAAATATTAATTCCAGATTACATTGTTTTACAGACTTTTGGGGCAGTTTACCAGCACCGAGGTTCAAGTTTGCGATGAACATAACTTTAATTAAAACTAATTGGTTTAGTTACAAAGCTGGGGCTGTCCCCCGAAATTCACTTCCAGAGTAGTTGAAATCTCTTTAAATTCTTTACTCATTTGGCCTTGACACACTTAAAAAAAGCAGGGTAAGAGGTCATCCTTTGCCCTTGATATTACATCACTGACTGCCACAGTAACTCACAGGAAAAGAAAAAAAATCCACCCCTTCAAGTTTCATGTAACTTTTAATTAAAATAACATTTATAACTGGTAGAAGTTGGCAGATGTTCTGTTCTTTCCCAAAAAGAGTGATAATAGAAGAATCCCCATCAGGGGAACAAATGTGTCTGCCCCTGAGGGCAGACTGGGAAACAGCATCCCTGGGGGTTACAGTCACAGGCAGAAGCCAGTTAATGTCACCTTCTCACAGAACTGTAGGTTGGGTTGGTTTGGATTTTTTATGGGACATCTAATGCCACTTTAATCAGTCCTTTCCTAGTAACTATAAAAATTCATTACATTCTTGGGTTTGCTGTAAAGAAATTTCCTGTTTGTCTGAATGTATTTATAAAGCTCCTGGCAGTACTTAGTGAGGTGTTGAGGTGGGGAGGAGCAAAGTTCTGACACACTTCTATCAGAGAACTTGGTTTGGGTAGCTGTTAAATAGAATTGGGACAATGTGGGTCCACACACCAGATGAAGCAATTTTTCTGCAATTCTTAGTCATAGTCATTATAGGAGGTAGCATCCAAACTGTGGTGGTTAGTTCTTGAAAGAGATTTCAATTGCTTTTGCATGGGAAGGAAAGCACATAGCTCCAGTGTTTACAGTGCAGATGTTAGGCTGCCCATGGGAGGCAAAGGCCAGCAATATCTTTCTGATCTGGTAGCTTTTGTGTGGGAATGACCCCCAGACAAAGTTAATTTTGGAGCTCGGTTCCAAATTTCAGAGGTTGGGCCCTGAAAGTGAATCAAACCAACTTTCCTTGGGAAGGAAAACACCAATCTCTACTGTTGGTGCTCCAGATTATCATCTGGCAAGTGGAGGTAAAGGCCAGTAAGTTCTGTCCTCACACCTATTATGTGGGAGCAATCTTTGGACATATTGAATATCACTGGTTGGATCCATTTTTAGTGATTGGCTCCTGAAAGAGGATTACTGTGGTTTTACATAGGAAATAAATCATCTAGCCACTACATTTCTGGTGCAGAGGATAGGCTGACCAGTGGAGGTAAAGGCCACCAAACCATTTCTATCTTGGCACCTTTTGTCTTGGAGCAATCGCCAGATGTATTCTGTAATAGAGCTCGATTCCAAATGTCCTGAATGTGAATGACAGTACCTTCCTTTGGAAGGGAAGCACCTACTCCTACTGTTGGTGCTGCAGATGTTAGGCTGCCCAGTGGAGGTAAAAGCCAGCAAGAATTTTGGAAAATTTTGTGTGGAAGCGATCATTTGACATATTCGATACTTGAGGTGGTATCTAAATTTTGGTGGACAGCTCTGGAAAGTGAATGACAATTCTTCTCCATAGCCTATGTTATATCCAGAT
>VZRS01008986.1:5971-126359 GCA_013398055.1 Ifrita kowaldi
TATATATATATATATATATATACACTCACACACAATATAAGTGGTAAACCAACCTTCCTTTATTCTTTTTCTCAGTCCAGAAAAAAGTATGACCCTAAACCACTTCACCTTAAAGGTAGCCCAATTCTTTTTATGTTTGAATTTCACATTTATCTAAGTGGGGTTTTGTTGTCTGTGGTGGATTTCTTTAAGAGAGGAGAGCTTGAAATTATGCAGTCTTCTGTTTTGGAGTGGTTTTTCATTCAAATGAGCAGCATCAAAGTATTTCATATTCTAAATCATGTTTTATTATTAATATGACTTGAATAATTTCAGCATCTAAAGTAAATCAGTTCTGATTTCCAGGGAAAGAATGAACAGGTCAAAAGGACTCTCTACTGTTGGAAAAAAAAGTATCAATGGAATTTGAGCAATTTCCAAGGGAACCCATCTCTACCAGATTAAAAAAAATCTCAAAATAATCCTAAATATTTATTNTACAGTGTGACTCCAATATGCAGTGGATGTCACTCAGCATCTTCACATGTTGAGAGCATAGAGCAGCATCCTGCTTTTTCCAGAACAGTTAGGACCCTCTCAATGAACAGACAGCTTAATGATGTCTACAGCTACCAGCTGAGTATCCATGTTAGGTGAGAGGAGAAAGGCAACTGTGTCCTGTACCCGAGGTGCTACCGTTACGAGCTCCAGGAATGCTGCCAATGGATAAACTTCAGCTTCAGAAACAGCAGATGAAGAATCGGCCACTGGAAAATTGCCAGCTTACTTTCCAGACTATTCCAATTTGAATGGTCCTGTGTTTTGGATTTGTGCTGAGCACAGAGTTGATAATGTAGTGATGTTCTTGTTATTGCTGAGCAGGGCTTACACAGAGCCAAGGCCTTTTCTGCTTTTCCTACAGCCACGCTGCTGAGGAAGTTGGGGGTGCATGGGAGGTTGGGAGGAGACACAGCCAGGAAAGGTGACCCAAACTGACCAAAGGGATATTCCAGACCATATGGCATCATGCTTAGTATATAAAGTGGGGATGAAAGAGGAAAGGAGGGACATCTGGAGTGATGGCATTTGTCTTCCAAGTAGCCATTGCATATGATGAGGCCCTGCTCTCCTGGAACACATGCCTGTCCATGGGAAGTGGCAGCTTAATGCCTTCTTTTGCTTTACTTGTGTGTGTGTGTCTTTTGCTTATTAAAGTGCCCTCATCTCAACACATGAGTTTTCCAGCTTTTACTCTTCTGATTCTCTCCCTGATCCTGCTAGTGGGGGAGTGAGCTGCTGCGTGGGGCTTGGCTGCTGGCTGGGGTTAAACACGACACTATTCAGTGTCCATTGATGATCCTGCAGTGGCTGCTTTTTATTACTACAAGAGAGGCAAGGATTTGATTTTTCTTCTTGTCTTGTTCCCTGAAGGGGTAAGTCCTTGGAACTCTGCATGAAGAATAAAAGACTGACCCTTTTCCTCACTCCCCATTGATTCTGTGTCCACTTAGGAAGCCACATTGATGAATTTTCAGGAACGGAGTTCGATATCCACCACATTCAAGGAAGAAAGTTTTAAACAAATGAACTTTTAGGGATCAACTCTTGAACTCCTATCAAAAATGGCAGTCACTGAACTACATAGCCCTCAATATGGTTATTCTGCCCCTCATTCTTTCATCCTTTAGCTGTCCCATTCCCTGTCTCTTTCCAAGAATCTTTGTCATGAGAGCCTGCTTCACTGGCAGGTCCTTGTATGAGTATCTCCTACAAACAGGTTACACAACAGAACAGCTACTGCAAGAGAAAGAAAGGTGATTAGAGCTTCATTAAAAAAATGTGAGTCATTTTTTGGAAGTTTGGAATTTTCCAGGTGGTGGCCCTGTGCATTAGTAGGACCCCTGCCTGAAGGAAGATTGGTTTGTGCTCTGAACCTGCAAAACCTCACTTCTGAAACAGACAGCAGATACATCATATCAATTTAGTGTGTGCTAAAGATGTGGAATTTGTTGGACTGTTCTTGGACCACTTTGTCAAAGTGGGGAGTTTAAGAGATTTTTAAATTAGTATATATTTAGTTTTGTTCTTCAAGCTGAGTTATTTTGAACTTTCTGATCATTAATAGCAGGCTGGGATGTCAGTCATTTTCAAGGACTCATGTCTGCCACTTCGCCTTGACACCAACAGCATGGGAGCTGGAGGGCTTTAGGGATTAAACTACTCTTGCAGTCCCCAGTCAGAAAAGGTGTGATTAACAGTAGCGATGTTTCCTGTAGGCAGATCCAGATTTTCAGTGTAGTGTGTGTCCATCAGGCTCCCTCTTTCATACAGCTTTGCTATTCTGCATTGCTTAACGTGGTGACAGTTTCTCCACCACTTCTCACAAAGTGTATTACCAGCTCCATCTAGATACCTTGTATACGTGGAGAATTTATTATTTTTTAACACTAAGATCCACTAAGGATTTGTTTGGAGGCTCCTCTTCTGTGCATTCCTTCCCTGGCCTGGTAATAAAAGACCCAGTTCTGCTGTGGCACATTAACCTAATCCTTACATTGTTAACGTACCAGCTTTTTGAATCTATGGTCATGGCCTCCAGCAGGATGGGAGAAGAAAGCCTTTGCTCCTAGGTGTTCAGTCAAATACTTGCCACCCTGCTGCCTTCCTTGTTTTGGTTTTCAGCACAGTGTCTGTATTACAGTCTCCTTTAGAGCCCCAGAGTGTTATTTGAATTTCAGTTAAGTTTGGAAATTAACTGCCAGTTTATTTGTTATCCTAAGCTGTATGTTTGCAGATCTGAGATGTCCCCTCATATTTAAGGTACCAGAAAAGCTCTCTTTTCATTCATTGACAGAAGAATCCCTTCTGGAAGACTTATGTTCACATCTTTCACCATAGGTGATAGTTTCCTGTCTAAGTGTTTAAAAAAATTGTTGTAAAGCTACAAAGATTGTTCTGTTTGTGGCTACTGTGCCACTTTGTGTGGCGTTGAAGCAGAAGGGGGATTATTTTTTTCAGAGAAGCATTTTCCCTAGAGCTGCAGAGCTGGTACTGGGTTCTTTACACTCAGGGAATTCTAAAGCAGATAAAGGTTGCAGCATAACCTGTCCTTTTATTTCAGTGAAAACTGAACACAGTTTAGACCCAGCAAGGTTTAAAGAAAGGTTTAACCAGGAAGGTTAAAGGAAAGTATGTACAGAGTAAACAAAAATGAACTAAAAAANAAATATTTATTCTTTGCAGGTTATCTCTGTAGCAGAAGAAAAGGAAGTGGGAATTTTTTTTTTCACATGAGAAGTATCTGCTCATACAGCTATGAAGTGTGAAATCTTAGAGTAGTTGAGGAGGAAAAAAAAAGGTTTGATTATGCAGTATTCTTATTTTCAACAATAAGAGATTTTGATATATGTGCTGGCTCGATGAAAGCTGCTCAGTTGAGAACTTGTTTTCAGTTATGAACATAAAATTAGATTGTTTCTTTTTTTACAGTGCTATAAATGCATACACCTTGTAAAAAGAGAAACCAGCCATGTTCTCTTACTCTCCCAAAACTGAATTTTATATGTTAAATCCTTGACTCCACTCTGGATGGATTAGTTTTGATACATCCTTATACTGGTAAATGTAAAATATTTATTTTTATTGGACTGTCACATGAAAAAAATCATCAATTGGAGTAAATTTTTAGTGATACTGTGAAGTAGACAATGCAATGGACTTAGTAGAACAGAAGCAATTAAGTATACATTTGACAACAGTGAAGCTTTAAGATAGCAAGAAATTCCTGTAGCAAGTGTATTCCTGTGTTCACTTGTGAACTGCTAGGGTGCTGCAAGTGGATCTGCAAGAACATGGAGCTAAATTTTAAGGTTCCATGTGAGGCTGGTCTCACGAGAGCCAAGTACATGTTCAGACCTTTGCAAGAATATTTGCAAGACTTTACAGATAATTTCAGTCAGCTGAAATTATATGTTAAATGAAATTTTAAGGTTGTTTTGTTTTTAAGTGCAGATTGCTTTTGAACTGTGGCTTTAACTCTTGTCTCCAAGTTTATGTATTACAGCTTCTTTTTCTTACTTTCCTTGTACCTCTGGTGCTTCTTACTGAAGCCTTTTTCTGTGAACAGATATTTGATACTCAGTCAATTTTGTGTATAAATGTTTGTTGCATTGTCAAATGTAGGGTCCTAAATCACTTGTCCATACATGGAACTCTGAAAGAAAACATTTTCTGTATTTGATCATTGTCAGAAGTGGTTTCTGGCTGGCCTGTTCCAGGAAGGGCAGAGGAAGGGCTTTTTAAGGACAAATAAGAACCTTGCATCTAAATTGTGGGGATAAGGCAATGATGAAACCCTTCTCTCTCTGAAGCAGTATTTGTCGGCCTCCCTTATACCATGGCCTATGCAAGATTGTGGGAGATCATGAAGTGTGGGTTCCTAACATTCATCTAGAGGGTTTTTTTTTTTTTTGATTCATCTGTTTCAGACTGTTAGTGCTTTTAGAAGAGTCAGCTGCAGTTTGTAAGTTCCTATAAATCAAACTAAGACTGCTATTGAAAAACTAAATTATTATCTTAGGAAAGAGGTTTAGAAGTAGCTTTCTGAAACACATGTGAATTTTTTTAATTTTATTTTTTAGAACACAGTTTTTCATTTGTATTTTTTTAATTACTGTTGGCATTTTTTACAGTGAATTACTTTGGGCTTGAAAGGCAGGAAAGTATTTTGTGCTCCAGCTAGGGGTAGAGAATTACAAGAGCCTCAGAAATCACTGTTCCTGATAATCAGCTTCACGTGCTATTCTCTGTGTGAAGACACCAAAGGCAGGTCCATTCCAGAACTGTAAATCTCATAGAAAGCAATACAACTCACAAGAATCACGCCACCTGATCCTTCCAAATGAAGGTGTTTCTGTTACACCGTGTGCAATACGGTTGCAAGAGGTTCCTTGCTCTTGCCTTACTAGAGCTCTTTTCAGCCTCAAGCTGCATTAGCTGTGGCTTTTGCCTCCTGTACTTCACCAGTGTCTTACATGTCCAAGCGCTGATAAAAGTGATCCTCGTCAGGCTGTGTGCAGGACAGTTCAGGAATGTCCAGCCAGAACCCTGCCCCTGCTACAGACAAGGCAATGATGCCAGTAGCCGCTTCTGGCTCAATCGTGTAAGCTTGGAAGCAGACACACTAAATCAAATGGTGAACGCTCCGCACATTTGTTTTGAGCTTTTAATGTGTAGCAATCTTCAGCTGAAACATCTGCTATAATGAACTTGACATTTGCACTAATGACAGCATCAGTTTACTTAATGTCCTGCATTAAATTTGCTTCCCAAAAGAGTGATCCTTTTTCAAAGAGGAGTGTGAATTTGCTACTCTTGTTTTTAGAAATAGTGAAAGAACCAGCCTTTTAACTGTGTGGCTGATAGCTAGTGTTGAGGCTGGACACTGGGAAATGGAAAGGGAAGCAGCAGGGCTGCCTGAGGAGAAATATTCCAGATTTGGTGCTGACAGGGCAAATTTGTGAATCCAGGGAGCAGCAGTGTGTGGAAGCAATTAATGAAGACTGAATCCAGTCTCAAGTGCTTCAGATTGATTTTTTTTTTTTAATGAGGCTTAGAAGATGGGACAATTTATTTTAAAAAAATGAGTAGGATGACTGTGACGTAATTTCCATATAATTTCATTCCATTTCTAGTAAAAAGCCAGCTATTTGTTTAGAAATTTGTCCTGGCTTTGTAGAGACTGTTAGAAAATTTCAGTCAGAGCAGCTAGCCAGAAAGAAAAGAAATAAGCAGTTCACTGTTATGGGAAACAAAGAACTGATATAATCACATGATATAATCACGTGATTATATCTTTACCTACTTGATGAGTATTTTTTCTTAATCAAGTTTTTTATTTGTAGCTGAACCTGTGAGATTAAAAGTATCCACTTCAAGAGAAAAAAGGAAAAAGATATCTTGGTTACTGAGTTCTGTTCTCTGTCTGAAGGGAAATGTTTGGATTCAGCACTCTGTATTACAACAGAACAGTGATGATTTTTTTTCCAAATGAGAGTCTTTTTATTTAGACTTTCATGATTTTTTTATATGGTAGTGCAGTTAATAACAACATGATGCATTATAGCAAGAAGTGATGAGACAAAAGGAACTACCCCTTTGATGAGACATAAGTTATATGGCTTTGAATTTGGAGGAAATTTCTAAATTGGGGAAAACATTGGACCCACTTCTGTGCATAAACAAGAAAATATTGTGTTAAAACTCATTTAATCTGAAATAACAAATTTAGCCTGGGTTGTTTTAGCCATAACTGATTTTTGCTAATAAAAGCATGAAAATGTGAACTAAATATAGCCTCAATTTTCCAGATGACTGACTATGCCATAGGGCTGGAGTTTTTGACATTAGTGCATCTCTTGGGTCAGTTTCTGGTTCTTTTTCAGTTACATCTTTTATGTACAGACATTTTTGTAAAACTAATACCAGTAAAACCCCAGTGCATCTTAGAAAAACATTCACTCACTTTTTGCACACGGACAGATGTTTTCCCTATTCAGGTTATGCTAAACTTGAAGAATAATCAGCCCATTTTAGTGCATAGCAGTTTTCTGGTTTGGTCTTCATTATCTTTCTTATACTGCAGTTTCTGCAGATTATCTTGGAAGGGTTAAGGTCACAAGTAATAATGTTGTAGGTTTGTGAAATGTTTTGAAATATCTAAATTATGATGATGACTTTGTGTTTGCAAAGTATGTTCAACCGTGTAGTTATTAATACCTCCTGCTGTATTTATTAATTGCATTGATGTTGGTCATATATAAATCACTCATCCCCTTCTTGCTGCATTATTCAAATTTTATTTGGTTTTGTGTCAAAAGAATATAACTTTTGTTGCAAACTCAAGCACCTGCAGATTGAAAATGGCATTTTTATGGCTGTTGGTACAATGTTAATTCACCTCGTTTCTGCATTCAGCTGGTGGGCTGACTGATGTCCTGTGGAAAAAATAGTATCCAATGGGGTAACGAAAATTATACCACAATGCATAGACACATGTGCAGCAAAGAGAGAACTAAATTTACACAGGCAACTGGGTAAGTCTGGCATTTCCCAGTCTCAAGTGCTTGACTTTGCAACTTAAGTGTGCTTATGAAGTATACTATTGCACAGTTCCTAATTTCATTTAGGAGACTAAAGGAAGCTGCGACAGACTGGACTACTGAAAACCTCTTGCCTGACCGTGTCACTCAGGATGTTGGAGACTTGAATTCTTAAACTAAACAGCTGCTCCCCCACAAGCTACCAGACTCTCCATGTATTAGTTTGCTGTTAATGCCAAAGGGGGAGAGAGTCTATTGATACAGATTTCTTATTGACTAACCAGACTCTAGTCCAGTTTCCAGAGGTATGGATTTCTGTGAGTTGGAGGGCTGGAGTAAGTGCTGAGTTATCATCAGCTGAAAATGGGATCATCTAACTGGCAGGCTTAATTAGGTTCTATCTCCACTTGCATAATACGTGGTAGGAATATTTTTAATGCAGAAACCAATAAATGCAAAACACAGAGAAATCAAATTCTGTCCATCAGTATAAAGGGAGCTTAAAGATACTTTTAGGCACAAAATGAAGAAACACACTGTACCCAGCTGAAGGAATATGTTAAGACTGCATAGTCTGGGATTTGGATGCATAAGTCAGTTCTTGCCAAAATTTATTTGAGTTTCATGTCACCTCTGAAATTTGGAACCTAATCTGAAAATCTCATTCACTACTTGTATACTATGAATTTAATGATTTTTTTTTTTTTCATAAGCTTCATCATGTCAAGAAGGGTCAATTGCTGGTTTATAAGTTAAGGAAAGTAACAAAGAACAAAATTTCTGTCTGCATAATAAATAAGTCAGTAGTGTTTCTGTTGCTTGGTCACTTGGTATTATTGTGGTTACTTTTTTCTGAAATCTAAAATAATACATTAAGTTGGAGGCACCAGAAATCATGTCACTGAGGGGCAGTATGAGTTCTGCATCAGTATTAACAGTCCATACATTCACTTTCACATGAAAAATGGAGACATTTATTTCTTTCTTAGAGGAAAACAGAAAGATGTTTGTTTCATGAACACCAGGGAAACATATTGGAGTTGTTGCATGATCCAGATATCTAAGGAGGCTGATTGGCATGGTTAAAAAATATTTTAGAATAAGTATCTCTGTTGTAATTTTCCCTTACAAATGCTCATGCTGCCTTTACTTGGCCTCGTATTTTCTTCTGAATTGTCTTTTTAAATTCTGTTCTCATTTTGTGGGTTTTTTTAGCCCATAACTAATCCACAGAATAATGGGTCAGTAGACATGCACTGAGGCTTGCTCTGCTTTTAGGAAGTTGCAGGTATAGCTGTGTAGGTTAAGAAGTGGATAAAAGTGATTAAGTAGTGCTGGTAAAGTCTTGATGCAGACATGGGTCTTGGGGTAGAAGAGAGAACCTTTCTTTTATCGATGTTTCATTCAGAGAATTGTTTCAATGCTGTATCATTAGGAGTATTTTCACCAGCGTAAGGCACTCCTGGGTATTCACTATGATGCTGTAAAGAATTATTTATCAATATTGACTAACACAAAATTGTCTCTTCCATATACTTGAGGTCTGAACAACAGACTTTTGACAGAAACTCCAAACATTCAAGAGCAAACATGAGAAAACTCTCCACTTTTTACAGTACAAATTCCACAAAGCTGTTTGCATCTGCATGCAAACCTATCATTAAACACTCTCTCATCCAGCTGGGATGCAGTGTTTCCAATGTGGGCTTCTCCAAAGTTACTTTTGTTTAAAAATGTGCCAGAATATTTTCTTGTTTCCTTTTTCTCTTGGTAATTCAAAGTAGGGTAGATTTTGCAGGTAATATTAAGTGTGAGAGGATTTAAAGGAGGGCCTGAATCTGAATCTTCCTTTATACTTGACTAGGCTGTGGAAAGGATCATGAACTGGTGCATTAAAACTTCAGGTATTGATTGTGAAGTGCCCCAGCACAGCACAGCACAGAGGCCGTTGGGTGGGACCCACACCCAAGCACAGGCTCTGATTCAGGGGGTGATGTGAGAACCTGGGCTTCCAGGATGGACCGTGGATGGATCTCACACCAGAAATGCCATTCTTGGCTGAAGAAACCTTTCCCTGTGAACAAATAATTGAAACTAGTATGCTTCTACAGTTAATTTAACAAATTAACATCTTCTGATGAAATGCATAGCGGAAAAATGCCTGGGAAGCCCTGAGTAGACCCTGTTTTCTTGTTTGGCAGACAACTGGTATTACGTTCTAGTTTTGCAACTTACATTGTCCTGTACCTATTCTTTAACCAGCCTAGCATTTAATGAAGCTGGATGATATTATTTACTTTAGGTTTATATATATATTAATAAAAGACAATAGATCTTGCCTTTCATTCCATCTTTGAAAAAATAGTAATTATTTTACAGCAGCATCAGAAGCCACTGTGGATTTGGATCCTGAAATGTAAAACTGAGATTAAAAATATGCATACTGTATCTGTGGGTTTTTTGTTTTTATTTTCTTGCCGTGATTTTCATTATAAATGAATTAGTTTTTTCTGTTTAAGAACACATTTGCAATTTAATTTTTTTCAGCTATCAAGCATTAAACACTTGATTAGCTTAAACTAAGAGGATTCGAAAAAAATTCTTCATGCATGATTTTCAGCTTCAAGTAAGATCTAATAGAATAAAATAGATGTTAATTAAATACCTCTGGTGCTGTCTTAGGTTAGGCAGGAAGAAAATTAGAAGGGCCAAAACCCAAGTAGGACTTAATCTGGCTTCTTGTAAGAGACAATAAAAATGTTTCTATAAATACATCAGCAACAAAAGGAGACTGAAGGAGAATCTCCATGAAAAAGGATGAGGAAAAGGCTGAGGTACTTAAGGCCTTTGCCTCAGTCTTTGAAAGTGAGACCACTTGTTCTCAGGGTACTCAGCCCCCTGAGCTGCAAGATGGCAATGGGGCACAAAATGCAGCCCCTGTAATGGGGAAATGGTCAGTGGCTGGCTACACCCCTTAACACCCACAAGTTTATGGAGCCAGATGGGATCCACCAAAGCATCTGGGAGACCTGGCAGAAGTGTTTATTCAGCCACTTTCAGTCACTTACCAGTGGTCCTGGCTAACGGAGGAAGTCACAGTTCTCTGGAAGTTAGCAAATGTGATGCCTGTCAACAAGAAGGAATGAAAAAATGTGGCTGGCAAAATTTTACACCCTTGAAATTTTGGGACATAGGGATGTAAAACTTTGAATAGAAAAAAAAATCAATTCTATTAAAAATACAGTAATTACAACTCAGGCAAAGATTAGGAAGTTCAAATTTTCATAGTAGTACACAGCAGTTATGCATCTGCCAAGCAACAGAATCCTAAAGGCTCCTGAGCCTCTCTTCAGAAACCTCAATTAAATGTAAGGCATATCAAAAGACACTTTGGGCTCCAGTGTAGGTTATGAGGCTCTGCTGAAGCAGTACCAGCATTGGTGGAAACTTTTGATAATTATCCTAGAGTAAATCACTGTTATAAACCTATTCCCTAAAAGGTAGTTGTGTAGATGATGCAGGGCTGGGATGTTTTGCTGTCTGCTGACAGTGGACAGTCTTTCTATCAGTGTTTGATAGGCTTTAATTAGCTTTCTGTATTTCCTTAGGTTGAACGAATTTTAAGGGAGTGCTTGTTTAACTGTCTCTCAATATTGGATTGAAAGACCAGGGGCTCATCAGGCAATGAGCTTCCTGGGAAGGGCAGATAAGTAAGGTGAGAGGGGGCTCCAAGAAATCCTGCTTGTTTGGCTGAATCCACAGTCTTTTTTTACCTTGCTGTTTGCACTGTTATAAAAGCATCTGTTTGTTCTGCTGGTCTGTTGGAGGGAGATATTCCGTGGGCATAAAGGAATTCGCCTGTGGCTGTGGTACTCAAGGGAGCCTGTGTATTGTGAGCATCTCTGAGGCACCAATGGATCTGTGCGCTGTCAGTCCCTTTCCTCTTTGGTTTCTGTTCTCTAGTGCTGCTTCCCTCAGATATTGAGCAGGGAGATCCCTGAAACATGACTATACCTGGCCACTACAAAGGAAAATTAAAGCCTTTTGTACTCACTTCCTTTCATTTCATTGGGACTGCTAAATATCCCATAGCATCCTGACTTTATAAGGAACACACATGATTCTGTTTTTCCATTGTTATTGTGGTTTAGGATTTTATTTTTTAACCTTCCATTCATGCTGCATATTGATAGCCATGAAGGAGCATACACAGCCCACAATACATCTTGCTGAATTTCCCCAGAGAATGTATTTAACTGAATTATATCCTGGAGAAAAACAGAAGGGCAAAGCTGCAAATCTGCCACTTTGCTGGGTTTCCCGTTACACCTTGAGGATGAGTTCCTGATACACAGTGGTACCTTTACAGTCAAATCCCAGGAGCAAGCTGCCTCTGGCATTTGTCAATGACAAACATATAGCCATGGAAAGCTGGCTGTGTCAGCAGCACAAAACACTGGCCAGAAGCCTACTAGTGTGACCCTTTGACTGGTTAAGAGAAATACTTGCATTGAAAGGATTTACCGATCACTCAGTTTAATTGGTTTGCACAAAGGAGGAAGAGGTGAGCAGTTTGTTTGCTTGCTTGCTTATTTACCACTGTAGTGCTGTAATTCACTGTAGGCTCCCAAAAAACCTAAGCTTGTAGGATTGCCTAAGATTTTTTTTTCTTTGTGAGTATGCCAATATTTTTACAAGAAAAGACTCAATTATACTGCAGTGACTTTAAACAGCAGATAACCATATCATACACCAACTCCTAAAAATGTTTAACTGTAAACTTTGAAGAGTTTTTAGCCTTTCATTTGGATCTTTTCTTATTTATCTTGAAGAAAAGTCTATTCTAGTAGACATCTCTGAAAGGAAAAGGCGTCTGGACATCTTTCATTTTTCAATGCATGGAAATTTTAAAAAATAAATTTATGTTAGTTCTATAGTTTTTTTCTTTTCCTCTTTCTTTTTTTACTCCTAGGTCTGCCTTGAAATTTTTGTTTTTAAATCTTTTTGCTTTTATTTTTATACAGGGTACCCAGAATTCCAAGGCAAAAGATAGGTTTCATTAACAAACGCAAGTGCACTGTTAAACCAAAGGTGATATCTTAATGTCAGTGTGAATCTGCAGAGCACAGGCATACTATAACATGTTTCTGCACAATTTTTTTCAAGCTATGTCAGATAAGAAGGACATTTAGAAAGTAATTATTAAGCATGACATTTCAATTTTTTTATAAATATGGAAAGATATGAAGCACCTATTGATTGACATCTGCATGTAATCCTGCTTATCGGATTTAACTAAATCTCTCTTTGAAGTGTTGTTAGACTGAACTGAGATGCTTTCATAAAATTTCACATTAGATTGTAATGGATTTTTTGAGTTTCTCGTCTATTGAATGAAACATATAAACTTAAACTCTTTAAAATGTAAATAGAAAAGGTAAAAAGTATATTTTTTCTCTGAAACTCATTTTATGATTAAATCATTCTGTGCATGTTCTGAGAGTTACTTCCTTATTTTAGATCCTTATAGGGAGAATATGCTGACAAAATTAGAGTTCAATCAGTGTACTGGGCTAGGTTTATAGATTTTGGCTAGTCTTTCTATCTTTCCTCAATGTGTTAACATCTTGTTTTTCACTTTTCTAGCATTGTATGTTATTTTTTACTTTACTTTATATTGATTAGTAGATGAATAACTGTTGGGACCAGGCTTTCTTTGCACTATCTTTTCAGTACATTTCGGATTCATGGTTTGTTTGTTTCTATGTTTTTGCATAACATTTTGCCTTCATAGTGTTTGTCAATCACATATAGTTGCAGGGATGGATTTCAGTTGATAAGGCATTAAATCATAATAACTTAATGTGTTTTGTGCATTGGTTGATTTAATATCTGAAATAATAATTTAAACTAGCATAGTTGGGTTTTAGTGTTGTGCATTTACTTTGCCTATCTTTCATTCATTTTAAGTTTTAGCTCTCCAGTTTTTAACCACCCAGCTGATAATTTAATCAAAATTAGTCTACAGCTACTGAAGGGGAAATATACCCAAAAATATCTCCAAACTTTATGGATTTATTGATCCCTTTATGAAATGTTTAATTGACCTGGCATTTCAAATTAGAGATGTCAGCTTCTTCTCCTGGCAGACTATTTGGAAATGTAGTCATTAGCTAACAGCTCAATTTTGGTAGTTTTTCTGAAACTCCACTGTAAAGAAATTAAGCATATGTTTGCACATTATTTGGGTTACTGTGCAAGCAGCATCTGGAGCCAGCCCGTGTGTCTGGCTAGCCTGGGTGATGGTTGCATTGTCAGCTCTGCATGGGCAGAGTGTGGACAGAAGAAGCTTCTCTGAGCAAACAGGCTGTACAAAATCATATGCATCCTACATTTCCATTGTGACTGCTACCTGAGGTAGGTGAAATTGAATTACATTTGAGCCATGCCTACATATGTTACCCTTTTCTAGATGTAAATTTTAAATTCTCAGAGGCACTGAAATGGGTAAGGACTGGATACTATAAAATATCTGGAGAAATAGAACCAAGAAATAGGCTTTTTTAAAAAAGAAAGTCAGTATACTGACGGCATCTTTGTTTGAAGTCTTGAAGAAGGGCGTAAGTGTGGAAAGCACGGCTTTAGAAATGCACTCAAAAGCATAGTGGGCGTTGAAACAGTGCCTGTAATTGAGCAGAAGGTAATAAGCTGGTTTGGATAGTGACACTAGCAAACAAAAATAAAAGATGGCTTTTGCCCTTTGTATTACTCAAAGAAATGGTAGTTGAAACACATTAAGTGCTAGAAGGAAAATGGTAATGAAAATGAGAAGCAAGGTACAAATCACAGTACATTCAAGTATCAACAGTTTACAGGATAAAGATAGGAAGAGTAAAAGATAAGGAATGAAAGAATTCTCCTGACAATTGCTTCAGGTGAATTGAAAACACTTATTCAAAGAGAAAATGTAACACAAGAGGAAAAGAAGTCTGGTAGTAAATGAGGTTAGGAGTGGAACTCTGGTTTCTACCTGAGCCACATCTTCCAGGCAATGGGGAGAGAGACTTTGTTTTAAAAGTTTCTTTGGCAAACAATTCAGTCTTGCTGCCTTCTTCACCAGAAACAGCTTCTTTGTATTTTTATCTCCTTTGTGTCCTTAATTTAGCAAAGGGAATAATTTCTTATTTCTGTTTAGTTATCTTGTTACAGATAATTCAGAAATATTATAGTACTGCTTGACTTGCCCTGCCTACAAGATGAAGGTCAAACCAATACATACTATTTTCCATCTCAGTGCTTCTCAACTTGCACCCAGTTGTGAGACCAGAGGTCTGGAGGGAGGGAGGCCACAGTGCCTGGTACCCCTCTGAAGGCAAATCCTGCTGAGCTTCACCTATGCTGGGAATCCCGATCCTAGCCACAGCCACTGTATGCCTGCCACCCACAGCTATATCTGACACTTAACTCTGCTCAAATGGCCTTCTACCTTATTGGCTATTTGAAAACATTGTAAATCTTCATCAGTTTACAAACTTCAAGACTGTTAATCTCAGGAGATTTTAGCCTGAGATTTCACGGGATGAGATTTATGCCTCTGATAGGAACAGCTTGGCCTTTATTACGTGAGGTTTGTTTAATTCACTTAGAAGTATGTCTGTCCCTCTTGGCCTGTGTGTTTTTACAAGGTAGTTAACACCTGATAGCTGCTGTGTCAGTGAGTCCCTGTCGGGTACCGTGCTGTGCCGAGCCCCCTGTGCCGGGAGCCCGAGCCCGCCTCACTGGGCAGCTCACAGCAGTGGTGCAGGTTGGAGCAGATCTGGGACTTGGAGTCGGGGTCAGGAGATGCATGGCCAGCCACAGGGAGGGCTGAAGCCCCTCAGGCACGGGTGAAAGGCAGCTCCCCAGCGAGGGGGGCTGGCCCCACTGCTCACAGCCCCATCCCAGCAGCCTGGTCTTGACACTTTGCCCCACAGCGGGGCCGGCCCTGTGCACAGAGCTGGATGTTTGCCGCTCATTCTGGCCTTCCAGAGTCCTCCTTACTGCCTGGTGATTTTTCATCTGCAAGGAGCTGTGATTGCAGTCTCAAAGGAAGAGCTTTCTTAGCAGAAGGGGATATTAAATTTTCACTGTACCAGCAATAATGATTGAAGAGGGCACGATGTTTTTGCACAGCTTCCCCATGTGTGTCTGTGCTGTCTCCACATCTTCAAGCTCTCACTGTCATAGATGAGGTGCAAAATTCTCTGATCCTTGCTGCAAATTGGCCCTGAAGTGCTACAACATCCCAGGAGCTTTGTTTATATCTTACCGGTCAAAAATAAATAGGCCTGATACATCTAGTTATTTTGAACAGTGATGAAATGCAGTAAATAAATGTCACCCTTGATGCTAGTAGGAGTAATACGAGAATATTTTACAGACATCTGCTGTATATTCTGAAATGCTACCTAAATTTAAGATTACTGAAAATGTAAACTATCACATAGGGATTTTTATGCTAAATATGTGAGTGAAACAATTCCTAGAAGGCGAATGGAAATGTTACGATATTGTTGACTGCCATCATGGCTTGACTAACAACGTTCAGAACATTCTTAGTTCAGGATTGTTTGTGTGAGGTTTGATTTCAGTCCACGTTCTGCAACATGCTTGTGTGTTTTCTGTAGTCTTCCATAGCTGTTTTCTACATTAACAAATAATTGAGTGGGATAGGAAGGGATCAGTAGATCAAAAATTTTGTATTAAAGCATCTACATCTTTACTATATGTAGTTCAGGGATTCTTTTCAAAGCTAACTTCAGTACTCTGAGCCAGATTGCTAATGTAAATACAGCTTATGTATTCTGTATATCTAAATGTTTGAAAACTGAAAAGGATCACCTTCTATTACATAATAAACTCTGTGATTAATGATTACACTGCATTAGTGGAAGAAACTGTGAGACTGCTTTCAAACAACATATTATCCAAACCCAAGACTAATTTTATTTTTCAGGATGTAACTGATTCATGTTTTAATGCTGTGTGATATTTTTTGTTTTGTTTTTTGTTTGTTGTTTTGGTTTGGTTTTGGTTTGGTTTGGGTTTTTTTTGTTTGTTTTTGGTGAGGTTTTTGGGTTGGTTTTTTTTCGAGTTGTTGTTGTTGCTGTTGTTCTATACTCAGTATCCAGGGGGAACTGAAAACAACTGGCTGGGCTACTTGCATCAATTAAAAAGCTCTAGAAAAAAATAATTAGCTGGTGACACATTATTCACGCTTTTTTTCTCCCCTATAATTTATTTTGATTTTAGAGCATCATAGATAGCTGATCTGTATAGGGACTCTGTGGCTATCTAAAGTGAATTTGATATTCCAGGCTGTGGTGATGAAATAGCAAAAAGCAATATATCAGCAGTAAGAGGAGAAATTGGGCTTTTGAATCACAGGAACAGAAGCTGACATTAGGAGGAAGATAGTATATGTTTAATATCCTTAAATAGAAAGGGGTTTTTTCTTAATTCTGTAGAATAGCTGAAAATTTTCCACACCTGTTGAGGACTCAGGAAGTATAATATACATAAATGGCTGATAGATAGATATTTACAGTGTAAAAAATGTTTTAGTTCTATGAAAAGACAGAAAAACTGTCCGACAGATCTACTCTCCACTCTCCACCTGTGCTTGATAAATAGAGGATAACAACAGTTATTGCTTTTAAATGTGTCTTTTGAATCTCTGTCATTTTCTCTAAACTTCTCTTTGTTGCCAGACTGAACAGGATGATTGGAGGATGGGAGGAACAAAGGAAATATCTGTAAGAATCAGCCTGTTCATATCGTTAAAATGAGCAAATTCATGAGGGGAAAAAAAAAGATTAGGAAGCTGGAAGGTGCATTCTGCCCTGCCCTAGCTGATGGATTGAGAGTGTTGTGTTGTGTACTGTAAATTTGCAGTTGACTATCATCATTCCTTTGAAAGTAAATCAGAGCTTCAGCTCATATTGGGAGACATTTAAGCCTTTTTCTTTCCTTTCTTTTTTCCCACAAACGTCAGTCACACAGCCATCTTCTATTACAAATTTGAGAACACTTCAGAGAGGGGCTGATTTCCTTCCATCTTAAGGTAATCCTGTAAAGGTCACCATCTAACCAGTGTGAGCTTCCAAGATAAGGTACTAAGAGCGGGTATTTTTTTATTCTGCGATTGGATATTTGAGAGCTTTCTTTGAAGTTTGCAATTCCTTTGCCAGCTGGTCCCCAGCTTGCCAGAGCTGACCTAATAGCACATAGCTGGTGACTTAGAAGCTTGTTTTAATTACAGAAGTACTGGAATGAACTTCCTAAGCTAGATGTCTCTTGGTCAGACATTGGTCTAAAATCTGAGAGAAAAATTGATTGCTTTGAGTATTTCAGATCCAGCTGTTTATCTGACAAATGAACGGCTGCTCTTTATGTGTTCTAAGAGGCCAGTGGAGTTACTAGGCTTTGCTGGGATTTACGTTCTCCTACAGCTCTTAAGATTGTAAGCCAATAAAGGTGTGGATTTGGCTTTGTTACATGACTTTCCGAAATGAATAGGGATAAAGAGCATGAATTCTGTTAGTTTCTCATTTCATAATTGAAAAGCAAGCTCATATTTCAGTTTCCTGTTGGCACCTTTTACAGAAATTGCCCCAGAGACTGTTGGCTGCTGGAAAGCAGTTTGTTCTCCCTACTTGTTGTCTGCAGACAGCCGCAGTGTGCTGTGGCTGGGTTTACTCAATTCCTTTGTGTTGATCTGTAATTTACTTGAAAAGCTGGCTTTTTTCTTGCTTTGTGTTTAATTTCTCTACCCTGGAGATTTAGAAGGAAAAGATTCTTTGATTTTAAGTATATTACTCTGCATCTCACTTCCTATTTTAATTTACAGGCCATTGACACTGTATCTATCGATCTTTGAGGCTTCTTTTCTCTTAACTTTTTGGCGCACTGACCTGTGTATTCTGCGTGTGGTCCCCCCCTATCTCTTCATTAGCCACCACTTACCAGTGGAAGAAAGAGAAACTTTGCTTATCAAATTGATTTTGACATCAATTCCCTGGTCAAAAAACAGTCTGGAATATCTTTAAAGAGCTGTGGACAGCAAATCACCTGTCAAATTAACAGGAAAAACTGCTGTAGACAACTCCACAATTCTGCATATATTTTGAAGATGAAAAAGGTGGTCTTTGTTTACAAACTTCTGTTGCATCCTGTGATCACAAAATACACATTAAATTCAATATTGTTTTCAGAGGATATATGAAGAAATTATTTCCTCTCTTTCAAAGACCCTGACACTGTAAATATTCATGCTAATTGGACTTTCAGGTGAATAAGGATGTGCAAGATAAGACTGCTCATTGCCTCTACTACTGAATCTGCTGAAATACTGTAAGAAGTTAATTTGGTTGTAAATGAAAATTTCCATGCAGCCTGTTTGGTTGACCTGAGTAAACATTTTTTTTCTGCCTTCTTTTTTTTCTTTCTTTCTTAGTCTGTGTTCCAGAAGAACAAAATAGCAAAGAGGAAATGCTTTGAGCTCCCATTAATGTTTAAGTATCTTTCCAACTGAATGCCAATTACAGAAAGGCCCCATTTGTCTTGAATCATGGTACCTTCAATAGTGTTTGAGTCTCTCATCAATAAACTGTATAAATAGTTTTCATAGGTACTGAATTAAAATTTATTCAGAGGTGACATTACAGTCTGCTTGCAAGAAATGTATTCAAATACTGCATGAGGGAGCAAAATTTTAATGTACTTTAAGAATGCAGATACAATAATTGAAATACTATAAAATATTTTTGAACATATTTAAAAGATTGCATGTAAAAATTGAATGGCATTGACTAGTACTGATATTCTCTTTGAACAGAGTCCCATAGAATTACATATTCCTGTTTAAGACATACGATGGCAACTATATATTTTAAGAAATAATAAATGATCCATAATAGCTAAATTTTAAGAAAAATGTAATTTTTAATAATATTTCTGAAACATTTCTTGGCTTATTTTGATTCTTTTTCCAAGTCTTTTGTGTTTTCATAGAATACTGTAATATACTCTTTGGATGTGATTTCATAAATTCATTCACTAATATCTTTTCTGTATAGAAATGATACTTGAACCCTAATTTTATATTAGTTCTCGTTTTAATTTCCTTTTATGTGCTTATATTCTGTTTGCCTTGAAAGCGTGACTTTGATATTTAACCATAGTTACTGACACAGACATGAACAGCAGAAGAAAATAGTAAATTTTCATATAATAGTCTTAATCTGTATACATTTGGTCCAAAATTTAGCAGAATACTTTTGACTGATTCCTCTACAAATACTCAGTCAAGGTATGTCATCAATTCATCACAGCTGGCTAAAAAGGTGGAAAGAAAATGAAAGAAAGAATGTTCTTTAATGTCTTTAAACAACTTAAGCATACTTCTAGAATCTTAGACACAGTAAGTACAAAGCCAATGTACATAGTGAAAATGCAGCCATTTCCAAGCTGACTGATGTTTACAAGCTGTGGTTTCACCACTCTTTGAAAGGCATTTCTACCCAGCTAATAAGTTGGATGTCTTGTTTTGCAGCCAACTTCAAAGATACTGAGTGGGATGCCAAAGTTTCTTCTGAAAATATTTCAGTTTTGCTGAAAGACTTTTTTAGTATGTTGGACTTTCTTTCCCCCCTCTAATTTTCACTAAAGCTCAAAGCTTTCACAGTATTTCATTTTAAAAGTCAGCATTTATCTACTTTGTCATGAATACCAACTTCCATTCATGAGAAAAAGTGTTTTAAAGTATCAGTGTAATTGCTTGTGAGTGGAGAGTGGAAGGATGGAAGTACTGTTAATGATTAGAATCAGAATATCTGTCCTATTATTTTATGCTTTGAGAGTTAGCTTTGATTATATTTCATAAGCAAAGGTTGAAAAAAGTAAAGTTGGAAAAGCAAAAAAAAAATTGAAATTTTAATGGTTTGATTTTTTTCCTGCTGTGTGTTTTACTGTAGTGCCTCCTGAGATCCCTTTTAATTTTCATGGCATCACTCCTTTCTCACTGATCTAAATGGATGTTGACATTTGAAGTTTGTTGATTTACAAAATGTCAGATAATTACAGGGAGAAAATGAATTATATCCTCCTTTCTCCAAATGAAAGTTTGTATCATGTACTAACCTGGGTTTGTGAAAAAGATAGTTTTAACTGCCATGTTATAAAACCCTATTTTATAATGATCTTGTGAGTCTTCCTGTGGTCTTATAGGGAAAGCTGCAATTTTATATAATGCTTTACCTTTTGCTTTTGATAAATAAGTACAGCTGCTGATAAATTTTTTTGGGAAACTTTCTCTTAGCACAGCAAAGTGTCTTGTTTTGGAAAAGGTTATGGTCATTATTCTAACAGAAATGGTCAAAAAATTAGTGCAATTAATGCAAAAATACAAAAGTTGAAGAGAAAGCTTTCCTCTTTCTGTTCACAGCATGCTAAAAACATTATTACTCTGAGTGACTTCCTTTCCAATTGGTTTTTGTATTAATAATTTTGTTCTGGCCACTTGAACCCTTTGTTAAATGTGAGTCTGTGGATTCAATAACTAATTCAATAATGCTTGTTCCTTTTATTTTCCACTGTGCTTTGCTTGGCAGACCACTCTGTGTATTTGACATTCTGTAGGACTGTTTTCAACCTCATTCACAAACAGCATTGATTACATTCTTTATTTTAAAAAGATATATGCATTTCTCTGTCCATGCAGTATGTGACTGCAAAGCTGCAGCTGCCGTAGTGATCACCCATCATAGCAGGGTGCAATAGGCTTAAAGGATTCATTTCAAAATTTCCAACTGTTCCAAAGATAACTTTCCAAACTGTGGGAAGAATGTAAGCAGGAGCTGTGGTCATATACTGCTGAACTTCTGATCATTCAGGCAGTTTGAAATATTATTTCGGAGATGGTGGGGTGGGAAATTCCTCATTTATATGTAGTCATGAGAAGTTTGAATCCAAACTGCTAGTTTTGAAATGTCAACATTATTCTTTTTGAAATGGGAGAAGTAGCATGTACATAAGAATAGTAATGTTATCTAGGAGACCTGGAAACTCCTTCATCCATCTGCCTTTTGGGGACTTTTCTCTGGACCTTGTGTTTTCAGAGGACTTTCATCTCTTGCAGGCTCTTTGCTCAGTTTTTTTCTCTGAAGGGCTTCAACCATGCTGAACTATAACAATAATAATTTAAATTAAACTGAGTTGGTTAGGCAAAATTATGGTTAGGCTTTTTAGAAGAATACAGTAGAAGAGCTGGCTCCCATCCAGAGTTCCCTTTCCAGACTTCATATTGGAAGGAAAAATACCCATTTTCTCTTTAAAGCCTTGATCTCCCAAGTGTCTAAGCTATTTATCACAACTTGTTAGGTAGCCAGAGCTCCAGCTGCACCCATCCTGGCTGCCAAAATCTCCAGCTTCAAACCTGACAACTTCTACAGTTATTCATAGGTTTAGATTTTTTCAATCTGTGACCTTTTGAAAATTTGTGGCAGCATGAAATTCAATTACTTACCTATCTAAATGAATAACAGAAGGGATTCTGAAGTGCTCAAATTTTTCATTTTCCCATAAATTTCATAATACTTTTCTTCTAAGTATATTTGAAGTTGGGATGGCTGGAAGCATCTTTCATTCTGTGTGCAACAGTGTTATTTTTTTATCATTTTACATACACAAAAGGACTGTACATCACCCACATCACACCTGAGATATTAATGAGTTACAGGTACCGTGATGTCAGCTGTTACATGCTGACAGCAAACAGCAAAGTTAGTTAAAGATATTTTTGAAGTGTAGAAGTTCCGCTTTTTTTGTTTGTTTGTTTTGGTTTCTATTTCATTCATTGAGCATCAGAAAAGATAAGTCATTTTTGATTATTTCCTTCTTTGGCTAGTGCCAAAACACTGTACACACACAGACTTCAGAGCATCATTTCCAAAAAAACCCCTGCCCCTTTTCAGAGAATGAAACCTTAAGTTAAGCAGAAGGCTTGAATTGTTTCATATGCCATATCATTTCTCCAGCCTCTCCTGCTGGGAAGCATATGGTGACATAGCAATGTAGTGACTTTCCACCAGCTAGATTTATATGCTGTACTGCAGGATCAAGCAAAACCAGAATGTTGTCATTCATCTCATTCTGGGAAATCAGATGAGACAATGTCCAGGTACTTCACTACTGAACGTTTTTGCAGAACACGAGGTGGCATTCCAGACGGTCAGGTGATAGAACAAGGGACTGAGCACTCCCAGAAAGCTTTGCTATTGCTCGCAGTAGGATTTTGTTCTTTCGGTAATTTTATTTTAGGAACTCCTTCTTCAAAACTTAAGACAATACTTCAGTGATAAAAATGTTGACTTGAAACTTCTTCTCTATTTGTATATAAACTAGACTGTGAAAACAACACTTTTTTTTTTTTTTTTTAAATTTCCGAACACCTTAAGAAACAGTAGGTGTTTTAAAATTGACAGCCAAACTGGGTTTTCTGTAAGTCTGCACAAAAAAAAAAGGAACATAAAAGAAAATGAAGCATAAACTGTAAGAAAAACTTTTAAATACACTTTTGGGTTTTTGATGAAGACAGAGAACTAAGGAAAGGTATTAGTTTTGTCATTGAATTAAGGGAGGATGGGGGCTAATCTGATATGCAGTTGTTTGTATGTAATGCTTAAGGCCTTGATTTAAAGTCCCAGTTTATAAATATCTTTGACAGTTACTGTGATGGTGATTCCTTTGGCATTTAAAACAGATTAGTTCTTCAGTATATGTACAGATGATTGTTGGGTTTTTGCTATATTTGTATTCTTTTCTGTTCAGCCTTTTACTTACTAATCCATTGTACTTGTTCATCACTTTGAAAAAAAATTAGTGGAGCTCTGTCAGGTGAACACTCATGCATGATATGAACAGAAAATATTTCAATGTTTTACCGCTTCATAGAAAATCTAAATAATGAAAATGTGGGGGTGTAGAAAACATATACTATAATAAAAACAAATTATTAAATACAAGAAAAACTGTAAAATTATTCAGAATGATCATAGCAAAGGTTATTTTGTAGTAGTTCAGTCTTCATACAGAAAGTGTGATCTAGAAATGTTGGTTTTTGGCCTTATGCCAAACACACAATCCAACCAGAAAACTAACCAAAATAGTTTTCATACTAATAAAAGATTAATTTTGTTCTAGTTAAACTGACAATTTCTTCTGTATTTCTGTGATTTGCTGCTTGCGTTTATCTTTCCTTCATCTTACGTAACTGTAAATCCAGTTATTCTTTGTTCATTTGATAGAGTTTATGTACTTACTGTTACTATAGATGATAACCTTGAGAACATGGCTCCCAAATATACTAAGTGATTGAAGATCCATCTTTTAGCCAGATAAAGTACAAAAGCAAAACTCTTTCTATAAGTGAGCATGAAAATCCTGTTGTTTTATAACTTCCTTGAATAGCAAGTTTCTCATCTTCATTTGTAAAGAGTAAATTCAGTGTTGAATAGAGGATTAAGACAACTTTCAGAGTATGTAACCAAACAACTGTTAATCCTTAATGTTTTCTTAGTTCTATAATAGGCAGTTTATAATCAGAGCATTTTGATGTCAGCTCAGTGTCTTCTGAATTAGGTTTGCTGTCATTTGATAAAATGTAACTTCTTTAATAAGAAAAAAGGGAATAGAAGCTAATGCAATCAGCAATCTTTTGGGGTAATGACATCAAAGACAAGGGTACCCAGTTTCCATGAAATCAAGGATGAAGGACCAGCACAACAATCTGATTTGCTGCAGCAGGATTCTAAAATAGTCATCCTAAGCCAAGGGAAAAGGAGTGAAATATCAAATAATTCTTGATGGCTTTCACTATCACAATTATTCCTAGCAACCCTGATAATTATAATAAATGGTTTAATTTTTACTTCATGACTTATGAAGGGTTGTATTGATCACAATACTTTGCTTCCCATTTTTTCTCAGATAGTGTTAAAAAATGGGAGGAAAGGAGAGTCATCCTGAGAAATAAAACCAGTATAATTGTTACAAATTAATCTTGTTTTCCATGCTGTATTCTTAAAAATCTACTTTCATTCTAACTTACTTAGTGTTTGGCTTCACAGAGTGTTGAAATATGGTTATGTGTCTTGTGGTTGATGCCATAGCATCCAGATTTTATCATTTGATTCCGTTTTCTTAGTTTTGTTTTGCATTCATTTTCATTTGCATAACTTGTTTAGCAGTTAGATTTTGGTTGCAAAACAGTTTTTGAGCCATTTTATGCCTGCAGTAGGAACCATAAAAGTAAGAGGAAACTGTCTTGCATTGAGATTGTAGGGATTGTTAAATGGCTCATCTAGAGAGACAGGCTTTCTCATGATTTAGAAACTCTTTCTATGGTAGGATTTGCACTTAACTGTACTCCTTTCTCATGCTAATTCTGTGATGTTTACAATACTCCTAATCTAATGAGGCCATATTTCTCATCCAACTTTCATTGACCTATTTCTCACTCTTTTTGTACAGAAAAGTACCCTCTGTGCACCCCCAAAGCTCTCATGTTGTGTGTTGGTTAAGATCGCTACGCACCTGTGAGACCTGATGCAATAGGTCAAGCATTTTGTTGGATAATTCTTTTGCTCCCTGCTACTTTACTGACCTGGCATTTTTCCATATATGTAGAAAGATTAATTCACCACCAACTAATACAGTAAGGGTTTAAAAACCAAGTAATATAAAAATAGGATTTTATTTCTTTTCTTTCCTCCACCAGAAAATGCTGGCATGTATGGACACACTTGAGGGAAAATTTTCAAAAGTATTCAACCTTTCCTGATATCTGCTTCCATTGACTTTCAAAGTAAAAACTGGAAAGAACAATATTCAAGTAAATGCTGACTTTCTAAGAATTCCATGTGTAAGCTAAATATATGTATTTAGTAAGAGGAAAAGGAGATGCTAAGTTGTAGAGTTTAAGCACCTAACAACTTTGACTTATTTTTTAGCTGTTGTATTTAATTAAGAAAGAATAATCTCAGGACCATATAATGCCAGCCTATGGTTGAAGTATCCTTTTCCAAATTACCATAACTCCTCATCAAGGGCAGATTGAAAATAGCTTCTCTTTTTTATTGAACCCATGCATGCTTGGAGAAGAAATCTCTTAGCTTTTATATGAAGAAAAATCTGCATTAGTAGTGCACCTAATAATTTAGTCTGAAATTACACTGAGAAGTCAAGCTCCTAAATTACATAGTTCCTGGAAAAACATATTTCTGTCTTTCCCAGGTAACATATTTAGCAATATTATATCACTACTCTGGGATAAAAAAAAAATCAATTAGTAAAGAAAATTATGCAACATAAGGTGGGAGTACAAGCACTAGAAAAATATCCTGGCACACTTTCAGATCTGGTTTCACTCAGTGTGCATGCCTAGACCATAGAATGGTACCTGTGGCTGGATAACAATTTTCTTAAATGTATTTTCTAATGCTGTGGGAACAAATAGCTCTAAGACATTACTAAAAATGTAAGCTCAAAAGTCAGTGCTTTAAAAATACATCAGATGCGAAGTATGGGCCGAAGATGTCACAAAATCCTTATGAGTTGCCTGTTTAGTCTGGACCAGCTTATAGTTGCACACAGAATTCAAGACTGGAACCGTCAAGACAGATGATTTAATTACTATTTTATTTTAGTATCTTGTTACTCACAAGTCTTAACAAGATAAGAATGACTTCTGTTTAGGTTAACAGCTGTGAGCTTTTGCCTAAACCATTTCCAGTAAGTGCTGAACAGTTACTGAGTACTATATTAAACACTGATTATTATTATAGCTGAGTGATTATATCAGAAAGAATAAGGAAATTAAGCAGACAAGAAATGAGGATCTATATGTGGAAAACATGTCCCTAAATGATTATAACTGTACACTCAGTATGTGTAAAAATTTTGCCGGTTTTCCCAGACATGTATTATTTTCTTTCCATGGTAAACACATGGTATAGTAGTGCTAGCTTTCCTACTGACAGTCCTTAATTCTCACTGTCTTGTTAGAAAAACTGGAGAAATACAAGCAATACCTTATTTACAGGGAAGCCAATAAAATTAGAGACACTACAGAAATTTCCAAAGGGCAGTTGTGGTAGATGTTAGAATAAAGGTACTGAGTATGGCAAGGAAGTTTCCTAAGAGCAAAAAACATTTTATTTCTGAAAATGGCTAGGTCAAATTCTTGCATTGATTGAAGAGGGTACTTGCATAGAAGTGGTAAAAATGAATAGTAGAACTGCTGCAGATCTCATTGTAATAAATTTTGCCGTATGATTTGAAATTCAGGTTTCCAGTTGACTGAGTTTACAGTATTGAATTTCCCTTCAGTTTCTGACTGAAATAATTTCATACTACCTCCATTATTTATTGCTAGAAGGATCATAAATTTTAACATATCTGTTATATAAATGATGCAACTGAGATGTGCAGAGTCAAAATACCTTTATAAATGAAAAGATGTGGCTGTGTTTTAGATACTGTGACACTGTTTTGTATGGGGAAAGCTTTGCTGCTACAATTTTGCCACTGGTAATAATATGCACAGTATGAATTAGGAAGCTTGGAAAATATGTAGAACAGCAGTTCCACCCATCTGTAGTGAAACACTGAATTCACTCAAACATTAGTCTCATCTCCCACAGATATTTTCTTCTATTATTTTAGGGTCCAGAACAACTGCTACTTGCTTGACTACTCTTGCCATGTTAGATCTGATCTAAAATAGTAAGGTAGGGTTCTAAGATAATGAGTGACATAATTCTTAGGAAAAAGAAACCCAGGCCAAACTAGCTTTCAGACAGCACTTGGAGAAGAAACTAGAAAGTAGATGTTTTTGCCAGTTCCTGGAGTCATGGGACACTCAGCTTCACATCTGAAGCAATCTGTCTGTGACCTAATAATTCTCTGGTAAAATTAGGTCACAGTCAGCCTAAGTGCCTTTATCCTTCCCTCCTGAAAGAATGAAGGACTAAAAATCCCCAGAATTGTCACATTCTTTTCAATGCACCGGAGATGTTCTTGCTAATTTTATAGTAGGTATCTCCTCAACATCATTGTGTTTTGTTCATCAGCATAATTTTTACTGCATTTGTTTGGGAATTTTTATCGAAAAAATTAGGAGTTTGAACTCTTTTATCAAATTTGCTCTCCATTATGCAGCTTTGTATGTCCTTTTTGGTGGAAGTAATTTCTGGCTTGGGAAGCTCCTGTATCAGTAAATTAAGGCCGTATAAAGAGCACGGTACATTTTTCCACATTGTAGCCATCTAAAAACTGAGTGTCTAGCCTGATCTAATTGCCTAAGTTCTGTTTCTATTCAATAGGGAATGTTAGATGCTTCCAAAAGAAGACTAGTCCAGCTTAGGAAACTGTCTTGATGATTTTCCTTGTTATGCCCTTTGTGTTCTGATTGTGTATTATATAGTTCATCTATGTTGGATACATGCTTTCTTGGTCTCTTCCATTGGCATGAAATCCTAAGAGACTGTAATTTTCCATTTGCAATTTGTGCTGTAATCTTTTGGGCCTCTGATACCTCCTGTGCTCACACTTTCATGGTGAATGCTGCGATCCTGTGCATATATTTTTGGAGGCTTCTGCTATAGGAGAAACCTTGTTAGAACTTCACTCTTTAGTGAAGTTCACTGAGATGTTTAAGGTAGAATTAGCTGATATCTTTACATAATATGCTACATGTCTATTTGTCTAAGGAAATTCCTCATCTTTGGTTATGGTTTTAATAGTAAACTCTTGAAGATAAATTATAGCACTATAAAAGCTTGTTCCCTGTCTGCTCTCTTGGGTGGGGTCTTTTTTTTAAATTATAAACTGAGATAAGCTTCAAATCCAACTTCAGAAATTCCATGAATAATGTTCTATATAGGATGTTCCATGGCAACCTCAACTTCATCAGTTCTTATAGTTTCTGTGCCAGATATGTATGAGTTAAATCCTCATACAAAAAGTCACGCTTCTCTTGATATGTGAAAACTGGGTCCCAAGCTAGTGCTTCTATAAAAAGGGTGAAATTTATGCCAACAAATACTTTTCTAAAGACTCCTCAGTCTGACTTTGCTAGTGCAGCTGAGTCCTTCAGAGTCTTGTGTGAGCCCATGCATCCCAGCAGGCGTACGAGGACCATGCAGTATGCTAGAAAAGCAGTGACAGTTCTGGTGCTGCTGTTTGGCAGTACAAGAGCTCCAGTGCATCAGCACTGGTCACCTGGCTTGCGTGTTTACTGGAGAATGGAACAGAGCAGTGGCAAGGGCTCCAGCACTGCTAAGCAGCCATCCATGCATTTTTATTACCAGCATACTCTCTGTTGAAGCTTTGATGCGCTCCAACCTAGCAATTTCCCAGACAGTTCTCAGGAGTGGCTTGAGTCAACAGCATATGCTGGGATCTGTTCCCAACAGGCACTTTATATGTTGCTGTTCTATTTTGAGTAATTCTGGCAAGTGAATAAAAACTGCTGCGTTGCCAGCCTGAAAAGCAGAGATTAGTGCATTTTATTTACTGTTTTCCTTCCCTAGAACACTGTCAAACTCAAAAGTATCAGGGATTATTTGGATGCTACACTGTCTGCAGGGCTTTTTGAGTCCGGTAGCTTTGTGGTATATGCAGGACATTGCCTTTATGCATTTAGGTTTTTGAGACTCTCCATCTCTGGTGGCTTGGTATCCCTTACAGGTTGCTCTTAAGGCCAAGTGATGTTCTTTACCTTAACTGTGTTCACTGGCCAGAGATCCCTCACTGAGAGCATTCTCATATTAACATTTTCATGCAGTAGAAATTTATTTGAAATTCAGGTCCATTTAGGTCATATGGAGGTCTCAAGAGTGAGCATACAGTGTTAGAATCCCTATCCTTACAGTATCCCTTTGGGTCCAGCTGGACTTAACCTATTGCAGGAGACGCACCTTCTGCATCTCCTTGGAGAGTCCATCCATTTCTCCTCCCTGAGATCCAGTTCCTATTCAAGAAAGATATTGCATGATATGATGCTTTTTAAAACTTTACTTTTAAACCATGACTGAAAATAAGTTTAAGAAAATGTAAGATACCAGGACATTGAAATAAAAAGCATGGAGATGTTTAGAAGAGAGCAGAACGCAACAAACACCTTAATATGTGCTAAACTATGTCATTATTGGAAGAAAATGTCCTCCATCTGGTAAATGGATTATCATTAATGCCATAAAAAGAAAAAATGTATAATGTTAGTGGATTATTGGTGTATCTGCGGGTACTTTGTGATTGTAAAGAATCTAAGGATGGATATGTCTGATAGTGGTAATGCAAAGAATAAGGTTTCTCATCTCTGCAGTGTGTCCTGATGAAGAACACTGCTGAGAAGTGTAAGCATAGTTGAACAATGGATTTGGCAGCAGATGCAACAGATCAGGCAGCACACAGAAAGTGGCAGTCAGGCAGCCTGAAATTAGTCTAAAATCTCTAAAGACATGGAGTTTTTGAAAACAAATTTGTGTCCCTCTACGGATAAAGCAAAAAATGTCAGTCTTACTGTGCATTTTATAAGTGCACGTTGCTAACCAAGCCTTTGGGGGAATTCAAAGTTAAAAGAATTGGTAATAAGGAAAAAGAAAAACAGAAACAATAATACCAAAGCAAAGTCAACAGGTAACTGAAATTAAACAGAAACAGACTATAATTAGACAGAATACTGAGGTATTCCTTCCATAAGTATTAAAGTGTCAGGCTTGTTCTGTTGCTGATACCAGTGGTTAAAGAAAGGTGGGAATGCAAACCATGCAAACCATGCACGTGTTTAAATTTAGAGAGTATTTCTGAAGTGACGACAAGGAAAATTCACCAAAAAATGTAGTTCGGGATTTAATAACACATCTCGTAACTGCAAAGCCTTTTTCACCTCCTGTCTTCTGTCCTCAATGTCATGCAAAAAACCCTTCATTGCTAGTATTATGTTAACATCCATTTATGAATTTTAAATGCACCATGGTTGTTCAAGTGGCCAGTCATCAAGTACAGAAAAATGAAATGATAGAACAGAAACATGCGAACTGCTGTAATTGTGATGCTTCATTAATGTTCCTGAAATGAGAACATTCACGAGAACTTGACTGTGAAGTCCTTATCCATAAAGGTGTTTTTCAGAAGCACTGCCAGGATGAACTGATCTAGTCAGACAAGCTCTTTTAAGACATAATGAACTATATAGTATCTTTCTTGCAGCTGTGTCAGCTTCCATAGAAGTAAACAGGATCTAGGAACAGGCACAGGCTGGCATAAATTTGGATTCCTTATCAGCCCTGTCATGTGCACTACTCTTACAGTCAGCAAAACAAACAAACAGTTTAGTAGAAGAATAACACAGAAGGATGATTGGTTTTATATCAGAGTATTGGCTGCAAATCAAACAAAGTAGAAGATGTGCCTAAGTACACAATACCTCTGTAGCTGAGAGGCACTTTTATTATAAGCACCACTTTACAGACACACATGACTTCCTGAAAAACTCTTTCAGCTGAAGACTAGCATGTCTATTTTCAGCACAGAGCTGTTTTTTATTTCCAAATCCATGAGAACTGATTTTAATATATGAGTTCTAATGCCTCATCAAATGAGACATTTATCATTTTTTTAAAATGCAAATTTTGGGATAAATTACTATTGTGAGAGCTTATTTTTTTTTAAGAATTACTTGGCATGTCAAAAAAATTTTTTTTGAAATATTTTCATTCAGATGCACTAGCAGTGTATAGTAAGAGTAAGGGCAGGATGAGTAGGCATGTTGGTCTGTTGTCTGAGACTCCATATCAGGAATCTAGAAGAGGAAAACAGCTGGATAGAGAGGATAACTGGTAACATTTGTTTGCAATACAGTTAAATCTAAAATGCACTGGAAAAAATAAAAGCCACATGGATTTATTTTGATTCTCTGGGACAATAGAAAAAAAGAAAATCATGTAGGAAAGTAGGAAATCATGCTTGAAAATTTAAAAAAACAAAT
The DNA here is from genome assembly GCA_013398055.1 of Ifrita kowaldi. NCBI lineage: Eukaryota > Metazoa > Chordata > Aves > Passeriformes > Cinclosomatidae > Ifrita > Ifrita kowaldi. The sequence continues at coordinate 37,139 of VZRS01008986.1, forward strand.
AGATTAATTCCTCCCCAAAGTAATAAATATGTTTAAAGTATGTCATCTGAACAAGAAATTCTTTTAAGCTTTGTGCTTCAACATTTTTTCTGTTTTCCTTCTAAATTGTGTTTGAAATTTTTCGATTAACAGGGAGATTCTAATTACTGTTTCTGAAGGCTCAGCCTGAGGCTGGAGCTTTAAACCAAGATTTTGTTTTCTATATATTAAGTATTCAGAATTCTGGGGAGACAAAAGACACCATTTTCAAAGTCTACATTCAATGCCACATATGCAACCCCTTTGCTTTCCACTGGTTTGTAAAGTGTTAATTTATTGGCAAGTGATCAATCAAAACCATAAGGTACAAAGAAGGGTAGAATCATTGTTATTTTCTTCCACCTGTGCTGGAATTAAGCACTTCCAACACTTTGAAAAGTGCTTAGGGAAGGACTTTTACAATTTTATTCAGGAATATTAACAAGTTTTTTGGATAGGTGAGCATCAAATTTACTGAGTAAAAACTTTTTTTTTATTTGGTTTTTTTTCATCCTGAGAGGAAAGACATTTTAAAATATTCCACTCACTAGTGTTACCTAGTCTTTAAAGCTCACATACTTCGTTTTCCATTGATATTTTTAAATTATGCAAAAGTTAGTGCTCTTCAATCATGTTCCTATATTCAATAACACAAGAACCTCATTCATTATGTGACTGAGAAAGGCTTTGTACTTTAGACTGTGAAATGATGGTGATTGAATGACATGGATACAGAAGAAAGTTTATATTTGTATCTCTTTCTACCTTCTTTGTAGAGAAAATAATTGAAATTTAGAGCCTAATTATACACAAATGAAAAAAATTGAAGGTTTCTGCACTCCAAATAGGAATGCACTGAAATATCAATAACTCATTTTATATAGCTGAAGTATTAGCCACTATTTATAAAGCATTAAAATAAAACACTTCAAGCAGTTTGTGCTCTATTTTGCAGTAAAAAGAAAGTACTCTATGTTGTTGATTAATAGGCTGGGATTCAGCTACACAACTTGAAATGTACGTTTTTAATAAAAAGTGCAATGGTGTGTCTGTAATGAGAAAAACAGCCAGAGACAAAGAACAATGAAACTAAATAAATATATTCTTTTTTATAAGATCTGATGGGAAGGGGTGGGTCTAAACCAAGTGTATAAAGCCCATGAATCTGGTTCTGTGCAACTTACTTGATTGCAGACCCCTTTTCTTATGTATTTTTCATTTTATCCTTATAATTATTTTGTTATTATAATTTTTATTATTTTTATTATTATAATTTTTTCTCAAAAAAAATTTTTTTTTGTGATCACTATTCCATCTGTGTTGGGAAAGAGCATTCCTTTAGATTGCCATCTACACTGAAAGGCTTGGTCTTTTTTTTAATGTGTTTTGTAACATTCTGTTACCTAAGTGGGCACTGACACATTCTCGATAGTGAAGTGGATATTCCAGTTGAGTTCATCAGCTGCAGTGTAAACCAAGAAGAACACATTTCCAAAAGAAATTTTTTACCTCATGCAATTCATAGGTTTTATGAAGAAATTACTCCGTAAACCTTTGTGACAAAAACAGAATCTGGATCCAGAGCTGCAAATCATAATAGTCACTTCTGACTCTAAAATCTGTTACCTTCATTTAATAAAAGTCACAGATGGTTTAGTACCTGGTGCTACCTTTGTCTTTTCCACTTCATGTTGAATTTGAACTCATAACCTGGAAGGAAACACCCTGCTGTCAAATGCTTGTATCCTGTATTCAGCAATACATTATGAAATCAGATATTTTCCTTCAATTTTTATATGATGCATATGGAACATTTATACAGAATGCTACATTTTCCAAATATGCCCTAAGGAGTCTGAGAATAATCAAGTGTAAATAGCTTTTATCTTGAAAGACTAATAATAGCAAAACACAGATATAATAGAGATTTTAATAGTAACTAGAAACTGTGATGATTAAAACTGACATGACCTGAATGTATCTATACAAATGTGTTTAAATTCACAATATTTGGTAATACTGCTGTGCCAAGGACTTAAAAAAAATGTACTAGAGAATGATCCAACTTTTGGAGCTCTTGAATGCTAAGGATTATGTCTGAGAAAACTGTGGCAAATGAGATTCTGTATTAAACCTGCACCTGCACATATGCTATTGTGAGATACTTTAACAGCTTTGGTTTAAGCATGGAAATTTGGCTTCATTCATATTTGACACTAAGGCATGGTCATATCTTGGAAGTGAGAACTATATGGATGAGATTAATAAATTCATCACTATTTAGAAACAGATTATGACAAAATGGGAACAACATAATAAGAATGGCACTGTAACTAGCTTCATTTGAGCCAAGGCAGTTAAATTACAATGTGCCTTTCTTTATAAGGCAGTTTTTTCAAGGCAAATATTCTTAGTTTAGAAGGAATTGTGCAGAAATTTAAATACATCATTCTTTGTTTCGAAATTATGTTGCTGCTGCTTCTAACAACAGGATCGAGTATCTTGTGCTTTCTTGTAAAAAGCAAAGTGTATGAGAATATGTTAAAACAACTTAATTATATCTGGTGAAATAATTTTCCCTTGGAAATGGTCATTTGACACAATAGAATTTTTTCTCAAAACTGTCAATTCTGTCAAAAGTGTCAGTGGAAGTCATGCAATCAATAGTAATAGCCAAAAAAGCAGAAATGCCATTTTGCAAAACATTTGGGGGTTTGGAAATCTGATTCCATTTCACATCTGATGACATTCAAGTGTCTTCATGAAAAAAACAGCACAGTATTTGAGAGATAGATTTACATCTTTGTAACATTTGATGTGGTGCCAGAATAAGTCTTCCATATTTTTCATGAGAGTCCTAATAGCAGCTAGTGGCTCATTTGGAGAGAGTCAGGCTCAGTCCTCTTCCATCTTTTTTAAGTTTTTTGAGGAATAAACTTCTTTTGTTTACCCAGCAGGTTTATGTTCTCTAATGGTGTATAAACTCAACTACCATCTCAAAAAAAATGTAGATTGGTAGTCATACTATGATGGTCACCAAAATGATATTATGATTTCCTTGGCACATTGCCTCTTGGACAAACCACTGTCCATTCCAAGATTCAATATTTTATTGTCCTTTATCAACTGCAGGAATGAACTTAAACTTCAGGCTCTGTCATTATCCAGATCCTCATTTTCATAATTTGGAAAAAAAGAAAGTTTTGTCTTTTAGATATTTTCTAATCCAAGGCAAAATTTTACTTATTTTATTTATAGATATTTTAATAATATGATTCTGTCACAAGAAGAAGTTCTTACTCATATCTGACTCAATGAAAAACTTGCCAACTCCAAATAAAACTATTTTCATTTTTTCATAAAGCTTTTTCTTTTTCTCCTTCCCTCCTCTTTCCTGAAAATTTGGAGCCATAAATGTGATAACCATATAAAAATTTCATAGTCCAGTGGGTTAAGTATTTTTAATAGAATTTTTTTACCAAAAGCTTTACTATTCAGTGATTATCACTTTCCACAATGTAACTCTCAGAACTGTGGCACACTGGCTGTGTTCCAATTTATAAAATTGAAGTGGCCACAGTTCAGCAATTTTTCTATGTAAGAAATAAAGTTGTTCAATCTAGAAGTGATAAATATTGCTTAGTAATGGATTACACTGTATAAACCAAACAATAATTGTTTTATGCTAGTTATTAAAATGTTCCTCAAGCCTGTGCCCAGATTTAAAGTTGAAATTATTAATATTTTAAAGTTAGCTGAAATTTACCGTACTTAATTTAAAGAAATCTCTGCTTACTGATAGACTACTAGAAGTTTGGCAAAAGTATTCTAAACATAGTAATATATTATGATATAAACTTGCTTAATCTTAATAACATGGAATAAAATTCTCAAGTTTTATCTATACTGGAAAAGCTTATTCACTGCAAATTTTACAGAAACATTTTTCTCCCTACAGTTTTAAATCAGTGGTTTTTTCTAAGGAATGATTACAGGGTTCTTTTTTTAATAGCTTTTGTTTTAAGGTATTTGCACTATCTATATTTGTTTCTGTATTTCTTCATAATGTCATTTTCCCAGAAGAAATGTACTTCCTTTCTCATCCCTTTGTATTTGGAGATTTTCAGCGAAGTGTCATCATCCTATACATCTCTTGCAGAGCTTTTTAGCTATAGCTTGAATTTATTTCAAAGTTGTTAATAATATTTTTCTCATGTTTTGTAGCACTGTGGTCTTATTGTGTGAATAATAACATAACTTTATTAGAATAGCATGGAGCAGTTGAAATCTGGGTTCCTTCTGACATCATTCATAGATATTAATGACCATTCCTAGAAACAGTATGAGAGGCAACATATGGAGCAAGGGCAGTTGGCAAACTCTGTGTCATACATTTAGTGTAGTTCTCCCTCTGGGTCTTCTCTCCCTGGGCATTTCCAAGGCAGACACTCAGCAGGCTGTGGAGGGCACCCACTCAATGGAGTGGGGCCAAAGCTGCACTGGTGGGGTCTTGGCAAATATTCCACGTGTCCTTCTGCAGGTAACTGTAAGGTGAGGATGATGCTGATGTTGTGGAGATCATCACTGTAAAGGACTAATGTTTTTAGATCTCATAGGGAAGACACGATCCCAGACAAACCTTGCTTCTATGCAGGTTTTGGACAATTCAGCATAGGGTGTTTTTTACAGGTTATGAAAGTATTAATTGTACTCAGAAGACTTCTTTTAAAAACTGGTCACTTGTAGGAATAGCTCACTAATATTTCAGGGATCATGTCACGGTTCTCCATCAGAGCGTTCAGTATAAACATCACACTAAATGCAGTCATACAGAACATGTTTTTATCTTTACATTTACCATGAGAGTGGCAGAAGCTGTGATAAGGCTCATATTCTCAGTTACAAGTAATAATTTCTTGATCCCAGACTCAATTGGCACAGTAATCATCATCAAGCCCAGTAAGTAATGATAATAGATGAAAACCTGCTGATCTTCCAGCTGCCACTGACAATGAGAGAGATATTATGGAGGCAGAGTAGCAAATTATTTGTTTAAAACTTCATTGGAATATGAATATTATCATAGCAGCTTTTCCCAGCTTCGGTTATGAAAAAAAATCGTACCTATATTTAATTTATGTATTAAAAAACTCCGTACTTTAAAACACATTATATAAATTATTTCTCTAGAAATAATGCAGAGAAGTTTTCATGTAGTATACAATCAAAAATTAACATTTAGAAAAATTTGTTATAATGTTTTGTGATTTTTTTTTTAATCTAGTTTTCTCAGTAGATATTTGACAACTTAAAATATCTAGTTTTTATGCTGTCATCTCTATTTTATTAAGAAAAATAAAAGTTATTCATTTAGTTTCATAAATTGTGGAATGATGTTGAGACTCAATTTGTGCTGGCAGGAGTCAGTGGCATTGTGGAATTTCAATGACTTTCATAAACTCTGAGTAGAAATTGGAGTTTTCAGCGATTGACATGTGCAGAGACACAGAGCCCTGCTCCAGACAGTTTTAGTAACATTTCTGGTCTCCACTTGGGAATTTTGAAAATACATATTTAATAGTATGTCATCTCTTGAATTACATTAAGAAGAAGTATTGAAACTTAATGGAATCTTTTGCTTTGGAATATTGACCTTGTGCCATTCTAAAATTGGGTAGATAGAGAAACATAGATTAGGATCTAGAAGAAAGTTACTATTTTTGAAAATGATGCTGTTTTCTCACTGTAGTTGTATGATAGCAGAGCCGCAAACTGTAGTTATTGAAACAGAAGCAGAAATTGGGGCATTAGAAAGAGATGTGAACCTTTGAAAAAAGTACATGTGAATACACCTCCACAGAGCTGAGCATTGACTGCACTGAGAAGACCTGAGCAATGAGGTTTGTAGCAGAATATTTTTTCCTGGCTTCCTATACAAAGACTTCTGTATCTCACCAAATTCTTGATACATCAGGGGTAGACCTTTTTAATCTCATTCTCTGCAGTCGAATTCCTCAGTACCCTTTGAAATTATTAGGTTTATTTTGAGAGGGTCTTTAAAAATGATTTTCAAATTTTAATGAGCTGGAGTATCCTTTAATAACAACCACCCCTTTTCTTTGAGTTTTATTTTCAGTTTTATTTCAGTTTTTATTATCAGTTATAAGGACTGTCTTTTGCAGCACTGAAGCTGAAAAGTAGTGCCATGATCCAGGGAGAATGTTGTCTTACCAGTAGATAATTCACATAATCCTTATCCATGTTTGGAAATCCCTCAGCTGAAAATAAATGGAGATTTGAAGAGTGAAAGGGAAGTGTCATATATGCTTGCCCTGTTGTGTTTCTCCCATTTGCTGTTTGCAGCCACTATTGAAAATAGGATTGCTAGGCTAGATGGCCCTTTGGCCAGCTGAGGTTTTTTTGTTTTGTTTTGTTGGGGGGTTTTTTTGGTTTGGTTTGGTTTGGTTTTGGGGTTTTTTTTGGGTTTTTTTTTGAAAGAAAGACTAGGACAATACATACCAGAATACAAAATTTTGAGACTGAATCTTAATGTTTGCATTAACCACTACCCCAGCCTACTTGTAAGACAGAAACAAAGCAGGAAGCCTATTCACTGATTTGCATCTGGAAAAATTCTGATTGCTTTTGACATGAATTATTGTGGTTTTGAAAATTATCTACCAATGTTTTTATCACATTGAGACTTAAATGAGAAAAAACATTGGATCATAACTTACACCAAATAATGAGTATTTGTGGTTTTTTAGTGGACAAGAGGAGGGAGCAAGAGCAACAATGAATATTCTGCATCTGTAGCCATCCTCCTCAGGGCCTACCAGGATGCTTCATGTCTTTTGAACTTAGACCTCTGTTCTTTTTCAAACAGGGACTCTAGGCCTGCAGGATCTGCTGTATTAATAAAGGTTGTTAAATATTTAGTCTTACTGTACCCTCTTGAAGGGTTGTTTTCACCTGGCCATCTCAAGTACTTTGTCACCACTAAACCATCCTTTTGCAGGGTTGACCAAAAAAAGTACTCCATTGAATGTATGGTTAATAAGGGCAGCTTATAATAATACGTTAATGGTTTGAATATGATACTTAGTTATCTTAATCCAAAAGATAGAATAAATAACTGATTAAAAGATATGCTATTCAAGTGTCAAGGTTTCCTGGGGGTGGGGGGATGTCAGGGGCCAGGGCCTGTCCCCACCCTGTCCAGGCATGGGCAGCCCCAGTGCCAGGCATTGGGCACCTCTCTGAGGAAAGTCCAGGCAGGTCTGTGGGGAGCTGGAGACCAACCCTGACGCAGAATTGTTGGAGCAGGGGCTGATGTGGGGTCCTGGGCCACGGGGGAACACAGTGGGGTAGGGAAAGGGCAGTCAGGGCTGGTGGTGCCACCAGGGCCCTCACTCGCATAGACGTTTATAGATTTAATCCATGAAACCATCAGAAAAACCTCTGAAATGTCTCTTTATTAATATCATAAGGTGCAATTCTGGAGATTCGAATCCCTATTGCTCCCTTTGTACTTAGTCTAGCTTACCACAACTAAAGCAGAAGCAAGTTTGAGTACCTCCTCTTTAACACCAGTCTGATATTATTTTAGAGAACAGTCTTTGAAGGAGATGATTATTTGACTTGGGTTTTGTGGAAGCACTCATAAAATGAGCTGGAAAGCTGAACTACCTGCCAAACTCCTTACACATTTTCTGAAAACATTGGCTTGACATTATTTGAGTCATTGACTGGAGGTAAGAGTAGGAGATGCTGTTGATGAGGCATGCCTCAATCATTTTCACATAATAGCCTCCATATTCATTCTACTGTTCTCATGCAAAACATGAAGAGAATTAGCATTTTTTCATGATCCTCTGTCAGTTCAATGCTTAGCAGTTGGCATCAAGTTATGTGCCAGATGGGTGGTTTTAACTTTTAGAACAGGAATGGCTATTTGGATAAACTGTCCTGCATTATATAAACGCACCACTGCAACATCAGAGGACTTGAGCTGCTCAAGAATTGATATACGTGCATGGGTCAAGAAAAAGAATGCACTGAGACACACCCACAAATCCGTAAACCTCAACTGAATGTTTGGGATTTGGCGACACATTATCTTTGACACGACTATCCCTACCACAATGAGAAATAGGTCTAATTGTAAAGCTGTTTATAAAAGGAGAGACCATAAATTGCTTTTTAAAGAAAATTCAGAAAAAAACATTGGTTTTATGTATGCTTCTGCTTTTTTTTCCCTGCATGTTTGTGTCTTTTGATCTTACGACAGATTAATGCCATGTTGAAGCAAATGTCAAAATATCTTTTGACTTTGATGAGATAGTGGTTTCACCTATATTGAGCTTCTGGAATGTAATGAATACTCCAAGAGACAGGGCCTAGAATGTAATATTTAAAAAGCCCTGATTTGAGAGCACAGCAATTTGTCTTGAAGAAATTTATGTAGAGCTCCTTTGTTTTTATGTATTATTGTAATTCAGGTTCCTCTGAGCTGATTTTCACACTTTAAGAAATGTATAATTATTGCAAATGTAAAACCTAATAGAATTATAATTATAAATTCCTCCTTCCATGCAGTTGGAAGAATTTGTCTGTGATAATTTTTTTTTCTTTCTGTGATCACTCAAGTAATAGAAATCAACAAAAGAGACATGCAATATCATTTCTTGTGTAATTATAGAAGCATTTTTAAAAACATAATGAGATTGTGGAAAGTGTTTTTTGAAGAGTTGTGGAAGAAAAGAAGGAAAATGATCTAATGATGGAACAAAAAGAATGAATCAAAATATCTATATGACAGGATAGGTGCAGTCCTGAAATTAGACATATGAGCATTAGATGTGCAGCTGCAACTGATGAATTTATAAATATTCCTTAGACATAATTTAAAGAAAATATCAATCACTGTGCCTGTGTAAGATATTTGTATTTCATTTAAATAATCTCATGGTTCAATGTTTTTGCTGCTCTGCTGCAGACAGTATGAAAAAATGCATTTTATTTTTATGTGTGCTACAGATTCTGAGCATTTTTTGATTTTCTTTTGGCTGCAGAGAGAGACAGGATACTGGTAAAGGAAGCTTTAGTGGCTCCCTAAAATCTTTCAGGAAAAGTGCTTGTTTGGTGTGTCTTGTTAGGTATTTGTGATAGGCTGACCCACAAAAGCTGGTCTATCACATCCCTCCTCAGCTGGGCAGGGAATAGAAGATAGAACAAAAGGCTCATGGGTTGACACAAGGGCAGGGAGAGATCACTCACCAATAACCATCATGGGCCAAACAGACTCAACTTGGGAGAAAAAAAACATATTATGGATTAAATCAGAGTAGGATAATGAGAAATAAACCCAAATCTTAAAACCACTTACACTCTAGCCCTCCCTTCTTCCTATGTTTAATTTTTCTCCTGATTTTTATTATCTTCGCCCTGCAGTAGTGTAAGGGGACAGGGAAGTTGCAATCAGTTCATCACACATTGTCTCTGTCACGCCTTTCTCCTCAGGAGAAGGGCTAGGAAGCATGGAATTACAGAATGGTTTGGTTTGGAAGGGACCTTCAAAGATCATTTAGCCCAACTCCCTACCATGGGCAGGGATGTCTTTCACTAGGTCAGGTTACTCAGAGCCCCATCCAACCTGGCCCTGTATACTTCCACTGATGACAACTTCTCTGGACGAGCTATTGACTTGTGTCACCATCATCACTGTATTCCTCACAATCTTTCCAAGCTCCAGACTGAGGTCCATCTCATGGGAGGCAGTCCTCAACAAACTCCTCCATCATGAATCCTTCCCATGGGCTGCAGTTCTTCAGGAATTGCTCCAGGGCAGGTCTCTTCCATGGGGTGTAATCCTTTAGAGACAGGCTGCTCCAGCACGGGTCCCCCATGTATCACAAATACTGCCAGCAAACCTGCTTCTGCAAGGGTTTCTGTCTCCACAGATCCACAGGTGCTGCCAAGAGCCTGTTCCAGCACTGTCTTTCCACAGTGCCACAGCCTCCTTTGGGTATCCACCTGCTCTGATATGGGGCTTCTCCATGGGCTGCAGGTGGATCTCTGCTCCACCATGGACCTTCATGGGCGGCAGGGGCACAGCTCCCTCACCATGGTCTGCACCACGGGCTGCAAGGGAATCTCTGCTCCAGCACCTGGAGCACCTTCGCCCATTCCTTCTTCACTGATCTGAGTGACTGCAGGGATGTTACTCTCACATATTCTCATTCCTCTCTTAAATGCATTATCGCAAAGACTGTCACTGATGGGTTTGGCCTTGGCTGGCATCAGGCCCATCCTGGAGCCAGCTGGCATTAGGTCTGTCAGACACAGGGGAAGCTGCTGGAAGCTTCTGGCCACTTCACACAGAAGCCACCACTGTAGCTCCCCCCGCTACCAAACCTGGCCACACCAACTCAGTACAGCCCTTAAAGAGGTGACTAAGATGATTTTCCTCCATGTTAACATAGAATAGACTGAAGAGATTTTTTTGTGTTCATTTGTAGCATGGTTTAATTCTTCCCATTGCATTACTGAACTTGCTGTGCCTCATCAATTCCCTTCCACTGCATACACAGAAAAAATATATTTTCCATTCTTTCTTAGCACTCCATATTTTTTTAATTTATAGGTTTTGGTACTTATGTTTTAAATTTGTTTGTGGAATAATTCATTTAAGTAGAGCTCTCACTTGTCGACTGTGAAGGGCAAAGAATGCTTTTTCTTGTGTAGCCTTTGGGATAAATACATATTATATGGTCATCTGTTACAGTGAGGACTTACATTTAATAACCAGGTAACACCAAATAACAAATAAGCAAATAGTGCCAAATAACTCAGTAGGAAGTTTTAATTTTCCTGCAATTATTCAGCCAGCCTAATGTAAGTGACGCTGAGCATGTTGAAGTACTTCACCAATTTTGTTGATGTATTTTTCAGGAGAGTGTTAACCATGCCTGAAGGAGTCTGGTAAAATATATTGAAATTACACAGCATAATCACATCTGTGAAATTCTTGACAAAATAAAACTTCCCAGAGAGCAGTTGTCAACCTTGTACTATCCCCTGGCATATTTTGAAAAAGGCTTCAACCTGATGAATAATATTCACAGTACAAGTTATGCTTCTTTGCAACCTGTGAGCTTGTCATCTTTGATTCTCATAAAATGTGTTGGTTCTCCACTGGAAATATTCTCACCATCCTTTTCTGTCTATTGATAACTTAGCAGCAAATATGCAGTTTAAATTCTTTTAGGATTATGAAAATCATAAGTATAAATCTATCGGGGAAACTCCTGTGATTGTTTTTATCATTTTTAGTTTTTATACCCATCATTTTTTAAAAAAGATCTTCAGCAAAATTGAATGTTAGTGTATTTTGGTGATGTGAGAATTTGTCTCCTCTCATAAATTGTGGAAGCATAAACGGTGGCAATGCAAACTTTTTAGTCCCCCTGTTATTTGAAGATCAAACAATAGGGGTTTCACTGTGACCTGACTGATTCTTTTCCATCTTTGTAGAGAATATATATGTATCCATGTTCAGTGAAGAAATGTTTAAAGTATTTATAAGTCAAACGTGCATACTCATTTAATCTGTCTGTTGAATACAGATCTATCATAGGAAAAAATAAATATGTCAAAATGAAATAATAATCTTTGCAACATATAGGAAATAAATGTGGAAAAATAGGCCAGCCATGACAATAATTTTTTAAAAAAGATTTTGCAGAACAGTCATATTTTGCAGAATACTTCATTTCAAGAAGTCTTTCTCTCATTCTTTGAGGAAGCCTATGTGCATCGCATTTTTGCCAGGTCGATTGATACAGTATGTAAGGCTAAATGGCTTCCCAATTATTATAAATAGGCTCCAAATTTAATTCAAAACTTAGATGACATTCTTTGAACAGTTATCAGAGCCAAGTAGTGAGTTGCTTTTCATGCCAATGGAAGGAAATTGAACAAAATGCAAATTAAATCTACAGACCTCTTGGGGTTTTGTTTAAGACAAAATATTTGTAAAAGTAAACTCAATAAAAATGACTAGTTAATTGTGAATTGGAAGCTCACTGTGGAATTTGCAGGTTTTTTAATATTAACCAAATCAAAGATACTATATAAAAAATGTAGTTTGTTTTTTCTTATGACAAGTTAGTTTAATTTTAGTTACATTCACTGCACCGAATCACAGTAAATGTGCTCTAAAAAGACCTGGATCTACTTTACTGAAGGTTTAAGGTCTACTCTCATGCTGAAATCTGTAAAAACAGGAATTACTCCTAATATTCTGAGTCCACCAAGAAATCACAGGTTTTGCTTTGCAAATGTTACTGTGCTTATTCCTGAAATATGTGGAGACACCCAGCCTGGCTGAAAACGTGGTTCTAGGATTTACCTAGATCTATGTCTCCGGTGAACTATCTGAACGGGAAGGTTTTTTAAACTCACTCAGCAGCCCTCACTCACTCATCAACTTCTCCTAACTACAGGTTTTCATGAGCTTATAACCTTTTAAATTAGGAAAACTCAGTGATTACATAGAAAGGAATAGAAATAAAAGCAATTTATGAACATCTTTGCTATTTCTACACTCTGTCCTTCTGGGTGGGTTCAATTTAGTGTCAGCAAACTCGGAGTGATAAAGCACTGGGCTTTTCTCCATCACCTCTACAGCTTACCTTTTCAGCGTCCTTCTCTTAAGAATGTCTTTCCACTGCTGTGTTCTTTTTTTTTCTCTCAATCTTTCCTGTCCCTGACACACCTTATAGTCTAGTCTCTTGGAGTTTTCCTGCTGGAGCATACCTAGTTCCCCTCTGAGCTGGAGCATTTTTCTTACCTATCTGTCGGAGGGGGCTCATCTATCCCAATGCGATCTAAGGAAAGTAGATACCTGAGTGGTTTAAAGACTGGCACCTTGAGTTGTGGCACAAACACAGTCTGTATGATGTGTCTAAGAAGTCCTACTCTCATTAACCTCCTGCTCAACTGGAGCTGTGCAATTGCTTCTGAAACCATTCTGTAAAATAGACTGGAAAGATGAGGAGAGTTCTTTGCAAGAGTGAGTGATTCAGTTTGCACCATACCAGTCTTACAACTGAAATACAAGGTTTCTGGACTGTTTAGAGGACAGAACCTGGAAGATACTTGGATTATCGGATACTCGGATATCCTGGAAGATACAGGATTATAGACCCTTGGGAGTTAAATTTCCAAGGAGAGCCTAAACAGAGAGGTACCTATAGGCCATGATTTTGAGGCCAGTCAAGCACCAGTCAGAACTATAGGTGGCAGCTCCTTTTCCTTGACTACAGACTGCCTTATAATAGATGCTTACAGTTCATATGTATAGGGAAATTCAAACTACTTTTCTTGCTGTGCTGTGCTTAATTCAGTCAAATTCTCTGTCTGCTGAACTTGCTCTCTCCCTCAAAAAGGTCAGGACTGTTTCTTTATTGGGTGTTTTTAGCTCTGGAGGTGTTATTTCTGTGATGTGAAATCCCACAAGTGATCATAATTTCCAGAACTACTCTGCCTGTATTACCTAATTTTCCCATCACATCTTGACTCTTTGTGTCTTCTAACCCCACAACACACATAGTTTGCAAAAAAAATCAGTATTCAAGCACATTGAAAATGAATAAAACCGTAAATTATTCCTGTATATTTTTAATCAGTTCCTCAGCATTTTTGGTCCAATTTCAAACCAGTTATGACCAAAATTTATTTATTTTTCAATGTACATTGTGCTCATTCACAACATATGTTGTAAAATAGAATTTGTGGATAAAAGTTCATTTTTGGCAAAGGTACTGAAAAAATCTTACTGTTTACTTGGGACTTAATTAATGGAATATCTTTTGGTTTGTCTCCTTCAGGTTAGGAAGGAGGAAATAACATTTCGTAGACAATAACCTGGCTCAACCTTCAATTCTGAGCAAGGATTTTAGACTTTAACAGCAGCAGAAGGTAGCATCTTCCAGTTTAAGGGTAGCCTGCCAAAGCATGAAGAAGGTGCTTGTCTGCCCTGTGTTATCCCATACACCATTGGTTTAATAAGGGTCTTGGACAAAGCAGAAATAGATAGGCACATCTATTGCTTAAACAAAACCTCTCCATTTGCTGTGAATTAGGGTACTTATTCTGCTATCCTTACAACTGTGCTTATGTACACAGGAGTCTCTGCTCACCTGACAGACTGTTGGGCTTCAGCAGAGCTCCACAGTCATAGTTTCTGAATCTAATGCCATAGAGAAAATGGCTGATGTCTCAAATGAGGGCATTTTTTAAAAGAGGAACAGGGTTATTTTTCAAGTTCCTTACTGCCATTTTCCGATTTCATAAAGGTTTAGGTAGTTTTGTATCAAAGAAAAGTTATATGGTTTGGAGAGCTATTTTTAATCTCTTGACGTTTGAGTAGTAGGGACCTCAGGCAAGAACAATTCTCACTGTTAAGTAGGAGATTAAAGCTGAGGTCTAAGATTTGCATAATGTAAAAAGTGTACATCATTGTAAGTATCATTAATATTTTTTAGTCCTTAGGCAATTAATAAAAGGACAACTTTAGAATTTGCCTTTGGGTAGTATCTCTTAACATAACAGCATATAAAAATATTATTTGTTTAATTATATTTGACTTCTATTTCCCAGTTTGGTGGTGTTGTTTCCTCAAAGGAATTATGAAACCATCTAAATTCTGCTAATGCTTCTATAAAAGACTTATAATAAATACTTCTTCTGATCTTCAGTATCACCAGGCAGATAATATATGTCTTTATTTTTCTTTTGCAAAGAGTGTAAGATTTGAGTGCAGTCTCTGAAAGAACAGATTATTGCCAGTACTTCACTGGGACCCTCAGTATGACCCTTGATGAAAGGAAGATTTCTTTTTATCTCAGTGAGATCCAGATGGTGATTTGTCTCACAGACCAAATTCACAAGTTTTTATTAGACTTTTTTTTTTTTAAATGAACTTAAAGAAATTTCAGAGTTCTTTTTTTAAGTGATGGGTTCATGGTCATAACATTAAAAAAAAAAATTGTAAATCTGCCCACTCATTTGCCCAGGCAAGTGGGGGTGTGGAAGAATTTGGGTTTTTTCTGTGGGGGTTAAGTGTGAAGTGGGGAGACAACAAAGGTGCTGAGGGTTGAATGAAATATCATTTTGTCTGTATCAGTTGGTATGATATAAGTCATGTGAGTCAATTTTTTGCATAGACTGGAATTTTCATTGGAAGTGTGGTTAAAATCATAATGGATGATCACTGTGAGATTAAACACTGCCATTTCTGAAGCGTTCCTGCCTTCCATAGATGTGCTGTGAAATAAGCTAAAATTGAATAGGCTATGAAATTTGGCATCTTAGAGTCATAATCAATGTTTCATGCTGATGCTAAGGAAACACACTACCATGGACTCCAAAATAAATAATTTAAAGTTCACTTTAGCATGTCCTGAGAATGAAAACCAAAACATCTTCACTGTTCTTGCAGGACTTGATGAAAGGTTGAACTGAACTTCTGGCATATTGGAGGGAGAGTTTTGCTTTTTTGCAATGTATGCTGTAATCCTTATTTATGTAGTTGTTCAGCCTTCAACTGTTACCTTTTGATTCAAGCAGACAGAAAGGTGGTAGCCTGAAAGGTACGATGATAAAGGTTTTTTTGACATCTTTGAGAACCTGTTTCCACACTCTGCCTGAGTTCTAGATAGAGTAATTGTGTTCTGTTGACTTTAGTTTTCTATATTTGTAGCTGGATTAGGTTTTATCTTTTTTTTTTTCCTGACATGCTGAGTCTGTCACAGCAGCTGCCAGATTACAGCTCAGGTTTCAGTGTTTTGATGGCAAAAAGAAGGGATTTGTGCATACAGTGTTTGTATATTCTGAATTTAGATACCCCAGCAAGTCTCCCAGTGAGACCACACAGAGTTGGATGTCTCTTATCATTGCATGACTCATAGTCATTGTCTTTGAGACCCAAGGACAGGAGAGACTCTAAGCCCCTCTCAGACTGCTCTTTGGCTTTTCTGTCAGATGTCTCCTGAATTCATAAGGATGAATAGTTCTGTAATGTTTCCAGTATCTGAAGAATTATCGATATAGATCTCTGTAGATGTGTGTGGGTTTTTAGTAAGCACTGCTCAGGATCTCATTGTGGTAAGGGCACTGCACCCTAACAGAAAAATATGTAAAATATTTCCTACCATAACATTGTGGAAAGAAGAAAGTGTGAAACAGAAATTCAAAATCAGGAGGTAAACTCCTAGCTTTCTTTCTACTGTTTTGGTCGGGGGGTTTTGGTTTTTTTGTTTTTTTCTTTGACATTTTACCCTCTCATCTATTTTCCATGCTTGGTTCTGGAGTAGCTGAGTTGTCTCTGCTTTAAACTAACAGTACTGGTAAAGAAGAGGATCCCACCATGTTAAAGAGATAGAACAGCCTTTGACTTCCTAATTAGATTATGTCCATAGATGTTTGGGAACTGTTGCAGTTTAGTCAGGAAGGTAACTGCTTTAAACTTTTTTGGGTGGGACAACTAGTACAGCTGTGACTGCATGGATGGAGCTTATTATGGGGACTAACTTGCTTATAAGGCCATCAGTAAGAACATACACTGTAAATAAAAACACATGCTGTAGAGTCAGGGCCTTCTGCTCTTTTACAGGGACTTGGAGACTTCCAGCTAGAGAAAACCCTTGGGATCATTTTGTCTCACAGTGTTAAATCACCATGTGTTAGTATAATTATGTATATGGGGAGCAAATTTAGGGTAGGTGTTGTCTCCTGCTGCTGACTCATGCTGAGTGCAAATGTCAGGGGATTATTCCAGGAGGGCGGAGGGTTTTTAATGTACAAAGCTCTATTTATATGTTGCTCTTACATAAAATATACAACTCATTTAATTCCAAGAAAACAGTTAAAAGTATTGGGGTAGAGGGGAAGGTGAAGCTGAATGAGTCAGGAAGTAGAAAATAAAGATATAGGTCCTGTCTAATCAATCCAGTGTTGATAGGGACAAAAATATTACTATGGTTTGTCATGCAGCAGGAGTCTTAAGTTATAGGAAAATTAAGTTCTAGAATTATATTATTCTTGTTTCTTTGTTTTGGTGCTATCTGTAAGTTATTTATAATACTTTAAGTTACTCTTATATTTTGTAACTGGACCCTAGATTATACCCCCAATTTAAAATAATTGCCTATCATGTGATACTGAAAAATACTCTGATTTTATTTCTGTATTAGCCTTTTTTAATTCTCTGGTTGAAATACAGCTAACAAAAAAAATCTCAGATTTATCTCAAATAGGAGACATTCTATTTCTATCCTGTTTCTTCTGCCAGTAGTGGTCGACAGATGCTGGTTTAAAGAGCTCAGACAAGCAATTGTGTAATTGCTTTCATCAGATTTTTGTCTGATCTTTACACAATTGTAAATTTAGTTAAAGGATATGTATGTATTAAGCACGAGTATGTAGTTTAACGGAAGAAGCTACAAAAGGCTCTTCTCTTTGGTGAGATTGGTAAAATATTCCTCTCCAGTGCAGTGACCACATATCCATGGCTGACCTGAGCAGAAGCCAAGCCAGACCAATCAAGAAGTTGCCTATTTACAGGCTTGAGAGAGGGAGCTTGGCAGGTTGCATGAGTGTGAGAAAGAGAAAGCTGGAGAGCAGTGTTTAAGAAACAGCAGTTCAATGCTTGGGTGAGCCAGTCTAGCTCGTTGTGACCAGCTGGGACCCAGCCAATTCCCTTCACCCTGTTTCCCCCCTGTTTTCCCTGCTTGAAGCCACTAGCTCCCACTGCTCACCTCTCAAGTATGCGGAACTCCTCTTTGGTCTTGTCTAACACCCTAATCCAACAAAAAATTACTCCTTTTATTGTCAGGTTCATTTTTCTGCTGGTTTCTTCTTTGCGTGTCCTCATCATGGAGCCCAGACAGGACCACTGCAGTGTCAGGGCGGGTGGGTTGAGAGGACCCAATAGGCATCTATTGATAAGGATTCCCCGGTGTTATGTTGGGCTAGTCTTTCAGAAAATTAGGGCTACAATTCATGAGATTTTGGTTGCTAGCACTACCAAAACAAATTACAAGGGTTCGGTCATACTGAGAGATCAACAGAATGGTAATTGCTGCCTATCAGGACGTGAGAAAAGCAGAGCTGTGCAGCACTGACTGAAAAGCATCAAACTCTTACACTTTTATGGAGGCATCTACCTATTTAATTTTTAATGGTAATTACCAGCATATGGGAAATATGAAAATATTAAAGTGTATCTGTCTTTATTAAGAAAAATCTGTAATACTGCAAAAGGTTACACAAGCTTTTGTTGCTCATGTATGTAACAGGTGCACTTACGTTCCATGTTGAAAAGCAGTCTTTCCTTTAAAAGAAAAACAGTTCATCCCACTATGATGGCGTTTGGATCTTTTCCCCTTAACAGTTTAGCAGGAATTTCTATAGACCTGTTCTTGAAGATTTGGATTATCAGGCATTCACCAGTGTTGACAAATCCATAAAGGACACTGAAGCAAATACTAGTGTAAATCTAATGTGAGTAACATTTAAAGGAGTCTTTCATTTTTACAGTCTGAATGCTAATTTCTTTACAAAGTGTCTCTTAAGACATGGAACCAGTTATTTTAAGAACCATTGGTTTTCTCTGTCCTTCTGTTGTTAAGTTCTATGCCTTGAATTACTTCTCTACATGATCTGCATGTGATATTTCTACCTTATGCAACCAAGTCATATATCAGTTTTATTTTGAAATGTTCAACACAATGAATTCCGTGTATTATGATTTTTTTCCCACCAGCTGAATCTTCTCTCTTCCCTGCATCCTTCCTATATTTCAAGATCATAATAATTAAGAGTAAAGCTGTACACATCAGATACAATTGTGTATTTATTCACATACTGTTGATAAAAATGTGCTGCACCAGGCTTTTTACCAACAACTGTAGAAAAATTCTTAGAAGAGAGATATTCATTTGAGAATTAATCTTTACAACAGCAGGTGATAGTTCCATGAAACGGGGCATTTGGTAGCAATTGTAGTTCATAGGAATGAACCTTTTCATCTTGAATCTCGTCTTCCTACCTATGCCATGCAGCTCCATGCCTTTTATTAAGATTTATGTAACCATGATTGAGCTGGCTAAAGGAGTGTGGAAAAGTTTAAAAATTAGGAGAAAGATGTTTCAGATGTAGTTTAAGTCTCTCATCCTGTTTGCAGGGCAGTTCCACAGATTTGCTGGAACAGCAGCTGGAATGCTGGAACAGCTCTGCAACAAGCTGAGGGGGAAGGAGAGGCAACTCCTTGAGTTAGCCTTGCTGGCAAAGGAAGTTATCTTTCTCAGCCAAGCTGCTCATTACCATGTTAAAAAAATGAAACGTTTTGTTTGGCAAGATCTACCTTTCCATATAGTCCTGTTGACCCAAAAAGAGCATACATACATTTTAAAAACTTTAAATTAAAGTGCATTATTTGTAAAGTTTTGATTTTCTTTTTCTTCAGATTTATGTCCAGCTACCTGTCTTATGCTGGAACAAGCAGGTTATCTTGCTCGTTTTCGGTATTACAAAATAGTGTCTCACACTTAAGTACAAATTAAAATAAGGAAGACAGATCTTCCCTTAGAAATCTTCTACCCAAGTCACTTGACTTAAAATTGCTTATATATGTTTCATTACCCTCAGTGGATGCTATTACGATGGAAACTGCTTCTTCACCCTTATATCATATAGTTCTTTCATTTCTCTCTACAAAAGGAGAGTAAAAATATTTTGTGCACTTCTTTTGCAGTATCAATATTTTTTCTGTCTTTATCAGTGGCCTATGCCACTCTTCAAGTCCCTTTTTTATTCCAGAATGCTTTTTAAAACCCTGCTTATTTCCTAATAAAATAAATTTCATTTTATATCTTTGTCATCTTTCATTACTTTTTGCATCAATATAAAGTGCTATTTCTTTAATTTTGTTGCCCATTTCTTTTCAAGTTCTGTTGTCATTTCATCGTTGAACAAGAGAGTTTATTTTAAACAGTGATTATTTCTCTTGACTATGAAAGCCTGTGATAAACAGTCACAACAGCTGAAATCCATACTTGTTTGCCACTGCATGACAGATATATTCATTTGACAATATTTACTAATTAGCTTTTCAGTACGTGCAGTTGAAAATCTCCTCTCACTTATCTTTGGACACAGGGGTTTTCAAATATATTAGGTCAGAAGCCAGAAGAGACGTCATGGTAATTTTTATTGAATACTAAACCCTCTCTAGATTGCAGGGATAGCATCATGCACCTATAAAGTATGCTTATATGTACAAAAGGTCCAAAATTATTATGAGTAATTGTGTTGGTTTGGCACGGCCTGGTTTTAGGTAGCAGGGGGACCACCAAGACGGCTCCTGTGAGGAAGCTGCTGGAAGCTTCCACCATGTCCAGCAGAGCCAATCCCTGATGGCTCTGAAGAGGGACACGCTGCCGGCCAAGGCTGGGCCAATGAGAGAGGTTGGTAACGCCTCTGTGATAACATATTTAAGAAGAAATCAAAACAAAGGTGGGGGCGCAGTTGCAGTTTTTCAGTCAGAGTAGGAGTGAGAACATGTGAGGGAAACAACATGGAGACACCACGGTCAGAGAAGAAGGAGGGGCAGGAGGTGCTCCAGGTGCCGGAGCCGAGATTCCTCTGCAGGCCGTGGTGCAGACCATAATGAAGCAGCTGTGCTCCTGCAGCCCGTGGGGATCCCCGGGGGATGCAGAGATCCACCCGCAGCCCGTGCTAGAAGTGCCCGTGCCGGAGCGGGTGGATGCCTGGAGGAGGCTGTGATCAGTGGGAGACTCGGTGGAGAGAGAGGGCCCTGCTTCCAGGCTGGAGAGGACTGCGCCCCGTGGGAAGAGAGACCCACGGCACAGCAGTTTTGGGAGGGCTGTGTGCCCGTGGGAGGGACTCAGGCTGCAGCAGTTTTGGCAGGACTGCTGCTCGCGACATTAGAGCCACGCTGGAGAGGTTCACGGAGAACTGTCTGCCATGGGAGAGACCCCACTGTATAGCAGGAGGAGGACTCCTCTCCCGGAGCAGTGGAAGAGAATCTCAGTGATGAACTGACCAAAACCACCATGCTGCCCTGTCTCCCTGTGCTGTTGGTGGGAAGGAGGGAGGGGCTGGGGGGAAGAAAAGGTGTTTTTAAGGGCTTGTTTTGCTTCTCATTATCCTCCTCTGATTCTGTTAGTAATAAATTAAGCTTTGTACATTTAAGCTGAGCCTGTTTTGCCCTTGGAGTGTTTTCTCCAGTCCTTATCTCAACTCATGAACTGTTCCTTTAAATTTTTCCTCTGCCTAGCTGTAGCAGGGGAGGGTGAGTGAGTGGCTTTCATGGGTGCTTGGCATTTGGCCAGTGTCAAATCACAACAATAATATATGCAATAGATTCCAAATTTGAATTCTTTTTTTTTTCTTTTTTTTTTTTCAAAGAAACCAAACATGAATTATTCCATCAAATTCTATAAATTTTCTGATTCTGGATGAGAACACAGATGTGGAAATATAAATTATTTCTTTATATCGTTTTCATGATTATATAATTCTCAGAGCAGATTTGACTGAGAAACTGGATACTTTGGCCAATCATTTTCAATATTCTATTTCAGGAATTCCCTATCTGATACATTTGCCAGCACAATTTGGGATAAGAATTTATGAAGGTGAAGTGCATTTTGATCTAGTGTCTTCATGTTGTATTCAGTTATATTTAGTCTGATTATAAATGAGAGAAATTATATATTAAAGTTAAAAATAGTATATGTCACTAATACGGCCCTAGATGTAGCTGAGAGAAACCTATTAATTGGTCCAGGCATTGAAAATTCCTCTGTTGGTGCTATAAATTTACTTGATTTTTCTTGAGCAATTGATTAAACATTTAGGTGTTTAATTTGCACTGGAAACTGGACAAGTTCATAGACCTCTTAGGTGCCTCTATTTCTACATATAAATGGATGAAGTTATTTCAACTAGTACCAGTACTAGCTTACATTGTCTGTGTTGCAGTTTCTTATGAAACTGCTCATTGATCTTTTTGAGTTTCCTGTTTTTTAACATCTGTACCAATTGTTTGTAACATCTATTTATGATTTCTTGAATGTTCATGAATATTTCTTAATATTCCATCTTCTTTTCCTCTGTACAGTAGCATTCATAACTCTTTAAACCTTACTCATTTAAAAAAAATGCAGTGTTCTCTCAACAAATCTGTTCCTTGGATTCAAGTGCTGCCAAAAGTGAACATTGAAATTGACTATTGAACTGAATAATTTCTTCAATGCCATCACTTCCTTTCCTAGTAAAAAGTGATCCAGAATTACTTTTCCCTGCTTAGTTTTTGTGTAAAAATGTGTAATACTGTGAGTGTAATACTCTGTGTAATACTTTTGAGTCAATAAACAGAATTGTGTGAACATGAAGACAGGGGAGCTATTTTAAGAAAATCTGAAGCATACATGAATGCGTGTTTATCCAGTTCCATCTTTCTTTGCTGGGACAAAAATCTACTGTGCTTGTGTGTAAAATTTAGATAACTGCTCACTCAAATAACTAAAGACATCAACAAGTCTTCATGATAATATCTAGAAGATAAGTCAGCCCATGGAAATGCCTCTAGCAACCTTCCCACGTTTTTTTCCAGCTTAAGTTATAATGAAAAGCCCTTTCTTAAGTGTTTTTCAGGCTTGTTTTGTCCTTCCCCTCCCACTGTATATCAAGTCAGCCATGTACTACTTTGTTGCTGAAAATTGCTAGTGCAAATTTTGGATTAATTAACTTTTTTTTTTACTTTTGTTGAAAGAAGTGGTCACATCTTGAGCTAAGAACTCTCTTTTTATTAGATGTCTCTAGGTAGAGTATTACATTTTAAAATATGAAGATAACAGTTTTGCTGAGTATGTCCTTGAAACAGAGAAACAATGACTTGTGTCAGGGTGAATAGAAAAGGTAATAAATGTTACTAACTGCAGTTTTATAAACCAAGATATGAAAAAAAACAGATAAGATCCCTTATGTTGAACTGTCTTGTTTCCAATTGAACTAATATTTGCCTTAGGCAATTCACAGAAAAAAATACCCAGTGTAGAGGAGAGCTGGAACAGCAGGAATTAGTGCCTGCAAACGTCTGTGCAACAGACCCCGCTTTTGTGTCCCCAGATTGGATCATAATACCTAGAAAATGAGCAGGAGATATTAAGTGATGAGTGTTGGTAGAGGGTTGGACATATGCTGGTTAACTCTGGTCTGCTGCTTTACCTTTCTTCACTTTTCTGAATGAACTAGAGACTGGACACTCTGTGTTCAGTTCCAAGAGGTATTTAGACTTTGTTCTGAGATGACTACAGACTTTGTAGAGCCGTGCACATAAGGAAGAATGGCAAAATCAGCTGATGTTACTGTAAAAGCAAATGTCATTTATGGTGCTGTATGTCTGTGTGGTGACCGCAGCTGCCCTTGGGTTGCTGTATGACCTGGGTGCAGGCAGGCATCCAGAACAGGTCAACTCATTCCTGGGCTGAAGTCCTGCATCCTCAACACAAGGATGCGTTCCCATGCTGTGGACATGATAACCTTTGGGCTAGAGGGTGGCCGTGTGCCCAGCTATGGCATTCAAAATGTCCTTTACAGCTTCCAAGGGCAGACGCAATAAAGCTGACATTCCCTCACAGAATATTCTGAAATTCTGCCATGTTCCCCCTTGTATTCTCCTTTCAGTTCTCTTCTCCATCCCAGAGAGTGTTTGCATAAATTCCCCAAGCTCTCATATATTCCCCAAGCTGTCATATTAACTTTTGAAGCACTGTCCAGTAGCTCCAGGATTTACCAGGCTTGATTTTGTATTTTCTGGACTATATTATCATATATTATGCTTCAGCACAAGAGCTAGATTGTTATTTATAAAAAACCCAAACCAGGATTCCTCGTACCCTTTAATCTTTGAAGTTTGTTTTGTCTATTTAGTACTTATTAACTGAATATAGATTACCTTATAAGATGTCCTAAGTTTCAGGAAACTCATAAAAAATATATAAGAGCTTCAGATGATGGAACATTGTGTCACAATTAGAAAACAAGCACTTGACATAAAGTATTAAGACATCCAGCCATTATAACACAAAGTGCTGTCATTTGACTATTAAGACTTTGTTCTGAGGTGACTTCAGAGAGTTCAGAACCAGATTTTAATTCTGTAACATTTGGCATTTTCCCATGATGGATTGAGCCAACTGCATCTTGTCTCTTTTGTTTACTCTGGATATATGGACATATGACCATCTTAGCTGCTAATGAAGCTTGTGATGATGACAATTTGTACGTTCATCTGTGTCCAATTCCATACCAGTCTGGTAACAGCTGAGGCCCTTTAAAAGGAACATCCTTCTAGATATGACCATCTAGCAAATAGAATAGCATGAATAATATATTTCAGATAATTATGACGCAGCAAATTCCAACTTTTTCTTATGTCTGGCAAAATATTTCAAATTATCTATTTTTTTCAGATCTCTGAGTATAAAAAATGAACTTGAAATTTCCACTGTCTTAATCACTTTTAATCACAAACAGGAATGTGTCCATCATAGCCATTCCCCTGGATGTGCTATTTTTTTGCTGTCCTTCATACAAGCATTAAAAACACCCTAGCCTGTCTGTTCTCATTAAGGGACAAGTAAGTAATGCAAAAAGAAAAGAAGACATAATTTCTGCCAAGATGCATTTGTCTTGGAATAAAGAACAAACAGAAGAATATACCTATAACCTGGTATGGATTAGAGGAAAAAAAGATTTTATATCTTTTTATAAGTGGTCCACGTGGTTTATGATATAGCCCTTTAATGACACAGCCAGACTCCTGAATGAAGCACAGATCCTGTAGGGGGTAAAATTATTTATTTAATTTATTATGTCAATAATTAAAGCCTTTACTGGGTTTGAAAACTGAAAAAAAAAAAAAATTGGAAATGGGTAACAGATTTGAAATCACCTGTACATCCCGATACATCCCACAGACCTTTGCCACTCAAATAACAGAGTAACCAATGTTGCAGCATGTTACAAATCAGCCCTTGTCAAACTCCAGGAGGAAGTGAAGTACTTGGGAAGCACTGTGGCATCTAGTTTCATCTGTATTTTCTAACAACAGAGATTGTGGTTTCCAGGTTCCATTGTGGTTTAAAGAAAGATATGTGCTCTTGAGGCCTTTAACTTTTTTTTTTTTTTTTTTTTGATCATGTCTATTTCTCTCATTTCTTTTTTAGTCTGACTTTGGCATCATTGTCCCTTTTCTCTCGTTTGGTGTCTAGTCCCTGTCTGCTTGTGGAATCTCACCCTGTGGCCATTTGCCCAGGCTGTTTCTTCAAATCCCATTGTCCTTGTCTGACCACTTGTTTATTGAGCTTCATGTATCATTAAGCTCTGAGCCCTTTTCTTGCACTCATAGTCCAATATCCTGTGCCAGTTACTGAACTTTTGTACCATCACCACCCGGTTCATTATCATCAAAAGCATTTCTATTGAGGTAAAAACATTACATTTTTTTCTTTAGTTTCATTCTTAGAAGGATCTGAATTCTTTAAGCTGAGATTTTTCCCTGAACATTGACCCTTTTGCAGAATTCTTCTGGAAAAAAAAAAAAGATTCCAGATACTTACAATGTAGTATTATGAAATATGTAAATCAGAGCAAAGTAATGACTGATGTTGAGGAACTGCCACAATAAAACTCTCAGCCTATAGGACATTCTCATTAAATGCTTTTGTATATTTTGTACCTCATCCCTGTGGGGGAAAAAAAAAAAAGACCCCTCAGAACAAATGTAAATTAATGTCTAATAAGAATTCCTTTATTAAGTGTTCACAGCAGGTAATGGGAATCTTCATTTCTCATTTCTACCTAGGTTCAGTAATTATTATTGCAAATTATATTAATAACATATATTTATGATGCACATTTGTAGTGTATATTCTAAGGACTTTGTATGTATTTATAAGCTGGTACCTCAAGATTGTTTGAAAAAATTGAGCTGAAACAAAGCATGACAAAAAGTTGCTGAAGTGTTCTTCATTAGAGTGCAATTGCTGTCCTCTGCATATCCATACATTAACATTCCAAATTTACAGGAATTTAGCAAATTTTCTACCTTAGAAAAAGATGTCATCATGCCTTTCAATATTGCAAAGCATATTTACCATGACAATTCTCATATACAAACTCAAGATAATATCAATAGGATCTACTATTCCATCTCTTTTGTACAAAATTAGAGACTATCTTTCTAGTACTATTTTAAAACACTAAAATCTTCTTAAGAACGAGGCATTGCAATTTTGGATCTTGCAGTAATTTAAGGATCATTATAAAAATGCATCTTCTAAATTCTTAATGTGGTTTGAAATTAAATATTATATGAAATAAGTTTTCCTTCACTTACTGTCAGCAGAAAAATGGAATAGTGTTTTACTGACTAATCTGCTTCTCTTCAAATTGAGTACAAAGTGATTAGTTTCTTAAAAGATTAGCATATTTACTTTCATGGCTCACATCTTTGAGACCTTTATTATTACTTGCAAAATCTGCTACTGAGGCCATGGTAGAGGAGAAAATCAAAAGGAAAGACATTTTGAGAGGTTTGCCTTAGGAGTAAATGGTGGAAAACTTTAGCTTGAGCCTTAACTTGATAGCTACTGGTAACTTGCAGGTGAGAAAGCATCATATGTACATTCTCTCCAGCCTCCAGTTTGCAAAATTTTGCCTCTTTTCATCAGGAACATGATGAAAATGTTAAATGTTTGCATTTGTCATACTTAAGTATTCTCTGAAAAGATAATTTTTCCATCCTTTGCATTACTAACACCTCATGTAGGAAGGAAAGTCTTTACCAAACCCACCAATCTATCCTGTAGGCATCATGTCAGATATAAAAATATTTTTAAGAGACCCAAAAAACCCAACAAAACACTAGGGATAAATATAGAGAGCATAATGAGAAAGAGTCCTTACGCAGTCCTGGCTCTAAGAGATAAATTATCTGCTTCCGTGTCTGATGGTGATTTTCTAATCCTCAAACACATCCCCCTCAACCTCCCTGCACCTTGATAAAAGGCAGCTACATAGAAATAAAACATTAAATTTTGTATGAAAAATTAAAGCCTTTTTCTTATGTTATACCTGGCATTATTATGATATGTTTTCTTAGTACTTAAGAGCGAATAATCATTCTTCCATCACCTTCTGTGTACCATTCATGACTGTATAGCCCACTCTCTCTGTCTCTCTGGAATCTCTTACCCCCAAAGTCAACACTGACAAATCAGCAGCTTGTCTCCAGCATTCTCCTGTAACACTACAACACTGCCACTTTTGTGCCAAGTAGGATCAAGTCAAAACATGTTCCTAAAGCCCAGCAGTTTCTGTGCCTAATGGTTGAGTCCTCCTGCCTGTCTTCATGTGTGCTCACATATATTGCCCATGTGGGAAGGCATCATGAGAAGGTGGGGATCTGTGATGATCCTGGCACTGGGGTTGTTTCTCCTATGATTCACCTTAACACTTTCCTGCCGTGAAATTTTTCTCCTTAGCAGCCCAGGAGCTGAGAACCTGGTTGGAGCAGCTTATGTGTAGTCTGCCTCTACAGCTATAAATTTCGTTTATGGATTTATCTAAATGAAGCTCTTTGTCTCCTTAGTTCTCCTCTGTCTGGAATATTCAAGACAAGATTCTTCCTGTGAGTGGCAGGAACAACCTGATGCATACTTACGAAGCAAACACACGCATAGCACTTGTGGGGGGAGCACAAGGCTCCAGTCATTTGCCCATGAATTTAATTTCATTTGTAACTTTCTTCCCTTTTCTCTCAAGGTGGTTTTATTTATGTGTATTGAGATTTTTTCCCTGAGGAGTCGAAAATGGGAATTTTTCAGCCGCTTTTTCTCTCCTATGGAAATCATTATATATTCAACCTTTTGTCACTGCAGCAGCTCACCCTATTCTGGAGCTCTGTCACTGCGCTTTGGCCTCAGTGTGCTGTGAGACTTTTGAAATGACATTTATTTGTACAAACTGAGAATCTTGTTCAGATATATTGAAACCTTGGTTGCTGTCCAGCTTTAGCAGCAGAAAACAAATGGTATTTGTTTACAGTGTTTTCTTCTGCCAGTTATAGGTGATGTTTAAAATGAGTCTTCAGACTGAATAATTCTCAGTCCATTTTGGGCTCAAGGAGATCAAGCAAGTCTTGTGGGCCAAATATTATGGACTTGGAATATTCGCTAGATTAAATTTATTGTCAATGAACAAAAACTTCTGAATACTGAGTTGGGTATTGAATGAAAAAGGAAAACATAAATAAAAACCTTGTCTTTCCCTTCCTAATCTGAAGCCCCCTTGTTTTCACCGCTGGTTGTGGTCAGTCCCTCACAGTCTGGTTGCTGAGGTAATGGGCAGCACAGGTGTTTTGAGTAAAGTACATAATGGTTTCTATCTGACACTCCTTTCTGGTTTTCCTTTGTCTGTCCTTTGTTCTTATGTCCCTGCCTGACAAGGTTCACCTGTGAGTTTCAGTCCTTCAGAGGTGTTTCTCCACAGTCAGAGGTGCCCCTGGGCTTCAGTCCCTCAAGGATCTCCCCACCCTGGCACAGCTTGCCCTTGTGGGCTGAAGTTCCCTACAAATAACCCCTTTTGTCATGGGGACCTTCCTTCAAAGAATGCCTCTGGCTTTGTTTCCTCCACAGCACCCTCAGCAGCACATCTCCGTCTGTCTCCGTGTGCATCTTCTTCACCCTGATGCCTGCAGGTATTTCATAAGTAGGCTGGAGCTGGGATGCTGCCAGCTAGCCTGCCTGCCTGCAGTTTTGGCACTCTATGTGTTGCTGTCACCCAGTCCAGAGGTGTCTGGGCTTGGCTGTGACTGGCACGTGGCAGGTCATGGCCTCTCCCTGCACTCCTCCCACTGCAGACCCCAGTGTGGGGGCTGAAAGCCCAAGGTCTGTGTTATACTGGCGTTTTGATATTGGATGTTGTCTTTCGACCTCAATGGGCATGTCAGGAAGGTATCTGGAAGTCAAGTTCTCTCTTAAATCTTCATTTTCTCTGTTTAGAAATATTTGGAAATAAAAGAAGTCCTTGTAAAAAGGAATATTTGTACATTCATGTAGATGTGTACACTTGTTTTCCTGCTTTGTCACTATCAGGCACATGTATTTCTGTTTGGAGCTCTGCAGGGTCATGGTATATCCTTCACACTTACTTTTTATTTCCTGATTGATGAAGATGCTGCCACAGTCATGTGTAAAATGATATTCATGTACCTTCTGCCAAGAAAGGAAAAAAAAAAAAAAACAAAAACAAAGGAGAGAGAGAACTTTCTCTGATAAGACTGAAATCAGAACAAGATTGCTTTTGATAAAAGATTGATGAAGAGGCATTCACTGCCTGCAGGAGAAAACATTTGTGAAAACAATTGATAGTGGAAGCTTTTGATAAGACACGCAAAAAAATTTCATTTTAATATTTATCACTTGTTCTGAAATAGGCAACTTCTGCATGATGAGGTCATGAAATACGAGATTGGTTCAGGCAAATTCATTACTTCTTTTTCTGTTTTTGATATTAGTTTGCCTCTTCTCAGCTTTATATAATGTATTTTTTCTGTCATCTTTTATAAAATACTTGGGTGCCCATCTGGTATGAAAGTAGGTATAAAAATATTTTTCAGAGCAAAGAGGGCCTAAGTTAACACACTAAGAGTCAGTATTTGTAAACCATATTAGAGATAAGCTCAGTAAGATCAATCCTCTTCTATGGATTTGTGTTAAATTACATTGACTGGTGCCAGGGCAGTCTGCCCTATTTAGTTTGTTTTTTTAAAAATCCATTAAATAGACCTTAAGGGTTTAAATCAATAAAAGAAATTACTTACACAGGTATTCTGCAATATTATTGTAGAATTCTTGTTTCATGTGGGACTTGATTTTATGCCTAATTTAAACAAAGAGGAAAATAAATACAAAATGCAAGAGCAGGGAAAGAAAAGGGTTCCATGAAGCAGAGAAGCATCATCCATTAAAACTTCACCACATTGTATTGCAGTTTGGTCTAGACACTAGCTGTGCAGATGCTGCCACACTTCTTAGCAGGTTTTTTTTCTTCTTACTTCTCCTGGCACATTGCAGGGCTGCTACAATAATCAAATGCTTGAGGTCAGATCAGAAGAGCAGCTGTGGAAAGGATGGTGAGTCATATACAGTTGCTAGTACCAGAGAAAACTTTTCTAGAAGAGAATACTTCAAACGCTTGAAAATACTTGAACTGTTGCTGTGAGAGAGAAAATCAGTGAATGACATGATAAGCATATCTAAAATAACAGCTATAAAGTGATTAGATATTAGAAATTTTCATTAATCTGGTTTTTTGTGTGTGATGTAATGGGAGTTATGAGTGCTGTGGTTTGAGCACAAATGGCATTACAGCTACCGTGCTGACAGCCCCATTGGGAATTAAGGCAGTGGATTTCCTAGTTTTCCATTTGTGTTACAAAACTGTGTATCTGTGTACAAATAATAAAAGTATCTAGAAAGACTAGGAATTTAATGGATCTTAATGCTAATTTTAGGTATAAGATTTTGCTGTAACCACCTTCTTCAGTTTCTTATAAATCCCCTTAAAGTTACTGATGGTGTGTGAGATGGAGACCCTTTTGAGCCATTCACTGTAGCTATTCCTCTTTCGTGTTATCAAATTACTTTTATAGACCACACCAATTCTTTCACTGAGCTTTGCGTTGTAATCCTCCTATTCCTTGCTGCCCCAAAATTCTTCCTACCAAAATACAACATTTTAGTGTTCTTTAAAACTACAAAGATCACCATTAAGTAATAAGATGAAAACTAAAAATTATCTTTTCTTACAATTAAAAGGACTGTAGAGTGAAAGTCGTTGCACTTCATTGAGGTAGGCATTTGGAGATTCTGTTTTGCAGCTCAGAGGGAAAAGACATCTCACAGGATGTTAGGAATTTATGAAAGTAATTAACGATGTTTTACTGAATACTAGATTAAATATTAGCTTGGAAAACTAAGTAAATGTCCTGAGTGAAAGAAAGAGCTGCCCCTGGGCTTCAAGCATTTGCATATGTTCATTTACAGAAACCTTCAAGTGTAACTTAAATGTGTATAACTATGTTTTCATCTCTATCAGTGACTGATTTGTGCAACTTGTAGAGCACAGATTAAAATTAGCTTTTTCTTTTTCTTTTAATAATGACAAGACAGCTTTTAGTAGTGAATTGCGTCATTTTTTCTGTGTGGGTATATCCATGGTGCCCACATAAGTGGTGCATTGGTGTTTGTCCTAAGCCAAGCTGAGTCTGCTCTCTGTGCATTTTTGTTCTGTGCACATCCTGGGTGCCAGAGGCTGGCAGAAGATTGCTCATCCCACAAGGTCTCTGTGGCACCACAGCTCCCAAAACACTGATGTATTATGATTAATACAAACACTGAATGGAAGTTTTTTAAGGATTTAGTACGTGATTTGCAAAATATACCTTTTGTTAGTTTCTTCGTTTGTTCCCTTTTTTCCCCTGGTTAAGTGGGGGGGTTGTCATTTATCATTGCTGTCAGAAAATGACAGCACAGATTTACAAGTGTAGCACTTCCATCTTTAAGAGCACTAAACTCCTGCAGTAGAACCTGTATCATTTTTCAGGACTTTTGGGGTTTATACATGAAGCTTTATGGTGCAAAATTCCACAATTTGTATGACTGCCTTGTGGCTGTACATTTAAAGGTGATAAATAGCAACAATGAGTGCCCTGAGGCAGCTTGCATTCGTGGGTGCGAGTGTGCAGCTTGCTGGAACTTGGCTGCACAGCTTGAGTGCTGCATCTCCAAAGTCAACTAAAATAGTGCTAAAATCTGAAGAGATGAAGCTTGAGCCCAGCAAAGGAATCTCTCATCTTGCTTGTTTCGTGTGAAAGCCCCATCCCTCCCTATCTAGAAAGAAATATTGAACTGGCAGTGCCTTGTGACAACCAGCATCCAAAGCCTGAGCAAGGATCTTAATTATTTGCAGATAACGTTGCAAACTTTGG
Source organism: Ifrita kowaldi (assembly GCA_013398055.1). Classification (NCBI taxonomy): domain Eukaryota; kingdom Metazoa; phylum Chordata; class Aves; order Passeriformes; family Cinclosomatidae; genus Ifrita; species Ifrita kowaldi. The sequence continues at coordinate 69,306 of VZRS01008986.1, forward strand.
CCGTTTGTTTCTCCCTCCTCTTCTCAGTCACAGGACAAGTGAAAGAAGTAAAAGTAAAGGAATTCTTGCTGGTTGAAATTTTACCTAAAGGCGAAAACCCTGGATGCTCTGAAGAACTGTGACCAGAACCCAAGCAAAATCAATTTGAGTCCCCTACTTATATTTAAAAAATACATATTTCCAAAAATTTTAGATATAGAAAAAGAAATAATGTATTGAAATTTGCACATTTCTAGTGCTCTCCCTTGTGTTTAACTTACAGAAGTATACCAGCCTTGAATAAGGAAAATTCCTTCACTTGGTAGAAAAACAGGGAAGCTCCCAGATCTGTGGCCTTCCATATCCACTCAAGCCAGCCCATCGCTGTTTCCCCTGCATCTTTTGTGTTTTCAATTCCTGTGGTAGCTTATTTGAAGAAAGGATAATTTATGCTATACTTGTAAGGGTTTCAGTTTTATATCCTGTTAATTGCAGCCAGCCAAGTTTAGCATCATTCAAGTGGACACTGATAAAATCATGCAAATATAAGCTCCACATCACTCTCAACTGTGTGCCTCTAAAGACACATGTGCTTATCATTAAATTAATTTCAGAGCTTTTCTCACTCAAGGCAAAGAGGATGAAAACAAAAGAAAGTGAAAAAAAGAAACACGACTGTGTTTTGTCATTGGCATGAATGATCTCAGTCCCTTTCTGAGGGACGTAAGCTGAGGCTGGACAAGGTCAAAGAGCTTTAGGGAGATGAATTTTTAGCATTTGTACTACAAATTACAGTGTTGATCCTTGCAGGGATAAGATGAGCATCACCTTTTACTTCTTAGTAAAGTGAGAATTCCAGGACTGTTGAAGCTGGTCCCTGGCTGAAGTCAAAAAGTGTTGTCACACCATAAAACAATAATTAACACAAAGAGGTGCTGTGAGGGCAAGGGGAGTATCTTGTCCGTTGGAGTATGCATCCACTCGGATAAAAAGTGTGCTAAAAGGGATGATGTTTGTTGTGTGACATGACATTCCTGTCACAAAGAGCTAGAAGCTGTGGTGGTAGTCTCTCTGCTTTCTCTTACTGAAGTGTGAGAGTCATTGGCTTTGTCTTGGATTTTTTTTCTTCCCTTTATTGTGTGGCTGAATTACCTGTTTTCTGACTTTAAAATGTGTCTGTACTGTACCGCGTGTTCATCTTTAAGACAGAGATGATTTACAAGTCCAGGCTTACAAAGCTTAATTCCCATTGCTAAGGAAAGTTCACAGGAGTTTATATGCTTTCTTGGCACAACTGTTAACAAGACGTTTGTTTTTAAAATAATAGATTTTTAAAATTGATTTTTAGTGGAGCTAGCCAAGCGAACCAGGTCTGATTCTCTGGGGAAATCACTGTGGAGGTTTTACCTGATACACCAGTAGAAAGTTAACAGTTGTAAAACCTGTTGAATCTCCACGCTGTGGGAAAAAATGGTCAACTAATCTTCTAAATAGAAGTGGTTTAGTTTTGAAGAGAGGACAGCATACAATTGCTGATCTTCTTTTAGTCGTTCTATGGTACTTTATGTCTTTCCTTTACTCTCTGTAAATGTAGATAAATGTAATTTCTGGCAAATCACTGCACAAAAGTATGTAACTAGACAGCACTTGTGGCAATTTTAATAAAGCTATTACCTTTAATCAGCAGTAGCACACCTTATCAGATAATCTGAAATGTGTCTGCTGATGCCTTTGACAAGAGCTCAGTATCAGAAAATTTTTGTGTGTTTGGACTAGTGTCTTAATTTGAAACAGGAGTCAGCTTTTGAAATGGATCTCCCGATCATCCCCAGTTACCATGCTGTGGCTTGGATGATGGGGCATTATCAGAGCAAATAAAGTAGATACCTTTTGATTGAAACTAAACAGGGAGATGTGTTTCAGAACTTCACCTGGCAAAAGAGCCAAGATTAGATGTAGTCTAAACTCAAAATGTCCCCAAGCATCCCCAAAACCTTAGCCCCCAAACTTTATAGTGTGGATGTCGGGTCCTTGACACAAACCGTTTTACTGTGGAGAGCTGCTTCTTTTGGTCTGCAGTACTTGGTAGTGCAGATTAGGTTGCTTGCGTGCTTGTTTACTTAGATAAGGCTGACAGACTTGGAGAAATCTACATCTCTGTAAAACTTAAAATTTTTGAAACCTTGGCACTTCTCAATTTTACAGCACTTTTTTTCTCTCCATGAATGCTGCTCATAGACATTCTTCCTGCATGTGTTTTCAGAATGTGAATCTTGATCTGAATCCAAATTACACAATTTCTCATTCACATGGAAAGATCTTAATATTCCAGATTTTTTAGCAAAGAATTTAAACTTATATGTGACATGCCTATGAAAAGCATATGACATGTTCTAAACTGAATGTATGCAGAAGAGAGAATGCCGTAATACAAAAATCTTCAAAATAATTTTCAGGAACCTGTTTGTCTTAATAATCTATGTTTTCCTAACTAAATACAAGTAGTGAACCTCTCTATCATAGTTTGATGCTGTATCACTGAAGATTTCTGTCTTAGAATTGAATTGCCTCTGGGGGAAATTGAACATTTTTTTCCCAGGTATGGGTAAAAGTACACTCTTAAAGCAGTTTTCTTTATCTTTTTTTATGGGTCATAATTCTCTTGTTATGATGTTCAAAAACATCTTTCATCTGAGACTTAACAAGGTGTTCTCCCTTTTATAATGGTATGTTTAATATATACATTGGTTATTTAGCAGAATTGGTCTGGATTTATTTATAGTCATGTTTCCCATTTATGCTAGACATTTTTTGAAAAATAACACATTACTTAGAGGCATAAAAAGGATCTTTTCATGTGAATATAATTTTATAATTATTTATCTTATATTTTCATAGCATTCGCCTTGTTTGTATTAGTGTGATAGTGTGGCTTCAGTCAGAATAGAGTTAATTTTCTTCGCAGTAGCTGGTACAGTGCTGTGTTTTGGATTTAGGATGAGAATAATGTTAACACACTGATATTTTTGTTCTTGCTAAGCAATGTTTATGCAGAGGCAAGGGCTTTTCAGCTTCTCACCCCACCCCAGCAGCAACCAGGCTGTGGGGGCAGAAGAAGTTGTGAGGAAATATAGCCAGGGGATCTGACCCCAACTGACCAAAGGGATATTCCCCACTATATGGCCTCTTATATCTATCAGTATATGAACAACGGGGAAAGCTGGCCAAGGGCTGCTGCTCAGGAGCTGAGCTGCATCCATTGGTGGGTGGTGAGCAGTTGTGTTGTGTGTCACTTGACTTATTGCTATTGGGTTTTTTTTCCCTTTCTTTTCTGTCCTAGTAAACTGTCTTTATCTCAAGCCACAAATTTTACTTTTTTTACCAATTCTCTGCCCCATCGCATTGAGTGCAGGGTGCAAGAGAATTGAGGGATAGGCTGTGGGTGTTTAGCTGCCTGCTGGGTCAAACCACAACATGAGTGTTCTCCCTTTTAAAATACGACATTTATTTCATATGGGGTGGGACTAAATGAGGTGACAAACTGTGCCCACATGTACTGGGCATAGGGATTAACTTGTTGTAAGAGTGTTTTCTGATATGGCATGGATCCCCAGTTAGGGGTTGGGAAGAATCTATAAACTGTCTCTTTTGTAACATAACCTGACTATACCTCTGGCAAAGCAGCCTCTCCTACCTTAAAGTAAAGTCCTATTGGATATGTAGGTGTGCTGCATAATATTGCACTGCATAGATATTCCAACATTATCCTGCTGGGATATTTTGGTAGGCATAGCCCAAAAATCAAATCTATGACCGTTTTCACTTGTCACACAAACTGCTAGTTTAAGAGCAAGTCTTCAGGTAAAATCAGGGAAAGCTCTGGAAAATACTTGATCTCTTGTCCATGTTTTTACTAGGGGGTTAAGTTACCGGGTAGGACCACATAGGGTGCTCACTAGGCTTTATTTGTGGCTGTTCTCATAGCAGCTGCTCAAACCGATATATAGATGCATGAACTGGGACAAGTAGAAGACCAAAGTGCTTTTTGGTTGGGATGTATACCAGGTGCTGGCCATAAAGCATGAAAAAGGCATCTGTGAATGACTAGTTGAAGTAATTGGAATAAATGTTTATAGCTATTAAACTTTTGATGCACTAGACAATAAATTCACAGGAAAAATTTGCTTTCTACAATGGAGTATTTACTATATATGGGAATTCTTTCTGAGATCTTTGGAGAAGGGAATTTTCCAAATTCCTTTCTGCAGCTCTATAGCTGCCACCATAGTGCCCTACCAGCATGAGAGACTACTGAAGTCTTTAAAATATTTTCAGAGTTCTGCGTAGAAAGTGACTCTCCAGTTTATCAAACAGAATTTATGTCTCAGTAATGTCCTGACATATATTAGGTGTCAGTGTGAGGCCACTTTTATGCCTGTTCCTCACATACTCACTCATGCTTAATGTATGCCTTAAGTGAAGACAGAAAAGTGTGAGCAGATTGGCAGTTTCTGCCGTGCTGAGATAAATCTTCTCAAGGAAGTATTTAGGGGAAGAGGAAATAAAAATTAGATCTTATGTTAGTCAAATGACATATAGTCCACAGTCCTGAGGCCATGCTGCACTCTGCAGACTGTGAGCAGTCCTCGCTTATGAGACCTTTTCTGAGCGCAGTACCTTTTATTACCGTTTAACCCAGACAGAAATGTGCCCAAATGTAATTCATTCAAGCATTTTACAGAATGCACTTGTTACTTGTTCTGTTTCAGTGTGGCTTGAGAAGAAATTAGAGCAATGGAAAATATAACCCATACCTGGTAAATAATAAGCTTTCTTTTTTTTATGTTTACTGCTGGAGATAACATGTTTAGAGAGTATAAATTCTATCAGGTAGTTCAGTGTGGAAGATGGAATAATAATGTGGTGCACCAACTGTGTTTAGGAGGCAAGCAAATGGTCATGAGGACTTAAATTCTTTTTTCATGTAGCATTATAAGCTTCTCATTGTCCTGTTGCTTTCTATACAGGCATTATAATAAATGGCAGGTTTGTAGGTTGTTTTTTGTGCAAAATATATAAAATTACAAGAAGGAAAAGGTTGTTCATTTGCTGAGAAAAGTTTTCTATGTATTTAGTGTTCATTTGACTATTTCTCTTCCATTTTATATCCATATGATACGTTCTTAATGTCACTGTGGAGATACTAATAGTTTTGTAAACATAATATAAAAAAGTTCAGCTGCCTTCTGTGTCTTTTGCAGATTGTTATGCAGAGTTTTGAAGGGAATAACAATAATCTAAGCAGGTATTTTAATGTTGCCAACTGTCTCATGTGCTGCCTATAAAACATTTTTGTTTGTTATAAGGGCTAATATATCTTTCGGGAATTTGTGCTAAAAGATCTACGTTCAAGAAAAGTTATCATATTAATGGTGTCGTTTTATTAGTAATGCCATTTAGAAATATGTATATAGCGTTGCTAAGGTCTTAGATTGTGTACAAAAAGTAATAACCCTGCAAAGTTCCTAACTGAGCATTAACTCTGCATTCCCTCCACTGAGCTAGAAATTAACATTAAATTTTTGTGTTATAATGTGAAAAAGATGGAAATGAAGCATGAAGTGATTTGTAAGTGAAGGAAGAGGGGGAATTCTGACTTAGCTGAATACATTTCCATTTCCAGCAAATTATTAACTCATTAAGGGACTAGTCAGTATAAAATCCTAAGTCTTTTACTTCTCTTTAAAGAGTATCATTCAGAGCAGAACCTTTGTAATACATGAACTATTGTGTTTGGCTGTAAATCAGGGTGTTTTATTTTTGTAATTGCTAGTCAGGGCTGCTTGCTACACAGAGGGACCATTGGCTGAAGGAACTGTAGTAAATCACACAGTATGTACTTATTTCCTCTTGCTTAACATCCGCTGTTCTCTTTGCTAAAAAATAATAGAATCTAAATTTGAATGTGTCTGAGTTAACTCTTTTTGTGTAGCATTACATAAAAAGTACTTGTTAGAAGCTAAGTAGCAAGCATGTTCCACGTGGAAGTTCAAAGTTCAAAGATTTATGGGTTTAGGCAAATATCTCAGGAATTTTAGGATTAACTTTCCTTACAAATTGTAGATGGAGTTTCTTCCTCTCACCTGGCACTTGCGTATGGGACAGAGTCTTTACAGGTGTCTTCAGAAAGTTCAGTGTCACAGGAAGAGAAAATATGTAGCAATATATAGCAGTATGACTGCTATGCTTACTGGTTGCTGTAATCCTGAATTGTCAATTGGCTAACACAATTAGGATTGTGACAACTTGGTAGAACATGAGTGTTTATCAAAGGGAGGTTATATAGAGTGGCCCTGATTTGTTACTCAGGAGCCTTTCCTGGCTTCCACTAAACTTCATTTGTCTACTATCAGTTTGGAAGGGACCCCAAGGATCATCTCGTTCAATCGTTCTTGGCAAAAACATGGTCTAGACAAGCTGGGCCAGCATGATGTTCTTAAAAGTGTCCAACGTTGTGAAATTCTCCAATACACTGGAGAGATTATTCCAATGACTGATGGTTCTCATTGCGAAAAATTTTCTTCCCGTGTTCCAACTGGAGTCTCCCCAGGATTTACTTGTACTCATTAGCCCTTGTGTTTTCCAGGTGACTCCGTGTGAAAAAGGACTTGACTCTAATAGTAGTCCTTAAAATGATACTAGGGTTTGAACATAGAAAGCAATGAATCCTTTTTCATATCACATTTTTCATATTGTTCCTTTTTCACTGCCAATAGTTAAACTACTATAAGAAATGAATAGGAAAAGTTTATAAAAATTAGGGTACAAATATTCTGCTAAGTGAAGGGTTTTCTGCCTTTTCTTCACATTTGTTTGAATGTGTGGTGCTTTCAATAACACATCTATTTTTCCTTCTATTTCTAGGTGTTGCTTAGCACCCACAATATTCTGAATGCTAAACTAGAACAGTAATGTATAACTCTGAAAATGTTGAAAAGGTGAACTGAAATCAAATATAGATGTATTCCATAGCATCATAAAGTAGCAAGTAGTTTCTGATTGCTGGAATTTAACTGCTAAGTGGTCCATGTAATTTAGGCCTGATGGTGCACTGGCTTTTTTCCCTTGCCCCATGTGGAGCAATATTAAGTTCACTGCCACTGAGCAGACAGTATTCACAAAAATGGATGATGATATCAGATCAGAGTGCTGATTTGCTTCATTATTTTAACAGTGCTTAATTTTCCCTTCAGGTTTCTCCTTGCTATGACCTGCGTAAGATTCTCTGAGCCTGATTTTTCTTTCCATATTAACTGGTCAAATAAAAGATGTTAAGTCTTCTTGCAAATCTTGTTTCTAATTTCTTAAACCAACATGTTTCAACAGAATGTTATTACTATATCTGTATTTTTTTTATTTTAGGTAGTCTCTACTTTCATTAATATACCAGCTTTAGCTTCCTATGTAATAAAGTGTACTATCATGGTGTTGCTTTCTTCTTCTTGCTGTTTTGCGTTTGCTGTGATCAGGGGATGAAACAGTGTTGCTCTTCCAATTGATTTCCTTTCTGTTTCTGCTGCTTTTGAGACCCGGAGGCTGTCCTTGCGAAAGGGTTACAGCAACAGTAGAATAAGACTTGGTGTGCTTTTTTTCCCCTCTCTCTTCTGGGAACTTAATATGTTTATTTTTCTGTTTAGAAGGTCATCTCTAATGTCTCTACATTATCCATGAAAAAATATTTCCCCATTGGTGTGTTATCTGCACTTTTACGTGGGTCCTATTGGTTTGAAGAGATGTGCTGTGCTATGCATACTCTGAAAAACAGTTTTATTTAATTCATTCTTCAAATTAATGAAACAGAAGTGTCCCCCTTGTTTTTTCGTCTGATGCTGAAATACAGCACAGTTAAGGAAAAAAACCCCAACAAACTGGAAAGCCAACTTTTCGGAGTTTGTTGATCATTCCTAGAAAATACCTTTTATTGAGCGTTGGCCTTGTGTGAATCTCTTAGGGAATGGCATCAGGCAGTCTATTATCTGCTTGATCTAAATATGCAGCAATTAGACAATCCCACTGTTATTGTATCCACGAGAGGCCCCAGGGATTCATGGGTAAAGGTGTGAATCTCCAGCTAACATAAAAGTTAGAAGTTCAAACTGAATCATAGGTGGGGGAGCGTGAAGAATTTCTCTTTGTGATTGATATGCAATAAGAAAATACCTCAACACCTCAAAACTCCCAACTCATGGTTTGCAGGAAATGGAAATTTATTAAAGTGCTTTTCAAGACTAAACACCACAAGCTTTTTTCATATTCACATACAAAGCTTCAGATTCAAACTACTTTCTGCTCTAGTGTTTCTTTAAGTAAAACATTTCAAAATAAACTGTACTGCCCTTCCGAAAATACGACTTCTCTATTGGGCTTTATACTTGTTAGGTTGAGAACACTCCTTTTTGATAGTATTGGTATACTATCAAAATGTGTTGTCAAGAAGATCTTGAACAGAAATCTGTCAGAACCACAGAATGGTTTGGATTGGAAGGGACAATAAAGATTATCTAGTTCCCACCCCCTCACTATGGACAGGGGTGCCACCCACTAGATCAGGTGGCCCCATCCAGCCCAGCCTTGAACTCTTCCGGGGATGGGGCATCCACTACTTCTCTGGGCAACCTGTGCCAGTGCCTCACCACCCTCACAGTAAAGACTTTCTTCCTGACATCTAATCTTTTCGTTTAAAAGTGTTCCCCATTGGCCTGTCACTGTCTGCCCATGTAAAAAGTCCCTCCTTTTTTTTTTTTTAAAGTCTCCTTCAAATACTGAAAGGCTGCAGTGAGGTCTCCCCAGAGCCTAACAAGAGGATTTCAGAGTAACTTAAACACAGTCATCCTTTCCTTCTCCATAATTTATTTCAGTCTTCCCAGCTGACCTTCTAGTTAGCCCACAGCTCTCAGCACCAAAGGATGTTGTGTTGTTCATTCAGGATGTGCTGATTCAGCCTTGTGAAATTCAACTTGAGAAAAAAAAGAAAAAAACTGGTAGAAGGCTTGAATGAAAAAAAATTGATTTTTCATTTCCTCTGCTATGAATTCATTTTCCCAAGTTGGCCAAAACCCATTTTCTCTAAAGAATCAGTCCTTATTACTGGGTTTCATAATTTTTGGATCTTCTCAGTTCCCTTTGCTCTAGTGAGAGAAGATACTTCATAATCTACTTTACATACACTTGCAGTATTTCCCATTGGAATATGGAACTCAGGCATTAATTTGGATCAACAGATAAGACAGACAATATCTCTAGAATCATTAATAATAGATACTCTCAAAAGAATGTTTCCTGAGGCATAAAGCAAATACATGAAGAAAATAAAAGTGACATTGACATAAACAGTTGTATCTTACAATAGTAACCTAAGGCAAAACCCAAGCACTCAAAGAAATAGTTAGAATTCTACCTCTTTTCTCAAAGAAAAAGTTGCAGACTTAGCCCATCTATTGTCCATGAAATGTAATTTGCTGTAAAGCATTAATCACCCAAGTTCTGGGAAATGCTTGGTGATGTTCCCATCCAGGTCTGTCCACAATTAAGATATGATCACAACTCTTTTTTATTTTCTTCTTGTACTGTTTTATCACTTTTTTTACAAAGGCTGAGGATTAGTTTCCTCCTTTAAACACATGCCAAATGCAATTCAAATGTGGTCAGAAAAATGTTACAAAACTGGTGCTTTGGGATTCCATGTTTGTTATTGCTCAGTGACTTCTGTGTGAAATCTATACAGGGTAAAAATCTAAGGATGTTGTTTCTTTCTCCTACCTGCCCTCTTTGAAAAGTTATCCTGAGGTCTCCTAATTAAGCTTTCCTGAGACTATTATCTACACTGTCATCATTAGTAGTGATGTTCAATCTTTGAAAGTTTGTTTTTGTTTTAGATGAAGAGATGGAAGAAAGCTAAGATACATGTCCATCTCTCCTTTTAAAATTTTACTAAGTGAAATACCAGAATAAACTATTGCTATGGTCATATACAGAATTACAGAATATTCTGAGTTGGAGGAGGCACACAAAAATCATTGAGTCCAACTCTGCAGAGAATGCCCATGCAGGGATCAGACCCACAACCTTGGCATTAATTAGCACCATGCTCTAACCAGCTGAGGCAATCTATAGAATTGCCCAAAGTGCATGTTTTACATCTTTTTCTGAAGTATGTAGTTCTTGATATTGCTGAAGAGAGAATAGTAGATAAGATGGAGTTATTTTTTGTCAGCCCTTCCTTTGTTTCTAAGATAACCCCATAGCCTCCAGCTTGCAAAAAGAACTGGAAAAGGACCTGTACTTTTAAAAGATCAGTTGATGTAACTAGGCATATAAATGTGTACAGCAGCCAAGACCAAGAAAGAGTGGTTGAAAAGGTTTGTGGGGGAATTCTGGCTTTTTGAGCAGTTCTTTCCATCTTTCTTATCCCCTCATATGCACTATCCCCTCAATGTGATTGTAGCACAGCATCAGGCAGCGAACTGAATCAGGAACTGATGCAAGCTTTAGAAAAAAAAAACCAAAAAAAACCAAGAAAACAAATTGAGAAGGACCGTAGATGGTGAGAAAAAAATGAAAGGCATAACAGGGTCTGGTTAAGCAAGCAAAACTGCCAGAAGAGATGATCATTAAAAGAGGATATGACTGATTGGCAGTTTATTGGGGGTTTCCAAGGTTGTGAGTTTTCACATATAAACCTATTTCTCTTTTTAAACTGTCACTCTAACTGAGCAAATTACTTTTGAGCTCCTCATTTGCCTAGTTATTAGTTTCATTATTAATTTCTTTTAGATTATTAAATAATTTAATGTTATGCAGTATTGTTAGTTGGAGAAGTTTTAGAGTGACAGACATTTTTTGGATATTGTGTTAATGAGTGGAATTTTTGAGCTATTTAAATGGATCTTGTTAAAATGCCAGGGCAACAAGTTGTACCAAAAAAAAAGGAGACCTTTAATGTTAACATAATATTTTAAGGTTGAAATAACTGCTTTGATTGAATATTACAACTGCAGTGTCCTTGCTCTAACAAATCTCTGCTGGCTGATTACTGCTTCACTTAGGAGAGAGCGTGTTATTAAAAATTCAATTAAAAAAAAAACAAACACCAGATTTTTGTCCTTTAAATTGCATTGCATAAGAAAAAAAGTGTGGAGGGAGAAGTACTGAGAAATAATGTGAGAATGAAGAAAAACCACTCAACAGAAAAAAGACCATAATAGAAAAAGTGGTAGAAGAGAGAGTGGGAGAATGAGAGTATAAAGAACACTAAAATATCTGTAAAGGAATCTTTGGTACTTAAAAGTGCATGTAGTAATTGCATATACAAATTTTAAATATTGTTTAGATACAGAGACAAATCTTCAAAACTCTTTCTGTTTCTCCCAAATGGATTCAACAGTCTATCTTGACATTTCACAGCAGAGATGGCCAACCTAATGATGCTGCAGAGTTAAAAATTATTTCTTGACAGGCTAACTGCTTTCTATGTAGGCTGATGTTTGTGTGTGGTTCATTCATGATGCTGGAGAATTAGATGTGGGTTTCCAGAAGGTATCACCCAATAAAGCACCACTTTTCTTGCAACCTGTGTTGTGGAAAGATCAATGAAACCCCTTCATTAATGATAGGTCTTCTAAAATCCCTTTAATTTCTAATTATGAAGTAATATTTTGATTTTCTGTTCTGTATTGTGAAAATGCTGAACAAGTTGTGAAAGACATCCTGATTTATCATTGATAAACCACTCATAAGAGCCTTATTTACCCTTCCATTTTCTAAGACACAAGATCCGGAAAGACTGTCCAAGAATCACCTCTAATGAGGGCTGAAAAGGAGGAGAAGCTTCTGTATGTCTGAGACCATCAAATGGTCTCATTTTGGGCTAAAATGGCTAGCAGTTCTTTTGTTTTACCATGAAAGACCACAACAGTCATGAGGTCTTCCACAGGCTTTCTCTAAATCTAAAGTCAACAGTTTAATGTCTTTTTTGGAAAGAATGGGAAACTCATACTGAGTCTACGTCTCAAACCAGATTTAAGCTGAAAATTACATTATAGAGAAATAACTATCAGACTTCATCAGTAGCATCATCTTTCCTGTTTCTGATTATAAAAATATTTTGGAGTACCTTGCTCATGAACTCTCTGTGATCATCAAGTTTGACCCTGAATTGCTATATGAAGAGCGTGTTTCAGCATTATCTGTGCAAGTGCCTCTTGAGTGTTGAATAGTCTTAGTGCTTGATTTATTAGTGCTCCCTCTGGAGATTTTTTACTTTGTGCCAATAAACCTGACTTATTTAGAGCTGTTGGCTCTGATCCACTATTTCTTTGTTAAGTGTTTAGAACTTGTAAGTGTTGTGACCCTTTTGGCAATGCAAGTAATCCTAATTCCAGCAATTTACACTTGTCACTTTGCTTTAGACTCCATTACTGCACACTGAAATTCTCCACAAAATGGTTTGGAGACTGTTTAACAAATAACAAATTGGAGATAGAAGGATTTTGTCCATTATGTCACAATTAAATATTTACTGGGATTTTGGTTTTGTGTTGCAGAACTGTGACCTGGCCCAGCAGAGCATTGTTCATATTGTTCAGAGTCCACAGAAAAACAGTCAGAACAAGGAGGAGATGGAAGATAACTGTGTTGGAGGTGTTTTAAAAGTCTTGAAAAGAGAACCTGAGAGTCTAACTCGCATAGATCTCAGTACCAGCATCCTCCCATCAGTCTCTGCAGGTCTGGCGGTTATTCTGGATCCTGGAAAAAACAGTGTTTCACTTCCCTCTGAAAAATCAGGTAATTCAGTGACTTAGTACCTTTCAATATACATTTCTAAACATGTATATTTTTCTTTCTTAGGATGAACAGTTCTAATTCCATACCACAGGGAAAAAGCCCCTAAAATATGTGGTTTGTTTTATTTATTAAACTAAAAATACAACAATATTAAGAGGTGATAAGCATCTGATGTATCTTCTAGCAAAATAATTTTGCTTTGTGGATAAAATGAGTGATTTCTTGTGTTGTTCCTGTCTCTAACTTGTATTATGCTACTATATTTACAAATTATTATAAGATGGCAAAACCCCCGGAGGTCTGTGAGAAGGCAAAAAATAGTCTCTGTAAAATTTCCATTATAGAAGTTTCCTTAACTAGAATGTTGGGCAGCTTATGCCTTGCAAATGTGTTTAATTCCCAATCTGTTGTGATGCTTTCATACCCATACATTTTATAAAAAATATTTACGATAGATTTAAGATTTTTTAAATCTTTGCTGGCACAACACATGATGCTGATGATTCATACTATGGACATTAGTAGTTCTTCTTCCACCAAATTATTACTGAGAATATCTTTGTGAAAAATAATCTGAGGCACAAGTTACTGCAAAGTGGGTTCTGCTATAATATTTTAAATAGTTCGTGACAGAGAAGCTCAAGTCAGAAGCAAACGTAAGAATCTCTTAGCAATTACATGAATCTTCTCAGAGAAGCCTCCTCTTTACGGACTATCTAACCCTTTGTGTTGCCCCAGGGAAGATACATCATTTTGTGCAATACCAGATTCTGTTGTGATTTATCATAATAGTCCATCAGAGATGTCTTTTTAGAAAGAACAGTACGCAAATACCCTTCTTGCACAGTACCGAAGGTAATACCAAACATGTCTATCCAGAGTACAGAAGATAAATTGTCAATGTGACAGAGTTATCTCTATGACTAACCTGACCACAGAAATCATCATGCTTAACAAAATGGCTACTAAAACTATTAAAATAACTTCTAGAGAATTTATTAAGTAGCTCATGCAGAAAATATACAATCCATGGGAGGGTCGCAGAAGTATTCCACAACTGACTTGGTCAACCTCTCACTGCCAGCAAATGATGAATGAGTGCAGTTTAGGAGCAAATTAGTACCCAGCTTAATGATCCACATCTCCCAATCTGAATGAGTAATGAGATAAGAGGGGCACGCTGATTTAAATCTGGTAAACTAGAGACAGGGTGTCAGCCTGGGCTTGCTCTCAGAAGCAAGGCAAAAGTGTGAGCTTTTAAACATTACCACACATTTATTTTTTTCACTGCTGTACATGATACGTACAGGGATTTAATATCTGTGCTTGACTTCACAGAATAGTTTATACATGTGTAAGGACTTCTAAAATGTATTGTGTGACATGGTTGTCCACAGACTACAAACTCTGTGAAGCCAAGTACAAATTGATAGGTGTCTCCTATTGCAGCAAGTATTTTCATGGCAGAATGAATACTGAGGAAAAAATGTACTGCTAAAATATGTAGATTAGTTTTATCTGTGATTAAGTTATAAAGGCTTTTTATCATAAGGAGACAAAAAAAAGAAGAGCCACTCTAATGACTGATGGTTCTTTGTGGAAGGATGTTAGCATTAAGTACTTTTTAAAGGCCTGTTAACTTCTTTCCTTGTTTTGATTCTCGGTATGAAAACTTGTCCCTTTGTCTGTTCAGCTCCACCCCTTTGTTTGATATGGAGAACTCTATTTTTCCTAGGCAGGAAGTCAGACTGCAGAATCCCTTTCCCTCCTCTTTTTAAATGCATGACTGATGTCAAGCAAATCTGTAATGTGAAAAAAAAGTTAGTTCAACTGAATCTGTTTTGTGTAAGATGACATGAATGTTGTTACTTATTTAATTCCCAGTTTAATTCATTATCAGCTGGTTTATTATTGTCTCTGAATCAACTAGATGTGGTCATCATTACTTAGGTTTTCTATTTTGAACTTTTAAATCAATGTTCATCTGGTCAATTACAAAAAAAATTCTGATGTTCTTTAGGTAGTCTTTTGCAAATGCTCGCATGCAAGGCACCTCTGTTTCCTTATCTTTCTATGTTCTTCTTTTTACAGAAGAGTAAATAAAGTACTATGATATACTGACTTAGGTGTGCCAAGCTGTAAATTCTAGCAAAAAGAGGGATTGATTGTTTTCCATCTCGTGAGGAAATGCTAAACCAAAAATTACTATGTGTTAAATCTTCTTGTCTTTCCAAATAATACAAGTATCAGTTAAGGCAGATGAAACTGGGTGTAGATTGATCCTCAAATTAGTATTTATACATAATACTAATATACTTATATGTAATACTAATTTTATATACATATATAAAACCTCGGTGTTGTTAGTGATGCATAAAGTGATGAACTGGTTCCCATTCCATGTAAGAGTCTGATGCATGAAAGAGACAGTAAAAAACACTTAGAAGGAAAAGCCACTATTTAAGGTGTGGATAGTCAGAACTGGGCATACTTCTGAGGCAAGCTCTGATGAATGAAAAAACACGTATCAATTTAACCAGGGAAACTGCTGACATTGTACAAATAGTTTTTGAATAGTATTCCGATGATTGTGTGTTAAAAATTCCTGTGCCCTGTAATTGATATTACACTTTATTATAATTCTTTTACTCAAAAAACCTGAAAGGATAAGAATTGTTGTGTCAAATCTATTTGGTGTAAATGAGTAGTCTAAACTCCTGAAGTATTGTACAATTATTTCATAGTTTCATAGCACTCATAATCTCAAATTACATCCAAGTTGGGCAGTGTTATGGTGTACATCTGCCACCCCACTTGTATGTGGTGGTAGGCAGAGTACCAGTACCCAGTACCAAGCTGAGAAGAGCTGCAGCTATTTCTTATCCCTTTTTGAGAATTCCATCAAAATGTGAGCACTCATCCATTCAAAATGGCTTCCAGTGTAGAAAGAATATTTTTATTGTCACTCAGAAATATGAAGCTCTGTAAGCTTTCAGCAACTACACCAGACAAAACTGAGACAACAATGAACTTATTTTCCCATGACCTAATATTGCTTTTCTGTGTTACAAATCCAAATATATAAGAATTTGCTGTTACCTTCAAAGAGAGAAAAAAGGATTCCTAAAATTTTCTTGTGTAATTTAACTGCATTTTTTTTCAAAAGAAACTAATCACGATAAAGATTTCTTTCCTTTGGCATCTGTACAAATCATTTGTGGATTAAATGTAACATTAATTAATTAATTAAATGTACCTTAGGTCCATGGTATTGTAAATTAGTAGTTTGGAGAGGGAAAATCAGTATTCTGTGAAATTTAAATTTAGTAATTAGGTCCTTTTTCCTAGAGTTATCAAAAATTTGTTCTAAAAACAATTTACCAGGGTGCTTATGCTGACCTTCCTTAAATTTCTTGAAATATTAATACAGCATTTACTGGTGGTTGCATGATTCTTATGATGGTCCTCTTTCACAGATATATATTTGAATAAGATTCATATTTCTCTACAAGAAAAAGTAGTAAATTACTTAATATGCAACCAATATATTCTTTCAGTAGACATATCAAGTAACTAGTTAGGTTAATATTTATTTTTGGATTTGGTGCCATGACAGTTTACTTTTGTATTAGGATTAAATGACTTTTAATTTAAATGAAAATTCATAATGCAGCACATTGTGATTTAGCCTATATTTGATTCAGATTTTTCATAATACATTATTTTACAAACTTTTAAATATTAAATGCAATACTAATTTGAGGATCAATCTACACCCAGAAAAGGGCAGGTATTAATTTACCTTTTTTAGAAATGCAGAATAAAGTACCAACTCAGAAATAATATACTAGTCCTGATTCTGGCAAATAATTTCTGGGAAGCAAGGATGCGTTTGTCTTCATTACACACTGTGTAAATTTACTGTATGTACAATTCTGTTTTAAAGTTCAAAACAAATCTTTACAAAATTTCTGCATTGACAGCTGTCTCTGTGCTAGTGGTTAGGTCCTGCACATTGTTAATCATTATCACTGTGCATTCATTACATGCATTAAACTGCTGGACTTTCAGTGTTAGACCTTTTATCTTAAATTTGTTGTCAATGTACAATACCGTAACCTGATGCTATGTTCATTGCACTGATGTATTGTAGTCACAAAAGTTGAGTTTATCAGGCCTGAGGGCTCTTTTAAAAGAGAAACTGGAACTGAAGTACTTGTCTTCCTTCCTCTCCATCTTTCCTTTCTTATTTGATATTTTTTTGTTACTTGTCCGTGTCCTGAATCTCCTTTGTGCTCTTCACTGCTTCCATTGTTTTTTGTTTTGCTAGCTGCCTTTCATGGTTGTTCCATACTTGGAAGATGTTCTGCCCATTTGCAGTCCCTCATGTGTTTTGTTTTACATTTTGTCACATGGATGCCTCCTGAGAAAAAGATGTGTGCTACTACACTCCTCTTTTTTCCTTTGGTAGTCATACTGCTCACTTAATGCAAAATGCTTACACATCATGCCTATTTCACAATGTTAGAACACGTTTTTCAGAAGTAAGCATCTTTTAAGTGTGCTCATCTCAGGTCTAAAAATCCATGTGTATTAATAGAAGAGTATGACAATAACATTTTCATAGTGTAAAGAGATGTTGGATTTGATTTTAGCTCAATTGCACTAAATATTTGCTAGGTATTGAATGAGTATTTTTCAAAAATTTTAAGTTCCCAAGCTGTTTGATAAATGTTGCATGACAGAAGTTTTTGAGCTCTAATCCATGTTTGAAGCTGTGAGATCCAGAAGGGTGTTTATTGATGATCCAATGAGAGAGTGGCTAGAGTGCTCTAGCTCCACTTGTTTTCGACTGCTAAAATACATCACAATCATAGAATCATGGAATTGTTTAGGTTTGAAGAGACCTTAAGGTCATTGAGTCCAAAGGTTAACACATCACTACCAAGTCCACCTCTGATCTATGTCCCTAAGTGCCAGATCTGAACTTCAAATACCTCCAGGAATGGTGATTCAACTCCTTCCCTGGGCAGCTTGTTAATGTCAGTATAAATTAAATGATCCTTCTTGATGTTGTATTTTCATGGATTATGCTCAATGAGTACATTCAGAGGTAGGGAATGCCCCTAGGAAAATGCTTCCTGTTAAAAATAGGATAATGTTTCTGAAACAGTACTCTATTTTTTTGATGCACAGCAAAAAAGAGAGGTTTTGGATACAAATCAGAAAACCACAGAACTGCTATGATGCAAGATCAAACATATTGTCTATCTAAAACTATTTCTCTTCTTTTAATACTTTCCTGTTTTGTATACAATAGTTCAAAAGAAGAAAAATGTTCTTGTTATAGAAAGTTTCATTTAGAGAAGGAGTCTTCCCCTTTTCAAATAATCACCCATGTACCCCTGTCTGATTATCCTTCATGTCTGTTATTTGGGCAAGTTGACAAGAATGATAATGGCATTTTCTAATCTGATCTTCATTGGAAAAAACAGTCTCCAGTGTCAATTCAAGGGTTAATTGCAGAAGAGAGGGAGAGTTTTAGCCCAGCAATTAACTATTGCTAATTCTGTCAACATTTCTTTTAAGAGAATTAAGCTTAAGAAAACTATTTTGCTTCCAGTAGGGTTATGAAAATTTGTCATTACAAAGTCCTTGGAAGTTTTCTCTTATGTATATTTTATCACCTGTTAGGGTTATTAACCCTTGACAATTCACTGCTGCAATACTTCCAAGTTCTATATATAAAAATTGATATCCCCTCTTCACCTTCTAGCAACAGCACAAAGTGATTTTATAAGACATTAGCATAATGGAACCTTTTCAATAAAATGATAAATTGAGCCCATTTCAGAAAACAGAACGCACACTTGATAATTTATTGCAGCCAGTGCCATGCTGGAGACCTCATTCATATCATATGCTTTTAACACTGATGAGAATGGTGCCATTTTCCCACATTTTACTATCAAAACTTGCATGTCTGTGAAATTAATTTGAGAGGAAAAATGTAAAAAAATATTCTTTTCTAATACAGGCTACAGTTCTTCCGGGAATGCTTATCTTTACATGACATAATTATCTCTCATGAACGTGTCTAATTACTTTATTGTTTTTAAAGGCCTTCCATGTTAACTGAACAGCAGCATTGGCTGAATCCCCTGTGTCAAGGGGTGGAGTGGAGCAGAGTTTTGTTCTTACAATGAATTTTGATTGTTTGTGGGGGACAACGTGGATGGACTTTATTATGCAAGTGCATCACTTGCCTCTCTATACCACCAGTTGGAGGTGGTATATGTAGGTGAAAAATGTTCTGTACTGATTAAACAAAACTATGCATTTTATGTTTTCTAGAATAACTGTTGACATGAATTTATTACTGATGCTACTAGGAAAAATAGGAAAGTAACACTAAAGATACATCTCTTACGTGTAAAAACATGATAATAGAGTTTTAGGGTGATGGTTTTATGACAGGAAGAGTCCAATTATGAAGCACAAGTAAGAATTCGAAAAACATAGAATGGTTTGAGTTGGGAGGGACCTTAAAGCTCATCTAGTCTCAACCCCTCTACCATGGGCAAGGGCACCTTTCACTAGAGCAGGTTTCTCAAAGCCCCATCCAACCTGCTATAGATCATCTTATCCTGGTTCCTAAACCCCATAAAATTGTTCGCAGTAATTTTTAACGTGTTAGGAGCATAACAATGGCCGTAGCTGAGCTAATATTTGACTCATCTTGATCAATATCTTCTTTATGGCTCTAGCCATTGTGAAGTATTTAGGATGGAGATGCAAAAAATCTGTTTCAAACAGAAATCTTACCAGTCCTCAACATTTTGTCTCCTAATCTGTAATAGGAATTTTTCAGGTACACTAAATCTAGCAGTATAAATGTGAACAAACACATTTTATATCTGCTATCCAGGCACAAAGATCTGTGTTTGACCAACAATATGTAGATAAATAAAACATCTTTATGAAACATTTCCATATCTAAAAATAGCTAACACTCTTCTTTTCTGCACGGTCTCTTCCATATTTCATTTTACTATCCGTATTCTCCTGTAGGTCCCTCTGGAGTCTCTTTCTCTGGCTAAATGGTTTATAAATATACTATAAATATGGCAGAACTGCAGGGTTGATTAGCGTCTGCACAGATACGTTTTAGGACAGGAATCTGCATTAGATATTGGAAATGTAGATACAATATCTTGATTGTTTCCTAGATTATAGTAATCCTTCAAGAGAATCAACTAGAGATCATATGCTTACTGATGAAGGAAGTAGGGAGGCTTTGGAATGAAATCTTGTCTGTTTAGAGTCTGCAGGAATGTCTTCTACTTTACAGTGTGAGTCGGGAATTCAACACTAGAAAGGAGAACCCCTCTAACACACAACTTTGTCAAAGTGTGAAAAGCATTGTACGAAAAGATAAAAAACCAAACCAGCTGTCTTAGGTTTATGTGAGATGGCAGAAGGGGAACAGGCTTCTGTAGAGATTAAGAGGTACAAAGTACATCTCAAGTTGAATGTACAAAATAGTCTTTAAGCATTTCTGTTTAACTTCAACAAAACCATTCTACAAAATCAATTTGCTTAATTGATTGGCGTGGCACTCCGGGGAACAACTGAGAGATCAGCTGGCAGCCTCTGGTTTGGTGTCACACAAATTGGGAGTAGGGTAACAAGCAGCTGCTAAAGCTCTGTGCTGTGCTCAGGGTGTTGAGGAGTGGAGGCTCTACAGTCAAGTGGTAGGAATGCAAACGTGGGGCAGAGGGTGGTTTCCTAAACTGACAGGTTGAAGAATGATAGCAGGACCTGGTTTAAATTAATCTTGACCAGAGAATTATTATGCAATCTAGTCTCTAAAGTGCAATGAACATTTAATACTGATGTCACATTTGAAGACACTGTACATATTGTATAAAAAATATCTAATAATTGATAAATCAGAGGATATATTGGTCAATGAACCATATGCATATTGATAATATCTCTTACTGAGAAGGCTCACAGGGCCTACAACTTACTGCATTCTCACTTCATCATAGGTTTGCATTAAGGGAAAAAGGGGTAATTAAGAGTTATAGTGACAGATATCTACTTAGAAACTTCATCTTGAGTTATTTTGAGTACTTAGACTTTGGATTCATTTATTCTGATAGAGAAGCCATTTGATTCCTTGTGGATAATAAAGTGTGTTTTCCTGGTTTTTATGAAGATGATCAAGCCAACAGTTTTATCTGGCTGAAGCTGCCCCAAAAGATCTCCTCAAAGTGCAGTGTGGAAAGTCAGGAGCTGAAGATCACAGCTTTCCTATGTAGAATTGCATCTTGATGTAGCAAGGGGGACCACTAGATCATAGGTACCCTCACCTCTCTGTGAGGAATTTTTTGATGTGTTGAGCCATCTGTAAGAGTTGCAAGGATAGGATTAGTTGGTATCACTGTTTCAAACTCTGAGACTATTATTTCCATGTTTCTTATCAAATAGTAGACGTAGATGTTCAGCAGACTGTACATGTAAACATGTCAGTGAGGATTACTGTGATTCCATTTTCTGCACATTTAACTTTAATGCGATGAATCTTGCTGCCTTTCAGCTAATCTGTGGATGGGGAATTCTGTTAGTAATGCAGAGCCAGAGGAGCTTTGAGGTTCAAGCTCTGAGCTTAGAGTGCACTCTGTTTTTCTCTTTGTCTGTCTTTCCTTCTTTTCCTGATATGCTTTGTTCTGTGTTTTCCTTCCTCCCCAGAAGGAAGTTAGCTCTTAGCATGTGTCACAACTGGATTCCTTTAAAGAGCTGCTGTTTACTGCCCACTGCTTAAATACCCAGGCTGGTTTTAATAGCCTGGAAAAACTGTAGCCCTTCTTCCCAAACCTTTTTGCTCAATGGTTTAAAGAGATAAAGAAACCTCTTGACTTAGATTTGTATTTTCAAAACTGTCTTCTAAATGCAAAAGGGTGTTGCTGCATGTAATACATTCCAGTTTAGAGCATATGTGAACAGAATATGTGAAATTCTAAGCCGAGCTTTTTCTTAAAATCCATTCCTACTCTTTACAATATAGTCCTGGCATTGCATTATATAAAAATGATGCAATGACCATGCCATTATGTTGAGATAACAGAACATGGTAAAGTGCCATTTTCACACAATCTTTTCCATTTCTTTGGACGAGTCTTTAAGAGAAAGATTGTCAATATATGTGTTTTCACTTTTAAAACCAGCTAAGGAGCTTCCTCAAAATATTACTTTTACTGAAATAATAAGTTACTCATGTCATTAAATAGCACATTTCAGAAACTAAATAGTTCCATTTTGAAAGTACTGGTACTGGTATTTTCTGTCTGTATTGAAAAACGTTGTATCAACTGAGTTATAGATACATCTTTCCTGAGCCATTTTCCATCTCTCTTTCATTTCTAAGAGAAGTAAATTGTCATTAAAATTCTAGTTCTGTGGGAGCTTCAGAGTGAGGAGCCTGACATGCAGGGCATTGAAAATGAAAAGAAGTACCACAGGTCATTTGAAAAAACAGTTTCTGTGGTACACTGTTATTGTGCAACATATTTTGTGAGACACTGAAATGCTAGAATAAAAGCACTAGCAAGTTATTTAGTACATTAATGGACAGTCCTGTGAAAGATGTAACTGTGGAATTTATGAATGCAGAGAAAAGACAGAATTGCAGGTGCTACTGAAAATGGAGCACATCACGGATTTTTACAGCTTTTGCACAACACTGTTTTCTAGGGTGGGGTTTTTTTTGTTTGGTTGGTTTTTGTTTGGTTGGATTTTTTTTCCTTCTCGATTCTCCTCTTAATAATTCCTAGCATTCAATTTACTTTTTTGATTGCTGCTGAGCATTGAGCTGGCATTTTCATAGAACTAGCTACTATAGCCCCAAGATCCTGTTTTTGTGTGGTAATAACTAGTCAAGACCATCACTGTTTGGGTAGAATTATTTTTCCTATGTACATCACCTCACATTTATCTACAATGAATTTAAGTTTTCATTTTACTGTTCGTCACTCAGCATCCTGCAGTCTTCAATGTGTTTTTTCTGGTTGGCCTTAATTTTTACTGTCCTGAAAAATTTCGTATCACCAGCAAACTTTGTCACTTCACTGTTCATTTTTCTTTTTCTGATGGTGAATACTCAAGTCTTGAAACAATTTTCTTTTGGGGCTGTACTGAGAAAACTGATCATTTATTTCTGAACTTTATTTCCTGTATTTTAACTATGTATTTGAACACAAGTGAATTTTGCTTTTCATTGAGTAACAATATAATTTCTATTAAAAAACTGCTGTGAAAGGTTTTTTTAATCATAGAATTATTCGGGTTGGAAGGGACCTTAGAGATCATCTAGTACCAATCCCCTTCCATGGGCAGTGACACCTTCCACCAGACCAGTTTGGTCAAGGCCTCATCCAAGAAGGCCTTGACCACTTCCAAGAATAAAGTTTAAGTACCTTGAATAAATCAATTATCTTCCATAAGCCTTGTTACGTCATTATGTATTCCTTGGATGCTCTGAAAAACAAACTTTTCCAGAATGTTTTGTATTAGGGTGACAGACTCTGTAACAAAGCTAACAGCAATGCTGTTGCTGCTGGTTTCCAGCCTTTCATAGTTGTAATTACTATTGATATGCTAGCTTACCTATATCTGGACAACATAAATTGAGCAGAGCTGGGGTTTTTGGGACACTGGGAGTGATTAGGGAACTGGGGTTTTTGGGACACTGGGAGTGATTAGGGAGCTAATACAGAGAAGCACTTCAGTAGGAATAGCCATTATTTTGACTTCTTCAACCTCCCTCCCTCCCTGGGTGTTTAGCTAGTCGTGTCAAAGGCCAACTGTGAAATGGGCAGTTGTGTAACCTTGGGTTAGACTTTTATCAAAAGAGCTGTGTGAGAAAGAGCTGCCAGAAGCCTTGTCACAGGTTTTCACCTCACACATCCTTAGTGGGCCCACTGGCCCACGAGTTACATTTAAGCTCAGGTCCTTACCTTTGTTTCATCCCGGGGCTATGTTTTTAAGTATGCTGTGTCTGGATGTATATCTCGTATATTCTTGTTTTTCTGGCCTGACCTGGCACCAGCCTTGTCCTTATAGACTTTCTTGATGACCACTGGTTTAATTTTTAAATGTTTCATAGTTTATTTGCTGAAACTGTGCTCAGCTGGATCTGCTGCTCATCCTGAAGCCTACACTGCATGATCTGTGCCACCCATGCATAGACTACTGGAGCATCTTTGCTTCTCTTCACGTGCTTAGGCTTAAATTCAGAAGTTGCTGCCTTCAGCTGCAAATAAACCAGTCCTAGCCAGTTGTCATCACCACTGGTCACACTCAATCCCTTCAATGATGTAAAAAACAGCTCAGGGTGGAGCTTTGTGGGGAATATTATGGTTGGTGCATAGTGGTTTCCTCATGCAGAAGAAGCACGTTTTATTGGAGATCTTTTGATACTCTTTAAGTCTTGAACACTTTGATGTTGTATCACTGTTTTTCTCCCATGTATTATTTGCCAGGCTTTCAGCAGTTTCATGAAATTTCTGGGGTTTCTTTTTTTTTTTTTTTTTATTTATTCCATGTTTTGCTGTCTGACAGAATCATCACAATTGTTTGGGGTTTTTTTTCTGTTTGATTCTTTCACTCCTTATTGTTAATACGAACATTAATGTTGAATTTTGCTCCTTTGTCTGAAAATCAGAGAGCAAGCTGAAGGAGAGAAAGATATATTGTGAGAAGTAAGAGAAAGGTGAAGCTTATATAGAGGTCAGGAAAGGGAATGAGACAGGGAAAAGGTAATTACAGATGTTAGATGGATAACAAGATAATGAAGGATTTGGGTGAAATATAAAAGAAAGGGAAGGTAGATGATACTGGGGCTCAGAAAAGTGGAGCAGATGATTCTTTCGTGGTAATGATTGGAAGAGAAAGCCTAATATACTAATTTCCTGAATTCCAGGAATTTAAGATAGATCAAGTGCTGTGCTTTTTGCATTTTTTTAATTCATAGACGTCTCCTGGTTGTTTTTTCTCACACAACATTTTTCACTGAAAAGGCATTAAAAAGATAAGTGTGCCCCATTGTCTTTGTAAAGTAACTTCTGATACTCCACCTCTTGGGCATTACACTCTCTTCAGCCAAATTTCAACCCTTGCTAAATTTTTAGTCCTTGTAACAGTGACAAGTCCATTTTTTTTTTCTAAATAGCTGTGTATTCCACATACTTTAATTACCTGAGATCCATAGGCATTCTGTAAGCCATATTTGAGTCTCAAGAAAAAGAATTGTGGTTGGTTTATTTGTGTTTTTTTCACGTTTATTCTGTTTCATCTTGTTATGCGTACTTCAGGATTCTGCAGCTCTTTGTCATGAGTTCTTGTGCATGGCATCACCAAGTGGGGTTCATCCTCCCTAGTTTTAGAGGTTGCAAAGTAGATGTTTCTACCACACCTTGTGGTTCTAAATCTCCACAACAGAGAGAAACAGACCCTTTTAGACACAATTTATCTTACGTGTTTATATCTTTTTGGGATTAATTGAACCAAACCATAAAAATGTCAAATTTTCTTACTACAACATGGCACAGCCACTTTAGATGAATCTACCTGTTAAATAAACATTTCCATGTTTATTTTTATGTATTTGTTTATATATTTATTTATATATTTATTTATAAATTAGATAGGCATCATAAAGACTAGGTGTAATCTAGAAAAGTTAGAAAAGTTTTATAATGTGTGCATACACACATGGGTCTGGGGAGGAAAGCTATGTGCTCTGTGAAATCTTTGCAGGCAAAGAAAAGTGGTTAAAGAACAGAAGTTTAAAGACAGAACACACCAGTTGCATTTTTGCAAAGTGAATGGGATCTTATAAGTAATTTCTCTTTTTTTGGGTGCAGAAGTGCAACCTCCACACTCTTCTTAAACTTACCTTTTGAAAATTTTCGCTAGTTTGAGCATTCTGAGTTTATGCTTCAGATGTTTTTCCTCCTATTGTGTTGAATCAAGCAAAGTCCTTAAAGTGAACACAGTTGGAATACTTTTTTTTGTTCACTTCTAACTGTGTATTTTTCATTATATGGGTGCAAATTTCAAAAATAGTCTGAGGTCTGTGACAGTCAGTCTACATTTTACAAATTAGATAGTCTAAATGTAAATATAATGGAATCTGAAACTATGCTAGCTTTATATAGTTTTCAATCTGTTGACAGATTTCCTGTAGCTCTGTCCTGTTTTAAGAAGGTGATTATAGGAAAGACTCAGTAATCGTTATAATCTATATGAAAATGCAGTTCAAATGAAAACAGTAGGATTGCTACTAATATCCCTATTCAGATTTTATTCATTTAAACAGTTATAGAGATGATAATGGGTGTTTTGACTGATTAGAGATTTCAGGATCAAATCTATAGTCATTATGACTAATGTTTTCTCATTAACAAGTCATGCATATCAAAATAATTGGTCTGTGCTATCACTAACATGCACAAAGCTCCCACAGCATGGTCATCATTAACAACACAGAAATAAGGCAGTAATTCAAGTCCTAAGGAGCTTAAAAACCTAGATGGGGGGAGACAGTACAAAACACTGGGATACGCTTCAGAGAAAACTACTTCCCCTTTTTATATAAAACACTAAAGGGAGAGGACAGTTTTAAGACTTTTCTTCTTGTGATGTGATATTTGTGAGGAAACTAGCTTTGAAGAGGTAGAAAAGAGAGAGTGTGTCTCATTGGGGTGAGAAGACAGGTCCTGACACAGATCATAAGTGAGAGGCCTCTTGTATTCATCTCATCCTACTTTTTTTTTTGGCCAGTAAAGGCAACATAATTAAATGAACTCCATAGAGAAAACCATCAAGCATTTTCCTAAAACTAGCCTGTAGTAAGTGGCTTTATATGATAATATTTGGAAGTGAAAACTGCAAAATAGGGATTGTTTTCTGAATTCTCATTAATGTTTTTAAAGTTATACACCCAAAAGGTGTGTGTCTCATATATTTACTATATATGATTGGTTCCACAGCAATTTTAGTGATTACTGGCATGGTGTCATAATTATGTTCTTTGCTAATATTGATACATCAGAACTGGTACATAAGACAGATCTCCTCGTTCCTGTGTCTTTCAGTTTCTCTTTGAACAGGGGTCCAAGGGGATGCAGTCTCAGCCAAGGGCCATGCTAATATAGTCACTGGCATGAACAAGTCAGTAAAGTGCTTAATGCTGGCCATCAGTGTTGTACTGTAAGCATTTGCATTTTTAATTAAGCCTGGTGATGCTGCTCAGGA
Organism: Ifrita kowaldi; assembly: GCA_013398055.1. Taxonomy (NCBI): domain Eukaryota; kingdom Metazoa; phylum Chordata; class Aves; order Passeriformes; family Cinclosomatidae; genus Ifrita; species Ifrita kowaldi. The sequence continues at coordinate 96,450 of VZRS01008986.1, forward strand.
CATCCACCTAATGATGTAACTGCACTTTGTGAGAATGTGATCGACACATCTGCATAAAATGGTGAATGGGTTGCGGAAAATCTCCATTTAACACATTCCTTCTAAAATCAGTGCATTCCTCTTGGGTTGTGCTTTCCAGCTTTCTTGCTATAGCAGATATTTCTAAAGATATTCTGTGTCTCTGAATAGATCTGTGCTGCTTAACTGCTCCAACCCATTATATTATAAATTTGTTTCTTGTGTTTCAAATTTGTGCGCAGGGAATGTGTTTGGGGGGACTTTTTATATTCATGAAAACGGAAAACAAAATTGAAAGTGCTAAGAAAAATGAATATTGAGCTAATGTAGTCTATTTTTGCACAGAGCAAATATCAAGCTAATGCATAAGATTTATCCTCTGTAGTAAATCAGCAATATGTCTCATTTTAGGCCTCTCCTATGACTACTATTTTTTACTGCAGTATTCAGTCATGCTGATTTATGCCATACTATCCTGTGAATATTTTGCAGACTATTATCAATAAAATAATTTTATCTTTGGGTCCAGATGGAATGAGCTTAGAACACAAAGCAGAGAGAGAGAGCATGATTCCTGCCTCAAGTGTTTTAATCCTTGGAATAAATTTTAATCCTTGGCATAAAATGTGAGACAGGGACACAAGACATCAGGGAGTGGAGGACTGGATCAGGAAAGGCATCAGCCAATTAACAAACTGCTTTATGCTGTAAGGGCTCATGTACTAAATAAGATGGTTCTGTTTAACTGGGAGTGTTTCATTAGACTCATGCCAGGAATCATTTTGGAGTGTAGGACTAAACTAGGACAGTGAGCAGTGGCACCACCGAACTACTCAGGATAAGTGTGAATAGAAGCAGCAGTTTCAGTAGTCCCATTAGACAGCCCACATGCCGAATTGGAACAATGGGAGAGGACTGGTGACAACAGAATAGATAATGGGCTCTGGTCTCACTTCCTGCTCTTGAGACCAAGTATGAAATAAGTGGCTGAAATCATCTTGTTTATTGTGGACCTTTACTAGCAATAGCATTCTTGCTTACTTGAGTCATGCCGCATTCCCTTTGAATTGTGGTAAAGGCACTGACCTTTAGTCCTATTGACTGTTCTGCTGATCCTGCATAGAGGCGCTGCCAAAAGTAAAATTAAATCACTTGCAAGTGATTTAAGTCCTCCTTCTCATATGCAATACCATAGTTTAGATTTTTGTTGTGGATTTTACGTCAAATCAAGTCTAGGACGTGCTCTCAGTTGCAGTAATCAGAGCCTCCTGCAAAATATGAGTGAATGGATATCCGGATGTCCAAAACTTTGTCATATTAAGTTTCACCTCTCAACATTGCACCATATATTAAATAGTTCAGTATAAGCCTTTTTTTTCTTTAATTTAACTATTTTAATCCCAGAACTGTGTTTTAGACTGATAGGAGAAGTGTGCTCTCAGCCTTTTGAATTGCACTTATTCGTATGAAAAGTGTGTAAGTGTGTGAATATATGGGGGTGTGTCATTCTTCCACAAAAACTGGATTTGATTTGAGTTCTGTAATAATTTATGTTCTGCCATGGTGGTTAATACTTTCCAAGGAAGCATAGTGAAAACACTTGATCGATCAGTTGGCTAAAATTAGTTTTGAATACATTACTGATATACTCTTATGTGGCTTATGTTTCTGAAAAATTGAAAAAGTGTTACAGAATTTGTTCTTTCAATGATGTACATCTTCTTTGTCGACATCTGCTCACTTTTTCTTAGAAAAAAAGATTTTTTGGATGACACAGTTCTCTGAGGTTGAGTTTTGGAAACTCAAATTATATTTGAGTTGCATTTGTATTATATTAGAGCATGTTTAAATCAGGACAGCCATGAATAGGTATGAAACGTGATTGATTGGCTTTTTGAATTGGCAGGGTCTGACCCTTTACTGTGTGAGGGATGTGTAAAAATAAAAGAAGTCAGCCATGCTTAAAAATATGATTCCAGGTCGTATTAACTATGGTAGTGTGCTAGGGTTCAAACGTACATAAAACATATATTGCTGATGAATGTAGGGAGAAGTAAGAGAATAGGGAGAAGGACAGTGAAAAGCTTTTCATCTCTAAGGGATTGCAACTGATTCTGAAGTTTGCGACTGTTAATGAGTCAAATCTCCTCTTGATATTGAGAAATTTCTGTTTGAAACTTTATTCTGGTCTCGTTTCAACTTCTGATGATAAGCTTGAGTCTCTGAACTTGGAGCTGTCCAGTATAAATTAAAACAATGCCAGGGATATTCCAACAGTTTGTAAGGAATAGCCATAGCTGTTCTAAAAAGTGCTTCACTCAAAACAGTGATCATCATTGCCTATAAAATCAAATTCGTTAGCATTGCCCTGGGCTTTCACAATTCTCTGCATATCACATTCTGTTCCACAGTTTCACAGAACAGAATGCGTTTCGTTTCATTTTCCTTGAAAATTTACTTGGCCTAATATCTTGGCAGCAGTTTGCAAACTTTGCTAGGTTATAAGGCTGCCAGCAAGAATAAAGAACTGGCTTCCAGTCTTCCATGAATAGAAGTAAGTTTGCTAAATTAAAGATTTGTTTTCTTTTAGTGATATAAGTCAAACTCATCTTTTAAGCTTCATATAAAGAAATTTTCATGCAATTTGACCTCATAAAAATTGCAGCTAGACAATTTTAGACTAGAAGTGAGATGCAAATTATGGAGGACGGGTAATTAATGTCATACATCCCTTGCCAAGGATTTCAGTTGGTGCTAACCAATGGTAAGCTCTGGATGCATTTTCAAGGAGTTCCAGTGTAGTTCACCTGGACTTATTGATCAAGAAGCAGGAGTTACAGGAAGGTGTTGGGAACTAGATCCGGCAAGATAAGATGATCACAAAGCTGTCTTCAGAACTTAAAATTCTTTTAGCTTATCACTTATAGAGTGAAATAGAAAGCTTTCATGACAGTTTGGTACTGATTTTCAGTATACATCAAAAGTGGTTGTTTACTGTTTGTTTGCTTTTCCTCTTGACAGGTGCAGCAAGTTACAACAGTTTTTATGTTTTTTGCAAAGATTTCTGCCAAGCTGTGAAGCCTGGAAAACTGAGGGTCCGCTGCAGCGTGTGTAAACAAGGAACCCTGACGTTGGCGAGGGTAAGCTTTTTTGGATTTGTTTCAAGGTTTTGGGGTATGTGCAGATGATATAACTACTCTTTTCTATTTGCATACATATGGCTATGTATATATGTAGTCCTACTTATTTTCTTTTTTCTTGCTGTTTTTAGCTGAGAAGAGTAATTCAAAGGATTTTGAAAATTTCACTCACTTATTTCCATTATTTGGAACATATACAAGGAACATCATGCAGACTAGAGCTCCAGTCCTTGAAAGACATAGTTATCTCTTTTTTTTAAGGACTAATGATTAACCTAATTGTATGCACAATTTATAGAACTACATGTGCTCTAAAAAGATGGGATGATAGATGTTTATTCAGAGCTTGGAGCTGTTGTTAAGGCCACAGAAAGACTTGAATTCAGATCTAAGTTGTGAACATTATTAGCTAAGGCCAGAAGGTTTTGAATGGATGTATAGTTGAGAATATTAATCCCTCCAGCTGCGGCATGTAAAGTCAAGGTAAAGTTACTGTTCATGGACAGAAAACTGATAAGACATCTCTCAAGTTTGGTTTGCACTCTAAAATGAGAGAGTGTTGGGGAGTGACTTGAGTGTGCAGTAGTCTAAATTTTAAAGGGGATTTTTTGTCTGAGTGCTGCTAATTTTCACTGGTTATGTTACTGTTGGGTGAGAGTCCTTCATCTCTCCTAAATCAGTGTTTGTCAACCACGTTTATGTGAGAGGCTTAGGTTTTGAAGAAGACTGAGCCATACCATGCTATAGCTTGGCGGGGGGGAAAACTTCCGTATTTAGCCCACATTCAAATGTTTAAATTTGTGTTTTGCTGTGGTTTAAAGTTTCAGCTTTGTGTTCTCAATGTGGCACAGTGCTTCAATGTCTTTACATGTAATAGCACTGTAAAATAATAGCAGTTAAAAACCAGGTTCTATATTCTCCTTGGAAAGAATAAACCATACCATGCTTATACACATCTAATTCAAAAAGCCACAACCACAATCCCCCTCAAGCTTTATGTGCTATTCCTGGATTAACCAACTATCTCTGATTTATATCAGAGGTTTCAAAGTGTTGCATTTTGTGGTGTTCCAGATGAACACATCTAAGGAGATTCTTTTTCTCTCAAAATTTGTATTTAAATATTGGTAATTAGTATAGGCTTGAATCACATATCAATCAAGACGGAAGACACCATTAATTTAAATTTCCAATGGTAGGATGGATAAAAACACAGACAATATTGTATTCAGCTTGAATACATGAAGTCAATGCTGCAGAAAGACATCGCTGTTATCACTGCATGAGTGTGAATCTTTTGGATTCCATTTACCTCACACAACATGAGTCCTTTGCTAGACTCAGCAGCGTCCTTCAACATGTCCACTTTTGGAAATGATGACTTTCTCATCTGTGCTGTTTGATTTGGGGTCACTGCATTCCTAGTATTAAATAAACCTAAATAAATTTCCAAACTTTTCAGCTTTTGTAGTATCTACTAAACACTGTTCTTTGGTTTGGAGATGTAAAAAAAAAACCCGAAACCACCAACCCTGTATTGTCTCCCAGAAATTCCTCATAACTCCATGGTAGAAATGCCATATTAAAGAGTTTCAGTATGGTATACCTATAAATAACTTCTGATTGCCTGGAATGTATGCAGGCCTACATTCTTTTGGCAAATACGAGGTCAATGACACAATAAAGATATGCAGGCTGATAAATTCAATTGAATGGGCAGATTAAAGTGGCTGCTTTTTTCTATTAGCGTATTTTACAGTACATATGAAAAGAAAGTAGCTGGAAACTTGTAGTGGAAGCTGTTCCAATTTTCAAGGTTGATTCAAAAAATCCCAGCTTTCAGAAGATTTGAGAAGGTACTTCAGCATAAAAGTACCAAAAGAGGAAAAGGAGATATTTTCTGGAGAGTTTAAAGTGATAATTTTAGTCTGTTTCAGTTTTCAAATAATGCTTGGCTGTGAAAATAATTTGCATGTAAGATTCTTGATACTTTCTCCCCAAAACAAAGAAAATCTGCTATCATTCTTTTCCTCTCGAACTGAAGCAGAGCACAGTAGTTAGGAACAGTGAGCATGCTGTCTGCAGTTTGGGCTGGCAGTCCTCTGGGCTTCCAAAGTGCGGTGTTTGCAATAGGGCACCCTTAATGTCGTGAATGTGCTATGCAGCAGTCAGTTTGCTTTATAAACGCACAGCATCTATCTCACTCCTGTGGTTGTAAAGAGTAGGTGCAGACTTTGCATGTGCCTGCCCCACCTTCTCTTCTGGTCCACCTTCCAAGGAGACAGAAAATATTTCCATCTGAGGTGGCTTCTAATATGTACTAAAACTTACTGTGTAGTGACCTCTCTGTGTTAAGGCCAGGCAAAAGTGTGGCTCTCACAGCAAGTGAGTTGTATTTGCCCTGCTTTCTTCAATGCATTGCAGTCTACATTAGGCAAAGTCTGTTAAAAAGGTTAAAAAAAGTTCAAGTTAGTATATTATCCCAAACCTTCTGTCTTTCACCTCCAATCCCATTGGTCTGTACCACTGATTGCAGATAGATATCCTCTCTGCTGGTACTACAGTTATTCTCCTTTTATAGAGAAATTAGTCAAAATAAAGTTGACATAAATAAACTATTAAAAAAATTGTGTTTACAACTGTACTACAGATCTGTCAGCAAAGCCACTTTTTTTTTAACCTCTTTTGCTCCCCAGTCTTGGTAAACTGTGCCTGACCTTTACGTGGCAATGCAGCAAGTTTCTTGAGAAGCTCCTTTGTGCCATAAGCACCAAAGCACGCTGTAAGCCAGCATTTGTTACGCTAAATCTTTTATTGAGATGAAAGTGAATACCTGTGTAAAACCTGCACAAAGCTTTGTGCAGCCTTCACTTACTCTACATGCTAATCCTTTGACTACCTAAGCCACAAATGACCAGCCTAATTAAATTGAGCTTTCTTTTTTTCGTGGTGTTGACTGACATTTAAAATATTACTTATTCATTTAAGTGGACTTATTCTAAAGATTCTATATTAGCAGTCATGCCTATTTGCATAGCATTATTTTAATATATGATGCTCAGAGTAGATTTATGATACGATATTTCTATGAAATTAAAGAGCCCGCTGTTTTTATTTTTACCAAGGACATCCATCTACAAATTAAATTTGTAATTTTACAGTTGGCACTTACCTGGCACTTTACAAAAATATCAAGACCTAATGCTTTATGGGAGATATATGCAGGTTAATTTAATTATAAGAAAACATCAGTCACGGTAAAAATATCACATCTCCATAGTTTCTCTAACTAATCAAGCACAAAAGATATCTGGAGAGATTGGACTGTGGGAGTCTTGTGTAGGCCACCTACAGGCCTACCAGTAAGTTTTTTCATATAGCTTGAAAAATTTAGCAGCCATTATTCAGATAATTAGGGTATTCCTCTTTCCAGAAAAAAAACCAAAAACAAACCAAAAACCCAACAACAAACCAAATACAAAACAACAGAAAACTCAAAATAAACAAAAAAATAAAAACCCAGAAAAAAAGGTCTGATTGTAGCAGTCACATTTGCAGTCCTTCTTTTGGAGCTGTAACAGTGTTAACATTCACAGTGTTAGTTCTCTAGTGAGAAGGAAAATGTGTATCTGTGAGTGTAAGGCCTGAATCTGCAAACTGATATGCACCAGGCTATACACAAACCCACACTTTTCCAATGTAACTGACACTGTGTGTACTCCTGGTAAAAAAGGATGTGAACACTTGATTTGGTATGTGTCATAATGCAGAATTCAACCAGAGTAAGAGTCTGGACTGAAGTGTGGCAAATAGACTTCTGGCCTCCCTTCTCAGGCACAGGTGCTATGGTGAGGCCATTTCTTGTGTGGGGACTTATCACTGCTTGGTCATTCTTATTCTTCTTCTTTTGTGTCCTTGCTAGTTAGTACTGAGTTTTCAGTATATCATCCAGCACAAGCACCAAAGGAGTTTGTCATAGCTTCTCTATACTCTGCAAGTGTTCACATCATAATGTCAGACCTTTTCAAACATGAGGAGTTATATTCATATCTAACTCCGTCCAGCTGAGATGGGATTTAGTTTCTGACACTTTCAGCACATCTGGTGCATACTGTCCCATTGCTGTCCCTGCCCTCTGTGCTGCAGAGGAGCCTCCTGACTTCACAGGTTTTGTTAAACTGTCTCTGCCACAGAACTGCTCTTCCGTCATTTGTCATATTAAGGATGTTGCTTACGTCTATTTCTTTTCATCTTAAACCTAACAAAGAAATGGACGTTTGCTGAATTTTGTTTGTCTGGAACCATGAAAGGCTTGTGATTTGAGTGGCTTGTCAGCATAGGCTGTGCAGTACATCACAGTTTTGCACAAGGGTCTTCTGAGTGCCTTTCAGTGACTGATAAATAATAGGTCATAGATGGTGTAAGTGGTCTTCCTAATAGATGATAGTACAGTGTTTGGAATTTGATACTTTCAAATTTCCTAGGAACAGAAAGATCGGTAACAGAGTAATATGCTTTGAGATCTTACTTCCTATCTCCATTTAAGCTATTTAAATAGAGTGTCTTCTTTTTGATGAATATAAACTTAGCAGAGATTTTACAATAATATAAAATAAAAGCACAGTTTATTTTGATCTCTCTTTATTAAATATATCATTGTAAAACTCCATTCCACAGTGCATAACCTCTCACCACTGCTCATTTCAGGTCACATTTTTTTCCTGGAATTAATTACTTGCATCCTCCCTCAGTGACAGGGAAAGGAAAGGGTACTGCTCACTGCATCAGAGCAAGGCTGACTGAAAGAAAAAGGGACAAGTAGCGCCTCTGAAATTGTGTAGTCCTTCCTGCTGCTGAGTCAGCTTCTCCCCTCTGCTGGTTACACTACTGAGGTAATATGGCAAACAGATTACAAAAAATCAATTTGTCCTTTAAAGCTAAACTTCAAAATAAACAGCCATTGAAGTGTATGTGAAAAAGTGTGATTTCATTTACAGGCTGGGGAGGTATTAAAAATGTGATTGAATTCTTGAGAATGGGTAATGTAGGTGTTTGTCTCTCCAAAATTACATGTGTTCTGGGAGGATACAAATGTTTTTTATACATATTATAGCTTACACATGACAAACACAATGTGTTAAAATGCTTCTATTGAATACTGTGCATAAGAAAGTTACCATTGTAATGTGTGACTCCTTGGTCAAACTAACAAACGTGAAACAAGCATTTATTGTTGGGTTCCTGCTAATGAATGTGTTAGTACAAAAATAGCTTAATTTTGCTGCATCTGGCTGACAGAAGTAGTATTTACAGGAAATTACATGTATTCAATATATGTGCTTCTTTCTACATAAATAATGGAAAACATCTCAATTCTGACACCTAAATTGTCACCACTGGGCACTGATGATTAATGCTGCCTTGAGAAGACTAGGCCAGAGAAAATAAGCTCTTGGAACAATTTTTACCCAGGGTTTCCACAGAATCAGGAAATCCTTCTGCATTAGTTGTATTAAGTCAGGACACTTAATTGTAAGCCTAATGTTTTTTCCTAATGAACCAGTGTTTTTTGAGAGAGAGGGAGCATCTTAAATACAGATGCATTATTCTGTTGTGCAGGCCAAGCCTAGCTGTGCCAGGATTCCAGAGAGAAATCAGGCATATTTTGATCTTCTCCCTACCTGCTGCACAGGGAAATGTACAATTTTGTGCACTCACTTCTCTTATGAAGTGATCTGATGGTAACAGGGAGGCTGAATGTGAACTGCTGAAACTGCCATTCACACAAGGAATTTGTGTCATCCACTCTTCGTTATTGTTCTCACATTGCTTGCAGTGACTTGGTGCACAGCATCAGCATTAAATAAATTTAGTGCTGAGCTGACTCTGAATTTGGAATTACCAGTGGAACTTTCCTAAGGATGATCACAGGGCATCTGCAGGTCTGATTCTGCCATCGCTCATCAAGTATCTTCATTGCTTGTAATAACATGGGTATCAGAAAAAAAACAAGAAAATGCCTACATGTCTATCTCTAAAAGTTTCTTTTCTTTGATAATATGTTAGATTTTGCCACATCCAGATGCACCCTGGGGAGGCTGCTCCAGCAAATATTCCTGGGGCCTGTTTAAGATACTGTAGCACTTAGAGAAATAAGAAAACTCAACACTGGGTGGCTGCAAATTATTATTTTATAACCATTTTTATTTTTTCTTCTCCACTTCTGTCTTTGGCTCTAAGTCTCACTTCACTCTGAACCTCTTAAAGGACAGCTTCACTCTTGCACCTGTCTCACATAGTGACAATGCCATTAGGGATGGCTTCCAAAATGCTCAGCTCTGTCTGAAGAGAACAGTTGGGAGGTTTTAGGCTTTTATACAGGCTTTTAGCTACCTCTTTCATTTATTTTTAAATATCCCTTAAGAAAAATTTCATTACATTGGACATAAATTGTAATATACAGTAAATGAAAACATGTAATTGTTTTATGAAAAATAAAAATCTCATCCATTTCAAAAGACAGGAACAGCAATTTATTCATACAAAATAAACTTGGCTAAGGAAACAATTTTTCGTCTATGTTGAAAAAATAATGTAAGTTCTTCTTTTATTTTAATAGAATAAGAAAATATATTTTAACTCAATTCTATTAGAAGGTCTGAGATATCTATGCGTGATTTATAATATTTATTGCAGTACGTGTTTTCAGTGAGGTTACACGTTATGAAGTGTCTTAAAAGCTAGAAAAAATACCATTGGAAAGAGGGAAAATTACTTCAGTATTATATACTGCTTCAAGTCATGCTGTGAAATAAAACTGCCTTTTAATGTGAAGCCTAGAGTGCGTTTCTCCAGCCTGGGTGACAACAGTCATAAATGAAAAGGAAAACAGTTACCAAATTTACTTTCAGATAAGACTTTTACATGAGTTTCTGAATCAAATGTCTAATAAACCCTTTTGCCAGAGAGGATAGATATATGCCTAGTAATACAGATGGTACTCAGTGTATCTTGTCCTTGCAGTTGCTATGATATCGGGAGGCACAGGCTCACAGAATGAGGTTGGAGGGGATCTCTGAAGGTCATCTGGTCCAACCCTCCCTGCTCATGCAGGGCCACTTGGAGCCAGTTGCCCAGGACGACATCCTTTTGAATATCTCCAAAGACAGAGACTCCACAGCCTCTCTGTTCAACCTGTGCCAGCGCTCAGTGACCCTCACAGTACAACAGTTGCTCCTTATGCTCAGGCAGCACCTCCTGTGTTTCATTTGTGCCCATTGCCTCTGGTCCTGTCACTAGACACCTCTGAAAAGAGACTGGCTCTGTCTTCTTTACGTTCTCCTCTCAGATATTTATACAAAGAGGTGAGATCCCCACTAATGTCTATTTCAGTATATCATGGAAGGCCTGGGACTAGCAAAAAATACCATGCTCAGAGTAATACATGTTTTACCAAAAATATTAGTTGCATTTGATTTTTTTCATGTAATATTGTACATTCTCTGAATGTATAAATGTAGAACAGATGTGGACTTTTAACTCTTTCACTCTTATAGGTCTTGTGCTATTTCTATTGATGTTGTTACGCACTTTGTTTGGATATATACCTTTTGGGGAGAAAAAAAGGGATTACCAACAGATGTGATTAAGTAAGCCTTATTCAGCTTTAGTTTGGGGGCCCCTCTTCTGGGGGGCAGAAATGTGACCAGGGAGGGAAAGGTCTTTCCCTCTGCTTGCATATTGCACCCCCAAACACGTATTGTTCGCCAGGAAAATGAGAAGTTACGTATTACTTATTGGCAGCATGGCTGTCATTGTCTTAACTACATGCAAAGACGGCTTTCTCTCCATAAAGTAACTGCTCCTCTCACAAAGAAGGGCCCTCTTTCTAATGTTTCTTAGCCTTTTACGTTGAAAGGAGATGCAATGAATATTCATCAGCATTCTTGACATTAGAGCCATAGTTGCATATGTAGGTAAATCCTTCCTGATCCCTCTTGGATCCCCTTTTCTACTCAATAGGACCAAAATGTGCTGTGGATGTGTTGCTGGAATGTATTACAATACAAACAAATCATGAGATGTGACAGTGGGGCTTTTTTTTTTTTAATATGGCAGCTGCCACTGAGATTCAGATGTCCCTGTGCATAATTCTCCTAATTTGCTTTCTTTATTAATGTACAGCCAAACTTCTGTCTACGCAGTATTATTCCTTAGATAGCTGTGGGTACAAAGAGATCATGCTCACACTAAATTATTTCAGCATTTTTCATAATGATTAATATTAAGCAAATCTAAAGGGTCAGTAATTTTCATCGGAGTTTTTAAAGTGCTGGAATATCAAAGGCACCAGCTGGCTCAGGAAGAAAAAATAAGTGTATTTACTTATGGTGTTGTAGTAGCAGAAGTAGAAAATGTCAAACTATTTTCTTACAGGTGTACCTTCATCTCCATTAAGAAGCTGATGTATTTTCTTAATAATAATAACAATAATAATCATTGTAATAATAATTATTATTATGATTATGATTAATATTATCATTAAAGTCATTGATAATTTTTAATGGTTAATTTATAACATAGTAAAGGGACTGCCTATGTCCAAAAGAACTGTAAACTGGTATTTATTCTAACTCACTGTGGAAGAAATCATTCCAAATCTTTACATTTGGAATGTCTCAGCTTGTGCTGTTTTTCCTAGTTTTGGACTGAATTACTCAATAAGAAAGGTTTAGGGTACTTAAACGTTATGTAAGTAAAACTCAGATTTCTCTAGCTAAAAAAATCAGCTAATTTTAAGTTAAATTGTTTAGGCTTGTTTAGATAGGTTTGTGATCTAAAAGTGTTAAGGTCAAATTCATTAAACCTTTCCTCAGAGCTTCATTACTATAAAACATCTTAAACATTATGGAGCCACAACCAGGATAGTTACATTGATTTAACTTTCTTGGCAGAGGTAAGTGGTGTTCTAATGAAGGTTTTCTCCTTCTTGTTGGGGGTGATAACCAGTTAACAATCCACAAATAAGTTCTTAGTATTTAAGTTTTTCTGCTGTAAGCAACTGGACAAAACAAAACATCCTTGGTTCCCTGTAGTAATTGCATATGTTTGAAGCTTGATACTTTATGCAGAAGAAAGAGTTAAGTGGTATATCCTGAATGTAGAAGGGGGTCCAGTTTGTTTTGGGGTAATTTTGAAATATCATAAATTATTCTGTTTTAAGGACTTGATTATCTTGGGAGTCCAGTTCCTTTTTTAAAAATAACTATACAAATATACATGTAACACTGAACCCTGTAAATTTTCTAGGCTCTATTTGCACACTGTCATAAAAGGTAAGTGGAGAGAATATATTTACTTAGATTTGATCAGCATGTGCACATCAGCTGTTTGTGATCTGATGGTGGAAGCATTTCGCAATTTTGAATCTGTCTGTACATCCCCAAGTTCTAGATTTTTTTGCTTTTTAAAAAAAAAAATTGAATTCAGGCTTTAATAATTAGAATCAGTATGTTCTACATGTCCTTATTTCCATAAATGCAGTCAAAAAAGTCAGTTCAGTTGGCAGAAGTTAGCTTTTTCAGAGTAAGGCACTGCATTTTAGCTGATGCCTCAGGTTCCTGTAAAGAGCACCAAGAGATGTTTTTGCTGGCTTTCTTCTGCTTAGCTCTGCAGATATCCTGCCAGATGAAAACACTGCTGCCTCATCCCGACTCAGGAGTGTTGCAGAGTAATGTTTGTAACTTTGAAAAAATGAGCAAAGATGGTGTTATTTGTCTGATACCGATATAGATGGTAGGGCATATGCTCAAAACATAAAAAATATTTCCCTGGAGTGTGTTGGGCCTTGCTCAGGTTGCAGATTCCTGTTCTGCTCATACACTACAACCTGCGCGTCTAAAAGGATGTATTATAAAAGGATATATTGCTCACTGTCCTCATCTGAGCAACATGTTCTTTCTGGTGTTCATACTATCTGTGTACCTTTTGACTTGCTTGATTTGAAGAATTTAGTTTCAGATGGAGAAAATTCATTCCCCTGAAGTTAGGTTTTTCATTTCAGTCAGGTCTAATTACTTTCTTTGTTTTGAACTTGGGCAAATAGGCAGGAATATGTTTAACCCAAGGTTTTCCTGGTGGTTTAGGTGGTGCTTAAGAGTGGGAGAATAATTTTGTTTTAATATGCATTCTCTTCTGAATCTGTAGTTATATGTGCTTTGGCTCAGATCCAAAACTTCCAAGTTCCTTCTATATGTGGTTAGAAATAATTTCATACAATTTTGCAGAACACAATCACTGAACCGAAAGGCTTTCTGGTTACTGGCATGAGTCTTGAGCCTCATGGACCTTTCTGTTAAAGTCAAGTCACCAGATTGAGTCTCTGCCTGAATGAAGTACTTTTGGTGAGAAGCTAAATGGATTTAAAATAGTGCAGTCAGGTGCCATCAGAATAAACAGTTTATATAGGCATCTCCTGTCTTATAAGACATTATAACATATTAATTAGTTCAGTCAATTGTAAGGTGACGAATGAGGGCTGTTTTTATTCTGGACTAATAGGAAAGGATGCTCTATGGTTTTGTACAGTACTAAAAATTCTTTGAATATTCTTAAAAGGAAAAACAAACAAAGGCCACAACACCAACTTATGGAAGCAAGGCTGCTTTCACTATGCGATATGTTTTTAAACATTATTTATGTTTTCTTTCATGTTTTTTTGCTTGCATTTTAGGCAATGTGTTTATTATGTGGTGTCATACATGGTGGGGTTTTTGGTATAAGACCATGTCGTAAAATACCATCAGTTCTTGATGGTGATGTACAGATTTATTTATTGAGGATGGATTTTAAAAATAAACTAATGTTGCCTCACTCCCTGGCTTGGAACAGTGTCAAAGACTTTTTTTTCATTTTTCTCTTAATTTCCCTACAGATCTTGACCTCATGACAATAATTTTTTAATGTGTATTCATAATTATTCAGTTGATGTCATTATACATTAGATCTGATTTCATCCTATCCCTGGGCCAACCTAATTAAGAGGAATGCAAGATGGGGCGGTTCAGATTCTAGGCTGAACTGTGATCAGAAACAAGAGCCAGCAGGTTTCCTCTTTGGTTCTCTGTCCCCTTCTGTTTCAGTGCTGCTTTTTTTGCTGATTTAAGAAGCTGTTTCCTGAAATTCAGGCCAAGTGATGAGGGCTAAGATTTCTGAGTTTTGCAAAACAGCAATTTAAAGAGGAAAATGGAATTCATAGGCTTTATTTAATTCAACTACAATGAAATTGCTAGATTAAGGTTCTTGTAACTCTACAAATTTTGTCATTTTATTTAAAATGTTAGTACTCTGCTGGAAAAAGTTTCGTCCAGTTTGACTCTTCTGTTTCTCTTCTGCTTTTGCTTCTTTCTAGCATAGATCAATTTGTATTTTCTGTTGAAGAGAGCTGGCACTTTGGAGCCTTTTTATTTTAAATGTAACTGATATGCTTGAACCTTAACCTTGTGTGGTGAACAAGGTCTTCCTGTATTATTCAGGAAGATTACATGGTTAGATACAATCCATTTTGCCCTGTATTCTCTGATAAAATAAATTAGGGGGCCTGAGTGGTTTTTGTCTGTCTTAGGTGACACAAGGGGAGAAAGAAAGTGGGAGAGTGAAAACAGTTTACTTTTTGCCAGTACAGATACTCATTTTGTGCTGCTGCGTATGTTGGACATGCATGGACAGTAACATGTCACAAGAAAATGAAGCAAAATTTGGGATGGATCCTGTTATATTCTGATAAAATCATGACTATTACTTCCTAATGCAAAATTTGTTGAATGCCAACTCGTCCATAACTATAATAAAACCAACTAATGCATAAATGAATTCTGGCAATTTTCAATAAAATTTTAAAACTTGATATGACAGCCAGGAATGCTAAGAGGTAACCAAGTGTGTAAACACTAAATGAAGGATTATCCTTATTTGTGAAAAATCCATTCCAGTGAGAAATTGAATTGGGGGTTTCTCTCAAAAAAGAAGGGCTGCTGTGGCTGGTGAGCCAAATCAGTGCCTGATTTTACTCCCTTTACAGTAATGAGGTTATGTGAGACCCATAAACAATACACAAGTGAGAATAAATATAACTGAACACTCTATTGTCACTCCTCTTTAAAGATTCATCTCTAAACAGTAAAGTACTGATTAAAACTGAATGTGATCAACCATATTAGGAGTGATGCACTTCATTTATTAGAGCATATTCCATGAGCAGCCTCACCTCTCATATGGCATTTTTGTCTTTCAGCGAGGATTTTCTGTGCAAAGCACGTATGTATGGGGTAAGTATAAAATGACTAATTGCATAAAATGATAGATCCTGTATTTATTATTCTTTCAACTGAAGGAAGATTTCAGCTGAAAACAACTGGTCTAGAATTTGGTCTATGCCAGTATTTTAAGTGACATAGAGGTTAATGATAAAGAAAAGACCGAAAACCTTCATGCCATTAATACTGACTTTTAATGAGTCTCAGCAGTTCAGAAAGTAGACCTGTAAGGATTTAGACTGCAACAATCTTGGCACTAGTTTACAGTAAATAGATGCATCCCACTTAGAAAACAATTTGCATTAGACATACCTGTCCATATGTGTTTTAATTATACATAAATGTTCTCCAATTATACATAAATCCAAAAGCTGCTGGTAAAACCTAAGGCAGTAGATTAACTTCTGGGAAAGGCTCTTTTTAATGAGCAAACTTTAAGCTTCCTGTACTATCAGGAATTTAAACTGTCTCAGAGTACAAAGTGCTCCTGCAAATCCTGTGTCTTACGCAAGAAAAGCACAATTTTTCTAGCTACTGGTACAGGACACACCAAAAAAAAAAAAACAAAAAACCAAAAACAAAAGAGAGAGATAGAAAGAGAAGGAGAAAAACATATGGATCTGCTCCTTTTCAAATGCAGATTGTTGAGGCTGGAAGTCTACCACTTAGTCACTGTATTCTCTGTTTGACCATATGGTTGCAAAATCTAGTGGGATGATGTAAAAACCCTAGTTAACCTCCTGTAAACAAAATATAGTAGAATAAAGTGGGAAAAGGAAAGGATTTATTTTCTTAATTCTTGCTATTGTGCAATATTTAATATTTTTTATTGCCTATAGCTCTGATACGTTATGGAGTCTATATCTGTTTCTTGGTATTTGACTCCGTTAATATCTTTGTTCTTGAAATACATGGGGTGAAATCTCTAAGTATGCCTTTACATTTCAGATGAAATGACAAGGCTTTTTCTACCTACTTCATAGAGAGCTAAAACTCAGCAGAATGCAACAAACCTATTAACAATGTAGCTCATATCTATACAAAAATTGGAAGACCATAGGTGAAAAAAGAAGTTATTTTGTGGTCCATCACAACCCTATGTCAACCTCAACTATACAGCTAAAATTTGGATGAATTCACTGGCACTAGGTCTCCATATGAAATGAAGAAGGACATGACTATCTGTAGAAACTCCTTGGCTGTCCTTCTGCTCTCACTTTGCAAAAAAGACTCAAGAGAGAAGGGACAATGCAGACACAGATGAGGACTTTTTGAGATGGGGCAGGGGGAGCACAGTTTTGTGTGTGTGTGCAAAATTCCTTTCTCAAATGCGAATCATGAGGGAAGAGGCATCTCCATTTGCTGTCACGCCAGCAGCATGCCTACACTAGAATAAAATTTCAGCTCAGGAATAAGTGGAAAGAATCATTGGTCTCTTTTGGACAAATAGCAACTGATAAGTAAATTAAATGTTAAACAGCACTCTACTTGGCTTCAACTATGTTATTTTACAGTTCCAGTCTAGTTTCAGTGTCGTGTAAAATCAAGTAAACAACAGGATCCATGGAGTGCAACTTCGCAGGAAGTCCCACTGGCTGAGACTCTCCTCAGGCACCGATCTCTGTGTGCGATGCCTGGCTGACACGCAGAGACTCACAATCTGTTAACAGGGGTGCTGTGTAAGAAACAAGAATACAGTTCTCCCTTTATTTTTACATTATATTATGCCTACTCGTGGTTTGAAAATCACAGTGTTCTTGTAGACAGGGTCTTTTTTATGTATTCATCAATATACTGTATTTCTTCATGGCTAATTAACGTAATACTGTAAAAATATTAGAGTAATACATTCGTTCTAGTGTTTAGTAACCAAGCATAACTATCTATAGACTTTGAAAGTTCATAAAAAGCAGGTGGTTTATTCACTTATAACTATTTTACATGAAAGTAAAACTTTTAGACCTATAATACTTGACGAGTGAAGTTATACTTAACCTTCACCCAATAAAAGTGAAAGGAAAATTAATTCTTGGTGAAAAATTAATCTTCAAAAGTTTTACACTCCTTTTCATCACCTTCAGAAATTTTTATGGCTGAAGTAAACGTTTCCTTACTTTGTATTGTGGTAGAAACTTTCCATCATGATTTTCTATCTTTGTAATAGTATTTAGAAAATAATAGTATTTACTGCAGCAGTTACTCAGCACCATATCAAAGACACAAACTACAGACTACTACTTCTGGGACTGCTGTAACACAAAATCTTCTGTGGACTGGTTAAAGAGAAGATCCCGTTTGTTAAATTGACCTGTTTGATACACAAGTGTTTTCAGTTCAGATGCCAGTAGCAAGGACGGAATTGAAAATTCCACTTGTGAGAAAAGTAAATCTGTCATTAACTATGCCAAGAGATTTACAAAAATGGTAATTTAGTTTCCTAGATTTAAATTCCTGTCACCACCTGTCTGCACTTGAATTTGGGGATTAATTTTAATTTTCTAGCCTGTTGTTTGCCAGCGAGATGGTCCTCATGAATTATAGAACAGAGCAGAACTTCATCCCGAGTTGGTGGTTACAGCAGAGTTTCCTAACCCCTGTGACACACCACTCTTGGTGCTGAAGGGTCAGCTGTTAAACACTTTCTAAGGATGCTCTAAATCCAAATGTAAAGTACATTTGTTAATGGTATTGTAATTGTTTTCGTTCTTCTCCCCCTGCCCCAAGACCAAGCCTATCATTGTCAGAGTACGTGGTTTCCTTCAACAGATAAGATACCGTAATGCCAAAGTTACTTTTGTTCTTTCTTGTATTACCACTTCTGCTCTTCAACCCACCAGGAACTTTTTTTTCCCCTGTTCATGATATAGAGTCTTAAGGGGAGAATCTATGTATTCATCCAAGAAGATCCTTTTTTCTTTCTCAGTGAGATAAAAGGGAAATTCTTGGTAGGCATTTTACATAGGTTTTTGTTTGCGCAGTATTCTTCTTTCTAAAGGAAAATGTTTTCTACTCTGGGTGTGAATATAAGAAGTATACAAGGGGAGGGTAAGACATAAATTCGAATATTGAAATCCATTGTGGGATAAGGGAGAAAAATCTCAACAAAACTCCATACACTTCTTCATTGCAGCCTGTAGTAGATTGACTGCAGACCTGTAAATAAACTGAAGAGGGCTTTAAACTTGCTAACTTGGACCTCATAGACAGAAGATCAGGAGCTCAGTACTGGCCAGCTGATACTCTGGTATGTTTGTAGGGCCTGATGAGCTCCAATTTGCCCTGTCTAAACTTCTACCAGTACCTAACACAGTCCTTCTAGAGGTCTGACATACTTACATCTACAGGTCTATTGCAGGACTAAAGCCTATTTTTATGAAAAATAGAGTAGGAACTTCAGCATCCCATTACACAGGATGCGCAGGCAGTTCTTTCCTGTTTAAAGTCTCAATTAAAAGCTAATCAATTAATTAAATGCAGTTTATTGAATTCAGTTGCATTATCTCAAAGAAATGGAGACCAAGAAGACTTAGAGACTTATGGGAAGTAGAGTTACAGGTTATGACTCAGTCCTTAGGCTTAGAGTCTCCACCTATTCCTTCAGCACAAAAGCAAGGAGTGAGTCCTTGGTTCCCTCAGTCTTAAAACCTGTTTTGCTCCCTATTTAGGCACTGAAAAATTTTACTGAAGTTTCTTTATTTGATGTCTTTATATAGTGACCAGGTGTATAAGCAGAGACAACAGACCACTTGGAACTGCAGGAAGTAAAGAGATATCTGTTGATAGGGTAAATAAAAGTGAAATGCCTTCATTCTCCTTTCCTTCGCCCATTCCTTTCTTTCCCCATTGGTGACTTCTGAGGTCTCATTTGTTTGTTCCCAATTTTTGCTCTCTCAGCTGTCTGCATTTTATTTACAGGCAAAGTGAACCATCTTCATTTACTTGCACTGATTTTGCTTTTGCTTTGGTGTCAGAATATAATCTGGCCAACCTTATATGTTCACACAGGAATATACAGTTAATGCACATGCTGTAATACTTGTCCTTAACAGTGACAGGTATGTGGCAACTATTAAAGAAGTTAGCATTTTGCAGAAAATATACAGATATTGATATTTCATCACAAACAAACTAACAGTCAAGTCAGAAGCCTGTTTTTGCAACCAGTGCTTCTGTTAAGAAGCAACTCTTTCAAAGTCAGATTTCTAAAAATAAGGCTCTCTAGTTAGAAAATTTTAGCTGGAACTCATTATACAAAAGCATGCACAGGAGAGTAGCAAGGGAGATTTGGGTTATGGGTTTTTGTTTTTTTTTTAATTCTATCTCCTACATTTCTTTGTCTCAGGTTTTAATGTGTAGTTGTAATCAGGGAGGAAAGGAGAAAAACTTCAGTGCATTGAGTACTGAAGGAAAAAAAATAGAAGCAAACGCTTCTCAAGTGAGCTTATTGCTTTTTAATTAGTGCCTGTGGGAAGATACTTTGCTGTATCAGTGCCATTTATACTAGTACTGTCTTGCAACAGTGATGTGCAAAATGTTTCCCACATCTCCCACCGTCTTGTATGACCCCAGAGCAGACATACATAAATAAGTAATGGAAAAGGTAGGAAACAGATTCAGTCATGCCTATTTTGCTGATGCCTGATCAAGGGGAGAAAAAGGGAGGAAAGGTACAGAGGAAGATGAAGAGTATGTACTTCATAAATTCACTGTAACAGCTGTTCTATGAAATGCTGGGATTTGCTATTCCACACAGCGCAGGATGAAGGCAAAACTTGCAAGACCATATTTCTCCGTGTAATGAGGTAGGCAGCCATGCGGTTAAATCATTTGCTTTCTCTGGGACACTGCTGGGTTCCTTGCCTTTCCATTTAACTGCTCTCAGGTACCAAAGTGTCATTCTCACCTTCGTTATTATAATTTTTCCCCTTGTACTTCCCAGTAAATGAGAAGTTTTACAGTGGAGCAGCTGTTTATAAAAAACATTGACCTAAAATAAAGCAGTCAGTATGTTACAGCTGGTTGAAGTCACTTCAAACTTCTGGGTACAAGAAAACAGAAGCTGTGGCAGGATGACACCTGTTTGCTCAGCAGGTATTTTGGAAAATCTTACTAGGTTTGTGCATGGCCACTGCTAACTTAGTTTTGTTGCTTACCCAGCTGGATTTCCAAAGATAATCTTAACTCTTCTATGAAAAGCAGAGTAGAGTGTTGGGAAAGTAGGATGTTCTCTCTAGATTTGTCTTACATAAATAAAAACTATAGATAAATAAATTGATAAATGCTTTAAGATTTTGTATAGAAGGAAAAACTGAGGGTGGGGTTTTTTTTAATAGAGAAAGAAATTACTAGTAAAAAAATGGTTTGATGTTTCATGTCGGTGAGTTTGGACAAAAGTCATCAGTATAACACTGATTTTAGTTCAAAAAAAGTTAGCTTATTGCTTACAAAAGTATTTTGCAGTCTCTCTTTGCTGAAATAAGACAACTTGCAAAGTGTGAAAAAACCCTGCTTGTATCTTAGGCCTGTAAAGTAGCTGCAGCATGTCAAATCAAGTGCGTAGTCTAGATTTAAGTCTTTTAAACTGCAGTATCACATCTAATTTCTAAAACTATTGTTTCTAACTTGTTGTATTGTAACATATGATATATTCTAGCAGTGTTTATTTTATTCCTAACCACAGCAATTAAATTCAGGTCTTGAAAACCAGGAATCCAAAAGAATTTGTGCTCCTTTGTCATTGTCATGACACAGCATTGATCTCATTTCTTTAATGGAGGTTTTCAAGTAAAGACACTACATGGACCCAAATACACAGGGGGAAAAATTCCGACTGCCACCATGGTTCTCCTGACAAGTGTGTTTGCTCCATGTATTTAGTGTAGAATGCAGAATGTAAGAAATGGTATGATCTTCTCAGAGTATTTGTAATTAAATATTATTTATCCACAAGGCTATAGTCTGATCATTTGTCTAAATATGTACTTAGGGAGGTCCGTTCGTATATTAAAAACCTCTATGGGCTGAAGCTGGTATATTTTTCCTTTCTAATGGAAGTATTTTCTGCAGTATAGGTTTTGACCAGCCATCACCGTATTCAGCCTTTTGCGTTATTTTAAACTCCTAAAGTGACAATTGTATGTTTTTTAAAATGCACATCTTAAGGTTTTTCCAAGGTATATATTTTAACTACTGCATTGTTATAACAGAGTGATAGTAAAGGAGCATAAGGAAGCTTTTAAATCTCCAAGTCAAGGGTAAGGTATATTAATCAAGTACTTCAGAGAAATAGTCTTAGATTTTGAAGTATTATGCCATATATTTGAAAAATATAGTTTTTAATCCCTCTCTCTGTTTATTCTGAATAAAATATTTATTGAAAGTGGAACAGAAAAAAAAAGTGTTTATGACTGAAAAGGCTTCTTTAATTGCGAGGAAGTGTTTAGTTTTTACCTCTGCAGGCAGAGGATTTAATAAAATCTTGGCATTTGAGCTGAGATATCTAAGGCTCAGAAAAAGAGCTTGTTTTTATATCACCTCTGAAAATGCTGTTTTATTACGGAAATTCTCATGGATCAATAACCATGGCATCATTAATAGATAGGGCCTGGTATTGAGAAAGGTAAAGTGATAGTGTTCATATTAGTTCTCTGTTGCCAGAACTATTAATTACTTAAATCCTTTTGCTGCTTTTGTGTGACTCTGTAAGCTCTGTAAATGCTGCTTTCATCTTTTAGGAGAACTGCTTGAGAAAAATGTATGAGTCCTCAGCAATAAATTTTGATGAATGTCATCAACTCCTGAGGGTTTCTAAACCACGACAGAATTTGTCGCACAGCACACAAAGGTTACTAACTGTGTTTATTAATATAGGTCTGCTTAACTTGGGGCAAAGATCTTCAGAAACTGTAGGCAATGCTGTGGAGTAGATAGAATTTATTAGAGAAAGGGAATGTTATGTTTTCCAGTGGTACATTTTCGCTTTTTTCTGAACACTTAGGACAGTGCCTGACAACATGTAGCTTCCCATAAAACTGTGGTGTTTGAATTCTAACTATTGCACTTTAAATATATTTTGTTCTTTTATCTTTTGCTGTATCTGAGGTACTATCCTGATGGACCCCTATGCAATGCCCTGGTGAGCTGTAGAATCCATGGATGTCAATCTCTCTGATTTCCAGCTCAGGACAGCCACCAGAGACTCTCATCCCTTAATTTACAATCCTGACACACTCTGTTGTGCAATGAAATCCATTGTATAATATTGAAACCACAGTCTGACTCATATTCAAGTCGTTGAGTGTTCCTGTTTCCAGTGATGTTTTTAAAATAAACAAACAGCCTGTCCCAAATAATAACTCCAGTGTAAATGGTAGTATTGAAAGTGTTGCTCTCAGGGATCAAGATTCTTCCTTCTGTAAAGACTTTCTGCAGAAGCTCAGAGGAAAGCAAATTTAGCCCCTCAAAATTACAGTTGCCTAGGACCATATCTGGTTGGGCTGTATCTCCAAGGATTGTCCACAACCTGTTCTTTGCCACAAGGGCATGTTGCTTGCTCATTGTCCATCAGGACCACCTTTTTTGCAAAGGTGCTTTTTAGCTGGTCAGCTCCCTGGGAGCAGTGGAAGGATGTTGAGAACTTAGAACATTAATACCTGGCAAAAGATGCATGAAAATGTAGAATTTGCCTAAGAATTATCACAAAGATATATACAAAGTCTTCAAGGTATCTGATCTCAGCTGTAGCAGATCATATGAAATACGAGCAAAAAATATTGCTAATATTGCCTGAAAACGGCAAAAATACACTTGATCTAAACTAGATGCTTATTATCACTTAATTTTTTTAAAAATTGTTTAGTTTAAAACATTTTAATTATTTTATTGAATCAGTATTCAGGGTCACCAGAGAGACTGGACAGAGTTGTTAATACTAAACTGAGTAATTCCACTTTTGTATCATTGGTACTTTGAATCCTATACGATGCAGTGGAATAAGTGGGGTTCTCCTAGTTCCTCCCAGATAATATATACCATAAAACCGTAAGGCACCCATTAGAATTCTTTTTCTTGTGATACCTATTAGGTGTCACATATTTTGGGTAATTCACTGCTGACATCTGGCATTGCTTTTCAAAGATATGAAAGAAAAAAATCTCTCTGTAATCATCAATATTCAAGAACATGTTCGGTTTTCTGAGGCTTAGGACACAGCTGCTCCAGCAGGCAACGCAGCAAATAAATATATTCCTTCTCAGCATAAATTCCCTAGAGCATTCTTCCAGTTGAAAAACAGAGGCAAAAAAAAATATTCCATGTCAAAATTTTCATTGTGGAGGCATTTCCAACAGGAGAAGCGACTCCTGCAGCTCCACTCCAGGACTGCTGAACAGATTCTTATTATTTAGAATTAAATACACACGAATTAAGTAAATTATTGCCATCTAAAGGTTCTGTCTTCATCTTCTCAGTATATGAGAGCTTTTCTAAAGGCTGTTCTAAGCAGAATATAACTCAGTTTAGACTTCCCGGTGGAAATTCGTGATTAGAAGATGTAGATGTAGAAGATACGGAGGAATCTTCTCTTAGCAACTTCAGAAAGGTTGTATAAACCCATCTCTGATGGCAAATTTCCCATTTTCCACCAAATCCTCACAAGCATTTACCGTATCTTGACTGCCAGGTTTCTAAGCAGAGGGCTGGATGTCACTAGTAATATAAACAAGTAACTAACTACAGAAACTTCAGCTGAGTAACACAGAAGTCTTTTCTATTTGTCTCAGGCACGTGCACTTTGGGATCTAGAGAGGATTGTGAAATGAACCTTACTCTCCCCATGGGTTGTTCAGTGTAAAATCAGAATATGAATGTACACCTTCAAAAATATTCTTAGAAAAACATTTGTGGAAGTCCTACAAATGTGAAGTCAGCCATGCTGTCAACATTACTCTTCTAGAGCAACATGTGATTGCACGATAGCAGATGTCCTTTGACTGATGCTTTCCTTTGTGCATGCACATTCCCACTCCTTTGTGCATGTTGTCTGCTCATTTTCTACACAATTTGCTTTGGAAATATTAAAGTGTGTGTCTATGTTAATAGTTAGATAGATGCATTTTCTGGTTAGTAAGATTAGTAAGATCTGCAGCTCACTGTGGGTGACAGCAATAAGTAGAAGTGATGTTGTTTAGTGGTACTGTCTCATTCAAAGAGGGCTTTGTGGTGACAGCCTGTTGGACTAAATGTGTTTTTTGGAAGTGTCACTCTTTTACAGAGCTGCTTAGGACTCCACAATGTGCTGTGTTCATTTTCTGGTTTATTGTCTGGCTTAAAACCACTGGAATTTTTCATACCCTATTTGTGTAGTCAGCTGAAGCATGATTTCAGAATTTTATCAGTCTTCAACCGCAGAAGATACCAACTTTGCTGTTTTCCTTCCACCTCACTTCTCTCAGCCTGGAGCTCTGTCATTTAAGTTGTTTCTGTATCTGCTAGGGGGGATGAATTTTAAGACAGTTACTTCAGCTACAGAAAAGCAGTGGGATGTATAGTCAAAAAGTGATAGTCATTAGGAAAATGTTGTAGGGGCTTGTGGCAGTTTTAAACACTGAATTTGATTAATGAGAACAAGTGAGCAACTTTTACCACAGAAAATTTTTAGCAAATTCTTGTTTCATATAAAGATAAAAGGAGGCTTGTTAAAACTTGAAAACACTGTAATAACTTTCATCAGTAAATATACCAAAACACAAGCTTTTTTGCTTCCGTGTGAGTCCATACATTTCCTCATTGCCTGTGCCAATTCTGCGGTGCTTAATAGGTATTTGGATCTTTGCCTTTTCCTTCCCCTACTACTAGCATGCAATAGGTACAGATTTTTTCACTTTCTTTACTCACAAAAAACACCCCAGCTTAACATTTGTGCACCCTGGAGGTGGGAAATGACAGGTGCAAATCACTCAGCTCTGGAACTGCCAGTACCTTTGAACACATAGAGTTGGCACTCTGCTTTTTCTCATTGGCTTTCCTCTAACCATACAGTCATGCTTGGATTCTCTAATAGACAGTCACTAATTAGTCTTTACCTAAGAAACTGTTGTGATTCCACCTTTCATAACAGCACTGAGGTCTCATGTGTGTGAACATACCCTGCAGACCTTCACTTCACTTGTTAAGAATGCTTGAAATACGTAAACTCAAGGTATAGTTTATCATGCCACAAGCCAGCTGGCGCACAGACGACTATTTTCTAGTGCTAGCAACAGTTCTGCATCTGCTTAACCCAGTCCTTTACGAAGCCTAGCTAGCGGACCACCTCCTTCGCTGTCAAGAAGCAAGCAGCCTGTTGTACTCTTAAGTTTCCTAGACACTGAAAACAAGCTATTTTGATGACTTTCTGAACTTTAAATAATATCCTTTTTATTCCTTGCTTGCTGTGTTAGATTATTTCTGTACTGGATTTGAAGAGAACATTGGTGGCATGTAAATATTGCACTATCCTTCCAGCAGATGCTGAGAAGTTTCTTAATTAACCTTATTCTGCTTAGTCACCCACAGCAATTTTATCAGTGTCCTATGAGCTACAAAATTGCTGTTGTTTATTCTGAAGGATTCTGTGTGCTTCTACCTAACAAGATTTCGGAAGCAAATTAAACTTATGTTTTTGGGCTGCGCTTTGATCAGCTAAATAGGTAGAAAATAGGTACTGATAAGCATAAAGCTAGTAATAGGCAGATCAAAAATATTGAAGGGGCAATCTTTATATTAGTTTGAACAAAGTAGCTTTGATGGAAGATTTTAGGATTTATGAAACTACAGACATTCCTCCAGCTTTGCTCTTGACAACTTTTGTTTATTTGGCCATTCCTTGTGTGCCCATACCATGTGTTTCATGAGGGTCCATGTTCCCCAAGGTTCAGATTGGCTCTGAAATCCAAGCTTTAAGTGAGCTAAGGATTCCTTTGTAAAGATACAAAGGATCCTTCATGAAAAACTGGAACTGGTTTAAGCCATCTGAATAGGCAGATGCTGCAGTGGAGGTAGGTGATGAAACAGAGTAGTAGAGGAAGTTATCACGTGGGATCATTTCAGAATTAAATGCAATACAAATTTCTTAAAGCAACCCTTCCAGCAATTTCCCTTCTATCTGTTTTTCTCATAGTAATTTAAACAAGCCTAGAAACAAATTAAAACATTTTCTCCTAAGCGTGGAAGGAAGCAAAAGAGTGGTAGCCATTTTTATGTCTATTTCTGAGTGTTTGCAGTGTTCAGTACAACAGAAATGGGCCCTATTAAAGATGAATAGTTGGGTCTGAGTCGATTTGTCTCCCAGTCAAAACTTTCAGCAGAGACGTTATGATTGATTTTTGACAGTACATTCAGCTACTGGCAAAGCAAAATAAAGTCTTTTAGAATTTCAATCTGAAGCACAGTGTAGACTGTGAGGAGGAAGACTCCTGCCTGAAGTACTTTCAGCAGTACCAGAGAATAAACTGATGTTTGTTGGTAAATAAAAAGGGTGAGATGGTTCTTTTGGGGTTTGTACTCACACAGAAGGTTCTAAATTAAACTTGGTAAAGTGAAGAATTATTTTCTTGGTAATATTTTCTACCTTCTAAGAAGTTCTTTAAAAGATTTATATGTAACATTACTGGCATTAAGAATGTTATTTTTTTTCCTATTTTAATACAAATAGGATTTATTGAAAGCCTGGTTTATATTAGTTTATGCAACCAACCAGCCTAGCTTAATTGTTTTAGGTAAACAAAGTAAAGACTATAAATAAGGAACAAAAATGGTGAATTGAATTTGGAATGCAATCTTTATAGATATCCAGGATTTCACAGTTCCTTTTCTAAATGATGGAATAAATTTACAGAAATTAGTTTTCCCTGGGAGTGCTTGAGCTGACCAAAAGCCCGAAGTAAGCAGGAGCCTGTGAAGCTGAACTAAGGGTCAGCCTGCTGGCTGTATTTGCGGTGTCTTGTTCCTCAGCAGTGAGGGACTGTCTCTTTGTGGAGGAGAAGCAGCACCAAGCTCTTTAGAAGGAGTTTGTTCTAGTGGCGCAGTGTTTTCTAAGCAACCTCAGAAAGGAGCAGAGAAAGGAGCAAGCACGAGGACAGATCAATGCTGTTAGGAAGTCCTTCAGCAAGGGAGTACCATGGATTTAATGGCACGAGTTTCCTTTGTGATGCTAAGCTTTAATGATGTTTTAACTTTTTTTATCTTTTGCCCTTATAGTTGCAGGAAATAAAAGATTGCTTTTAGCGTATAACTGCTATAATTTTATTTCTGGAAAGCCTCAGAGCAGGACTGCCTAAACAAATATACATTTTTAAAAATTTATCTTGGAGTTCTTTTGCTATTTTGGCAGTAATATTTGGCTACTACAAAATAGCCGATTGTAATGTATTTGATAAAACTCCTTCACCTAGTCTTTCAGCTTTCCTGCACTACTTGTCTGTATCAACATTCTAAACTATTATTTAATAATGTTAAAATATAATTTAAACAACAGAAATGCTTTAGGACCAGGTCGCATAATTTTCATCACTTTGTTCTTTAGGCTTTCAGTTCCTTCATGGCTACATGAACATCCTTCTAATGTGTTCTGGTTTTATTTTAACCATGCATCAAACCAAAAGTTATTTCCTTTACCTAACATGCATTTTGTGTGATTAAAATAGTCCGTTATTTTACTGCAGTTCCATGCTGCACATACCTGATGGAGCCCGGATGTTGGACAGACTGTAAGAGTGAAAATATGGTCAGTATAGTATGATAATACCAAAGCAGGAAAATGTTTCTCTTCCTGAGAAAATGAGTTTGTAGTTTGTCATGCTTGTTTCTGGTTGAACTGTTCTGTAGTCTTCCCACTTGACAGAAGAGAGAGATTTTGAGTGTCAGAACCAAACAGAAAAGACAGCTTTTCTCATTTGGATCCTTTCAAAGACCCAGACATAAACCACCCTGCTACTTAGCTTCAGTAAACAAATGAAAAAGAAATAAAAGATCAGGGGTCTTCAAAAGAAAGGGGAAAGTAGGTTCTCAAAGACTGTTTTCTTTATAATGACATTTAGTGATAGTATTATCAACAGCAGCATATTGAAACATACTGATTAGAATTAAGTTCCTGTAGATTTACAGTGATAAGATAAAGGGGTTTTTTACCATTTATCTGATTTTTTTTAACCCCATTGTGTTATAGAGGGTGCAGACTCTTCTTTCAGTGTTTGCATCTTAGTACTTTCCAGAGGCAGCCTGAAAGGACTAACCTGTCCCTGCAACCAAGGAGAACCTCCCAGAATGTGCATTATAATCTAAAGTAGATTGCAACAGGGATTTTTTTTTTAATGAGGCAACTGAGAGAATGGAGGTGGTAGTTAGGCTATGTGACACTGTCAGAATGTTGCTAAGCTTTAGAGTGGAATAATTTTAATTGGCAACATCCTCATTAATCATGGCTAATGTTAATGATAGCTCCCTGTAGTGACTTGTGAAGAGGTGATGGCCTTAATGAAATCTGCCTTAGAGGCTAACAGATGGTGGTTGAATTTCATTATTTTAAATATACAATTGTTCAGTTCTTCTAAATAAGTTTTTTTCCTACCAAATAATAGTATGGAAAAGTTGGTATTCAGTCCTACTCTTTACTGGGCTTGTTTTTTTGAATTATTGAGTGTGTAATAGACAAGAGCAAAAGGAAGACAGTTCAGCATGCATTGTAAATTCAGATCCACACACACAGGTTAAGCTTTATGTTTTCTGATCTGTGTTTAATACTATAGATGTCATTGTGAATTTACTGAATAACACGAGAGTGTTTACTGTTACATAAAAGAAATATTGGCAAGATGTGGGAAAAAAACATAATAGTCTGCTGCTTTATCTCTCTGCTAATGCTTGATAGCTCAATATTCAATGTTTACCAGTGTTGCTAATCTCCTGGTTATGTTTATGAGTGCCTTTGGCTTCTGCTGCTCTTTTTGTGAGCTTAAGGAATAGGAGAAAAATAAAAATCAGCTCTCAGCAAAGGCATCAGGTTAGAACCTCAGAGAATTTCAAATTTTGGCTCTTCTAGCATTTTATTCATAAGTATGGATATTTAAGGACTCTATAAATAAGGGTAAGATAAGTAAGATACCTGTGGTTCAGTTAGAAAACTGAAATTAGTCAAGTGCTTTAATGTAATACTCCAGTAAGTACTTCACTGAACTGGAATACAATATCTATTCTCTAAAAGAAAAAAAGAGAAATAATGCGCCCTTATTTCACTAGGGTATTTTAGGATTAGTACATTAATAGTTGTTAAATTCACATATTTTATAATAACAAGATTAAAACTTTTAAATAAATTTTCAGGGATTTTTTTTCATATTTTGCATTTCTCTTGCCTAAGAGTTTATTCTTATGTGCTTCTTTTTTTTTTTTTTTTTTTTTTT